>VZRW01013827.1:307838-337803 GCA_013398125.1 Aegotheles bennettii
AGATTGCTCCTTCGCTTCGTGAGTTAAAAAAATCCGCTCCCGGAGAGCTGCTGCGTCCTTCCTTGGAACAGGGGCCCTCGCAGCTGGCCCCTTCTCAGCCGGAGCTCTCCGGGTTTCTGCTTGCTAATCCTTGGAATGAAGCAAGTTCTTCTGTCCTAGAACTCCGTGGGGTTGTTTCTAAGCACTCTGTAAATCTGCTGAAAGTAGATTGCATTTTTCATCTGGTTTTTTTTTCGGGGAGGGGGGGGAATATTTTCCTTTTTGTAGGAGACCATGATGGCCCAAAGGATTTTTGGAATACCCCTGCTGTTCTGCTTTCTGGCTGCATTCTTCATCTCTGCCCTAGCCGAGGAACACGTAGGAGAGAGTCAACACACAAATATTCGCCTAGATAAGAACTTGGTACAAGATAAAGAGTATGTGTTCTGTGTTCTAAAAAATGTAAACTTTACTTCCTAATGGTTTGCTTATCTCTTAAGTCTTGTTGCTCGAGTTGGACTTAAGCCTAGGGCACGCTTTTCTCAGGATCTTGTATGACTAGAGGGAGTCAGATATGAGACAAGTTTGCTTGGTGAGTTTCTAGAGATACTGGACCTAGAAAGGTCTGGAGCCTTTAGCCCTACTTACACTATAAAGAATTTCTTACAGTAGTCCTGCTTACCTAGATCAACATACTTTAGACAAAATCCTATTCTGAACAGGTAGAGTGAGGTTTTTTTCTCATTTGCTTCTTCCTACAGATGAAACAGTGGTATCAGCAAATAAAACTCCCTAGAATATTTCATGTTTGGGAAAGATCTTCCTCCAGTTCATGTGCTTTGGAAAACAGCCAGAAGGAGATTCTGGGCACTACTTTGGTTGTTTTGATAACCTGCTAAGCAGGCCAGAATAGCTATATAACATTAGAGGCCATTGCAGCACCTGTAACAAACCACCTTTGTACCATCTTTATCTTAGTATAAAAATGTGGCTTTCCATTATCCAGGGTCCTTTTAGAGACGCAAGATTTCCTGTGTACTTAATGTCTGATCAAAGACTGAATTTGATGTAAACAGAGCATTAAATATTAACTGATATGTTGTGTGGTTTATTTTTTTCCTTAGCCACATCATGGAACATTTGGAAGGTGTTATTGAGAAACCGGAATCTGAGATGTCTCCACAAGAGTTGCAGCTTCATTACTTCAAAATGCATGATTACGATGGCAATAATTTGCTAGATGGGTTAGAGCTTGCTACTGCTATATCACATGTCCACAAAGAGGTAGGTGGAGTTTTGTAACGGCATGTGTGTTGGGAAATGGTTCTGACACTCTAAAATCAGCTTACGGTAGAACAGAACAGTTACGTCTTCAGTGCAGTTACAGTTTTGGCTGAAAATGAGATTATTTTTCCCTCTGACAGTTTTGGGTTGATTTATGTGCTAGCTTTATCACAGCTTTTTGTGTCACATTGCAGTTTTCAAGAAGTCTCCATTGTAGCTTAAACTTCAAAGTGAGGAAGGACTGTAGAGTGAAAGTGATTTGACAAGGGGGATACTTTGGTAGGCAGGGATGGGAAGAAAGGGCAATTGACAAAATGCTGATGAGGGTTTATAGAAATAGCACATGGTACGATGCTGTTCAAGGTTCCAAGGCTGCTACTTTCAACTCCAGAGTGCTACTGCTGTGGATACACAAACGGTAAGAGAACTCTTACACTAAATTAGTATTGGAAGAACCATTCACAGTCTGCCTTTTTCCAAACACAAATTCTTTTTCCAGCTGGGAATGTTTATGGACTAAGTAGGAAGATACAATCATTAGGAAGACAGTACTAACACCTTCTCTTGTACTGACCTTTTGGAAGTTACAATTCAGAATAAGAACTTCCTGTGTACACCTGTGGCAAAGAAAAAACCTAGCCAAGAACAGAATAATGACTTGCTGTTTCTCATGCAAAGGCACTTCTTGGTATTCCCCTTTGCTCTTAAGAGGTGATACTGAAAATTTTACTGACTTTAAGCTGCAGTGCTGGATGTTTTCATGACTCTGTTACTGTCAACCTCTGCGTTTTGCAAGTTCTGACACGCAGGAACATGCTTCTGTACTGCATAGAAACTATACTGTCTATACTACATGAAGATCCATATTAAGAATACACCTGTTAGATTATTATCCATCATTATACGCTGTGCTATTCAGCTTTTAGAACTCTTGGCTAAGAATATTAACTGGATACAGAGTGCTCGTTCTGAAGTCCAGAGAACTTGGTCTTCATAGCTTGCACCTAGTGAAAATTGCTTATATTGGTATAAATGTTTACGTAAAAATCGGCACTAAGTTAGGCACCAAACATGAATATTAACAAAATAGAAGTTGTCAGTCATCTATCATATGTGCCACTAGATGGGAAACACTGCTGAACTCTTCGATGTGTTTTTGTTTTTGTAGGAGGGTGGTGAGCATACCCAGGCAATGAAGGAAGAAGAGCTGATTAGTCTAATAGATGATGTCTTAAGAGATGACGACAAGAACAACGATGGATACATTGACTATGCAGAATTTGCAAAATCACTGGAATAAGGTTTCACAGGGGGCTTGTTTCTCCTTCTAACAACATGGAAATGTGAACCAGCATAATGTGATTCGTTACCGTCTCATATCAACCTCTGTGCTGTAAGAAGGAGAGGTGTACCAGTTCCGATGCATTGATTTGAAAGTTGTATGTGTTGAGAGATGGGCTAACTCAGAGCGAGAGCTATGTTTGACTATACGTAGCCACACATCTGAATCTTGAAGGTGGAAGCATCAACAGTACTCCTGTAGGGTACAGCTGGCAAACCCTTCAGTAGCAGTGTGTTAATACTAAATGGGTCATGTACGATCTCGGTTTCTGTTGTTGGTTTATATTGTACTTGTTTGCTTATATCTCCTATTTAAACTTTCACCTAGGGAGCAAGAAAAGATTACTGCATATAGTATCTATTTCGAGGATGAATGTCCTTACCTTCCCACTAATTTCAAAGGAAATTTGAATAAAAGTACGGGTGCTTGAGGCAGTAATTGCAGAAGAAAACCATTTGAATGTGGTTTATGTTTGAGGTCCACATGATACCATATGGACTTTAACACAGTCTTTGAAGAAATCAAGTATTTTTAAACAAATGTACTTCCTAGCATACCCTTATATTTTACATATAAATATATATACACATGTTCTGTAATTTCTTCTCAGCTTTCACAGATTATATCTTAATTTACTGATTTTTTTCCCCCTCTGTCTTCCCTGGTTTTTCTTAAGAAAATTGAAGTACTTTAATTACATTTATATGTTGCATTAATGCTGTACAGCATTTACTAGGATAGCTTCTGCTATCTCGTTTTGAAGGTCATGTTAACAGTAAACCAGTTTGATATAAGAGCTTCTGTTCAGTTTGGTTTTTACAGTATTACACAGCAGGATAATCTAAGTGAGCAAATAATGCTGCCTAGTTAGGGTTTAAGTTCATATTCCTTGACACTTAAATTACGGTATTACTTTCAGGAGGTATTTCATAACTAACAGTTTCAAGATACTTGAGTGTCTGCAAATTACCATGGTTCTAGGAATATTTTCACTGTCTTGACTCAATGCTTGGTAAGTCAAGCAGTTTAAGGATATTTGAGAATTGGCGTGTTGCTGTGTTACTGATACTTGGTGACTCCTCTAAAACATAACTGAAATCTTAACTTGCATTCAATCATTATCCATTAAAAGAGAATCTAAATGTTAGCATGTTTCTGTAAAATGTATAAAGAGCTATTTTCTGTACAAAATTATTCTTATACAAGAGAAACACATTAGTAAAAATAATTATTTCCTCTGTTTAAATGTTTGTGCAATGAATCATGAGTGTTGGACTTTTTCCTTGTGCTAATTATTTATTTTGGTACCTTTGTGGCCAGGGTTATGCTGGTTGTACAAGCAGTAAAAATGAGTTGGGGTTCGTGTGCTCTGAAGCCAGACACGCAAGGCTCGACATCCTAGTGAGAAATGTGGCTAATTTTCTGATTTATTTTTAAGCCCATCTTTGTTACTAGCAATCATCTGAAGAGAAAGTTCTTTTAGTTAAAGCATTTTTTAAGTACCTCTTTTGAGGGTTATTCACCTGGAGTGGATGTTGAATCGGTAGAAAGTATAGAAAATGCTTGCACATAGGAGGGGAGAAGAGGTTAAGCTTCTCGACTTTGAGCACTTAAAGCAGGTTGCCTGTAGACCTGCCCACTCTTACATGCTTATTGCATAAGCTTCAGCGTTTTTGATTTATTTGGGATGAAAGAGCAAGACCAAGGGACTGACTTTTATGCACTTCTCTTGAAAGTCATGGTTTTCTTATCAAGCACAGTATGTAAACTTAGTCCAGCGACCACCTGTGAGGCACATTTGTACACATATGTTGTGTTTATGTATACACATATATTAACTGCTCTTGTATGTGGCAAAAGACATGCACCATAAAAGCTTTATATCAGAAATAATTATGATAAACACAGGTAATGTGAACGTTGTTCACAAACTATTTTAAAATTATTTGTAAGGGTTCAGAAGTATGCATAAATAGAAAAATTATTTGCTGAAAATGGAGAACAAAATTGGCACCTTTGATTTCATGATGCGTGAAGAAAGATCAAAACAAAATTTCTGCTTTCCTAGGAAGAACAATTCAAGAAATGCTACCAAAGCTGAAACCTGCTTCATTGTGCCTTTACTCAGCCTCCTAAAACAAATACACATACTTAATTAAGTGCACTTAAAAATAAATGGTTTAACAGCTGGCTAGGGAGCTTTTTCAGTGATTAATTAGGAAAGTGCAAAATTACTGAGACTGAGGGTAAGTCAGGCTTTTTTTTTTCAATACAAGTAATTTGTATGCTAGTTGTAGCACACATCCAGTACCCTAAATATGCTGATATATGTCATACATACATAGAGTATCTGCTATTTCATTTATATAATGCAGAAAATACGCTCTTTGCAACAGAAGTACTCCTCAACTATAAAGCTGTTCTAGCTACCGTAGAAGAGTGCTATCTCCATTTCACAGATAAGATAATAAAGCAGAAGGGTTGTGTGATTTACTGGAGGTCAGCCACATCCCTGGCAGAAACAGAAAACCAGGAGAACGCTGTTGCGCGTGATCTTCGCCTCTTCCTAGTCTGTCAAGGGAACGGGATTTGTTTTTCCTGTTCTCTAATGTTCTCTGAGAACACATCTGGCCTTGCGTTACTGTATGCTATGCATGCCCATTTTAAAGTATCCATATTATCTGCTTGTACCTCACAAACTATTTCATAATCTAGAACCTAAACAAAATACTTGAACTTGTTCTTGAAGCACAGTTTTTCATTAGTCAATCTAGAGCATAGTCTGTACATGAAGGATAAAAATCTTCACTGCTTGTCCACTGCCCGTCAGAATGTTCTCGATGACAAGAATGACTGCTTAAGTCTTCCCAGCAACAGTTTCTTTTGCATAGTCATGCAGATTTTACTACCTTTTTTTTAAAAAAAAATTAATAACCTCAGAATGTCTTTCTTAGATTCATTAAGGAATGGTTACAGACTTACTAATCCTAATTTGATTTAGCAATTCAGGAATGATGCCATAATAGATACAGCCACTAGATAGCGTATTGGCACTGCACATTCGTTCTCTTCCGTGCATAACTTGGAGTGATTCAACAACCTGGACTTCTCCAAACCATCACCACGAGCAAGGCTTGCTCCTCTGTCTTCCAACACCACATTGCCAGTATGATGCCCACATTTTCATTAGTTTAACCTGTCATAAAAATTGACCATAGCCGAGAATGATTACTGGTAATTAATTTTCATTTTTTAGGGAATCCAAATTGACTTGAAGTGATAGTAAAGAAATTCACATTGTAATATTGTCAGCATAAGTAACTGTGTAACAGGCTTTCTAGTCTAAGTGCCAGGTGTGGCCTGACTTCTTGACCATCTCTAGTTGACCTGTGAGAGGGTCCATGTGGTATTGACAGTGGTCTCAACCAACATTGAAGAATAATAGAGGGTTTTAATAGGACCTGGTTTTGCACTAGATGTCAGTAAGAGCTTCTGTCACTGTTCTTACAAGGCCTAGGTCCAGTACAGTCTGATGAGCCATTTTTACTTAAGGTGAATCTTCTCATTTTTTATTTCGTCTCCTCCATTATGGTGTCACCGTCTGCCCATTGCATCATGAAACAGCTGCATAATGTTCTAAGTTTCCAGTAAACGAATTGGGGCAAGAACAGTTGCGTACCTTAGCCTGGATTATTTATTAGCTCAAGGAATTTGTGTTCTAAACGTTTCATCAGCACAGATCTCTGCCCACATTGAATGAGATCCAGCATAAGGGCAGTTATTAATGCCTTAAAGAAGGGTTCTCTGAAGTTGTATTTTTCTTCCCATGCTTCATACTAAATTCTGAACAGCAGCCTAAATATTAATGGCTAATACATGCTGTAATTGTCATTGCCTTCCTCAACTGAGTGGCAGTATTACACATAGATAGAGGGCAGTGTAATATACGACTCAAAGTCTACTGCCAGATATAACATCTTACAATAAACCAGTACTGCAGCGAAAACAGTGTCAACTTCTGCCACTTGATCCAGCTGTGACTGACAGCACTGAAGGCAGATGTCAATAAACTCAGGGAATGTGTAGGGAAGATTTCATAAGAGGCAAATCTAAAGGAAAAACAAATCATGGAGAGCTGTCAGTTCCTTCAAGAAATGCTAATAAGAAATCAAGTGTAACCTATGCCAGCTTAGAGGAAAGTAAGGAAATTTAGCAGAAGTCAGCTAATTCACCTTTTAATTGACTGCAAGCATAAGAGAGAGAGAGACCTGTAAAGTAGAAACTAGGTTAAGCTGGCTAAGAACCCAGCACAATACTCCATTCATGGGGGGGTTGGAGGAGTGTCTACAGTTAGTAAAGACAAAATACACAAGGTGCAACTAGCAAAACTTACCAAAAGTAAAAGAAATTTTACAGGTAAGCTTGTAAGAGGAAAACAAAAGGAAGTTTAGACCACTACTCAAAGACAGGGGTATGTTATCAGCAGAGGATGTTAAGGAAGCTGAAGAGTTTAATGTCCTTTTTTTCCCCCCCTTTTTCATCAATCTTTACTAAAAATGTCAATAGCAGGCAGACAGTGCAATTATTACTATGAAAAAGGGGTAAAATTTCAGCCTAAAATATGCAGAGCCTGCTTAGAGAGTAATCAATTAAATTTTCCAGTTGCCTGAGCCTGATCAGCTTCACTCTAGCAGTCTTAAAGGGAAGGTGAAGAACTGGTCGCAGATGTCATATAGCTTGAATTTATTTATTTTGTTTTATTTTTTGCAAGAGTTTTAACAGTACTTCCTATAGTATCCCCATGAACAGGCTAGTGAACTGTGATCTAAATGAAACTGCTGTGGGAAGAGGTGGGAATTCAAATCTTGTTGGGTTATTGTATCCACAGGGTAATTCCATCATAACCTATCAAAATACATGTGTTTTGCAAGGAATTCTGTAGACCTTGGTCCCATATCAAGTTTTATTTGATGTTTTTACTGAAGGCATGGAAGATGGTATGTAAAGTATGATTATTAAACTTGCAGATGGAGCAAGGAAGGACTGCAGGTGTTGTAGATGCTAAAAGATCAGAATTTAAAATTATCTTAACATATTTAGAGAAGTCATCAAAAATGGATGGAACACAATAGTGCAAAACACTGTGCTTACACAGAAATACTCATCTGTACTTTCATAACTGTCTAGCTACCAGTTCACAAGAGAAAAATCCAGGGACTATGGTCGAACAAGCTGAACACAAATGGCAAAACCCTCACATTGGGATGTCTAAAGGGTCTTAAATACTATTGAAAGACTCCATGTGGGCTGATCCTCACTGTTAAGGATTCACTTGGAAGACCATGTCCTGTCTAGTGCACCAAACTTCAAGAAAGATATGAACTGGTTGGCAAGAGTTCAGAGATGGTCAGCAAAAATAGACCAGAAGGACCTCCAAAAGAGGTCCAGAAAACATGAGAGAAGATTGCAAGAAATGTGGGGGGGGTTTGCTAAAGAAGTAACAACTGAGAAGAAGGAAGGTTAATAGTCTTCAACTAAAAAGCAGTTGCAAAGAATAAGGAAATACATTCTTGGTGGCAAGATCAGGAAGACTAAAACATAAAGAAGCATAAACCAAACAGCTTGGGAGATTTAGATTAGACATTGGACAAAACTTTCATATCAACAATATGATACTGTAGCTTGGGGTGATGTGATTGTAACTTGGTCTTGTTATAGAAAGGTGGAGTTATTGACTTCTTCAGATCCCCTCTGGTGAAAGGCTGTCTCTCAGTGAGTTTATGACTGTCATCATCTGTGTGGGCTTGTATCAGGAGGAGAAGTCCCTTAGCCAAGAGCCAAACACAGGAACTCCACATCAGAAGCCTGTGATCAACTCCAGGTCTCAAAGAAGTCTCCTCTAGGATCACAGACCATTCTCCTCTTTCCCTGCTGTAAGGCTTTCCTCTTCTCCCTTTCACCTCTGTAGGCTCTTATTGAGCCAACCATATTCCAGTTTTCCCCTGATCCATCTAGATATCAGTTTTACATCTCATCTTTTTACCATCATAACCCATTTTCCCTCTTGAAAGCCCCTGAAAACTAGTGAGTCACTTCTGCTTTCCAGTCAGGCAGTTCTTCAGTCCCAGAAGACAATGGCTATTTGGACAGTCGTGCTACACTCAGTTCCTGTGACGTGTGGCAGAGCAGTCTGCAACCAGCAATGTCCTGCTCAGTCCTTTCAGTGTATGCTCACTGTCAATAGCATCTAAATGCAAAACCCCACCAATTTTCTACTGAACGCATTCAAAATGTGGTTGTCACGAGCCAGAAGTGAACATTTTGAACTAGAACAGGGGGGAAAAGCATATCCCTATCTCCAAGATAAGGCTTCGCTTAGGATTCAAGTCCTAGCTCTGGAGCACAGAGATACCAAAGCTTCTTCACAAAAAAAGAACAGTAAAATGACCGTTAAGAGTCCTTAAAATGACAAAGTGAATTCCTAGCCCTGTTTTCAGCAAACAGTCAACTATTTTTGTTGACACTGAGAATATAGCGTAAGAGCATCCACACTGAGTCAAAAAAAAAAGATCCATCTGGCCCAAGAGCTTGCTTCAAATAGTGGCCAAGAACAGATGCTGATGGAATAATAAACAGAGAAAGCATGGTGCCATACTTCTCCTAAATACACACACAGGCTCCAGAAATTTGTAGGTCAGGGATTTGACTTCCAAAACAACACAACTGCCTAAAGTCAGGAGCTCAGAAAGATCAAGGCTTAAGTGTTAAAGCCTGGCAACATTATTAACTAAAACCAAGGTCTCACAGGACACGGGCAACGTCCCGTGGTCAATGGTACATGCTGGGCAGACTTAACTGTTGACTTTGCTACACCATAACCTTCTGTACAAGCTAAGGGGATGATGCAGTGGGTAAGTAGTGATCCCAGGAGACCATATTAATGCAGTGGTATAGCACAACTATACCATTTCCAAATGTCACATTCTTCTTACTTAAAGTGGGAGACACTGAAAACTGCCTAATGAATCTGTTTGCTTCTGGTTTTGTTCACATTTCAAGAACCGTCTTTAAAATTAACCCAATTACAAGAAAGCCCTGAGCACATATTTTGAAATAAATCCTCCCTAAGAATAGAACATTATGCCTCAGAACTTACTTTGTCATAAACCCAGGAATAAGCCACAAAACATGTGTCTTGAAAAATAATATTGACTTAAGTCTCATCACGTGTGGCTTGCAGCCATCAGAGACTGACATATTGGCACAAATCACGGCAGGTATGAATTCTTACCTGGGAAATAGCACTGGGATGAGTAGAATGAGATTTGAATGCTGTTTCCTTTGAGAGAATCCTGCAAGGACTGTGCATCAGGGACTATAAAGCCATGCTGTCAGCTTCAGCATGGATTGCTGTGGGAGTCAGGAAACACACAGGTGAGTTGCGATTTTAGACAGCAGTACATGCAGATAGGACTACTCTTGAAGAAGGAACATGTCTGTTTAGGATACGTGCAGAGTTGTTTAGAAACCTTATATATGCCACCAGAAATTTATGAGCACACTGGCACTGACTAGTTGAGTTAAGATCTCCAAAGAACACGTAACATATATATGTACACGTACTGAGGCAGGAACCACTTTCAGTAACCAAATAATTCTGTCACCAGACAGCCTAAGACTATTCAAAGGAACAATTTCTAGCCAAGACTAACAGATTTGAAATATTTTTTTTAGTCTCTAGGCAAATGAATTTTCAGGATATGACAAGCCAGAAAGTCTTTAGGAAACTCTCCAAGCAGATGATCTCATTTTTTTAGCCATCATCTCTCTTAAACACCTTGACCAGTTTCCTTCAACTCTTCCAAAAAATCTGTCCCAGAATAAGATTATGCCTGTGAAGTTGTAGGTGTATAAGGCTAATTTTGGCAAAGTGAGGAAGAGGAATAAAATCAAATTTATAGTGGAAACTTAAGGACATCTGCAGTTTACTGAATACCGTTCAGTGTGATCTATATAATGCATGATCTTTCCATTGTAGCAAAAACATAAAATGCTTTTATTATCACCAAGGGAAAAGACCACTTCCTCCATATGAAGTCCTACCTAGGAGAAAAAAAAGACCTGGCAGGCCATGCAAGTATTTTTGCTTCCGCCCACTAAAATGTTCATAGGATCCAGATTCATTTCCTAAGGTCTGGCTTGAGGATTTGTTCAGAGTATTACACCATGCTGGCAGTGCAGAATGATGACAATTTCTGACTGCAGATGTGTCTGTACCACAGACCTTATTAAAATTGCAGCCTGGCATTGACACACCCAACTAGCTTTAAATTAGCCAGTCAAGGTACTGCTAAGACCATGGCAATGCCATTACAGAATATAGCACAACTGCAAAATCCACTATAAAAGTGGACAGTAAATGGTCAGATATTTTTTGCAGGCCATCCTGAACACTGTCTTCCTGGGATAATGTTCCTAATTGGATCCAAGCTATCAAGTTTAATGGGAATTCAGGTTTGTCAGAACACTAAACTGTCTGAAGGTCCACTAGTGTGGGTAGTTACATGAAAATATTCTGGGTGGTTATAAAGTCTGCCTCTAGATAGTTCCTAGCCAATAGCTCCCTAAATTCACATTGANCAGAGGACAGTACATGGTCAGAGATTTTTTGCAGGCTGTCCTGAAACTGTCTTCCTGGGATAATGTTCCTAATTGGATCCAAGCTATCAAGTTTAATGGGAATTCAGGTTTGTCAGAACACTAAACTGTCTGAAGGTCCACTAGTGTGGGTAGTTACATGAAAATATTCTGGGTGGTTATAAAGTCTGCCTCTAGATAGTTCCTAGCCAATAGCTCCCTAAATTCACATTGATGCCCAGTTTTGGAAAATGCAGCACACAGAGAGCTTTTACTGACATCTGGAAATTTTCTGGATTGTGCAATGGTTAAGGAAAAACTCCTCTAGGGACCTTACACAAGCCTTCTCTGATTCCTGTGGCAGCTAGAGGTCCTTTCTAGGGGCTTGTAAAGTTCACTCTAATAAAAATATTTGTAGGAAAGGGAAAGAGTTATACAGGCTGCAGATCAGAGAGCACATTTCTTCCCAATGGGCAGTTGAGATATCAGCTGCAGATACTATTCCCAAGAAATCACACATGATCTTCAAAGTTACTTTAGGTCCACTGAACTCCATTCCACTCCTGACCCACACCCATTCCACTTATTTCTGATCACCAAATGGTCTCCCAACACAACCACCTCACCTGGGAACAACTCAGTTCAACCTGAAATCTCTTCCTGTTGACCTCTCCAGTATTGTTTGGAAATGCGGAGAAAAACAATTGATTCAGTGAACTAAATTAAAGTAATTCTCAAAGCTGCCAAACTAACACATCTCCAGGAACTAGCAACTTCAGCCTGGTGCTTAACCCAGCCAGGAGATCTGAAACACTGGCCCTAATCCTATATGACAGGGATTGCTGGTCAGAAAATACAACTGAACAGCAGTGAAGAAGGTAAAAGGTGAGCAGACGAGAGGTATAAAGCCATTGTACATACCCTAACCCAAGATGTGTTCCAACTTAAGCCATTAGATGCCATCTTCCCAAATTGTGCTCCCTGGTAGCATAATCTTAGTCTGTTTAAAACAGCTTCTGTCAACAACATGGACTACAATATGGCACTGAGTATGTCAGTGGACCAAAGTACAGCCTCAAAAGACACTGGGCATTTTGGAAAAAGTTGAAACTGGCAAGAGTGTCTACCAAGTTGAGAGCCTTGGACATGAAACCTCTTGCACTGAAGCTGTTTAGCTACAACTCCAACTTCAGCCTGAACACCAACCACTGGGGAGCATCTAACTTCAAATGTTTTTTCTGTTCCCTCAAGAAAGGAGAAATGTACGGTTACTCTCTGAAAATTTGTGTTCAAGTTGCTTTTCAGTGATGCATGAGCTTGGAAATGCCATGACTACTCAACTAGGCCCTTCCTCACGCAAACTCCAGTTTCTGGAGACACATGGTATGGGAAATTTCAGCTCAAGCAGCTGAAGCCTGGCAAAATTATAAATAATCAGAAACCAGGCCTTCTGATGGAAACTGTTAAACAGCATTAGCTATTGGGCCACTGTCATCTTCACAGCCAGAGACTGATTTAATCTGTCAGTTATATGAGTACGAAGAGTGATGAATAGGTCTTTGTATTCATTCACAGCAAGTACATACCCTGAATGACATACAATGTGGGTTTCTTTTTGTCTGATAGTTCACTGGATCTCAAAATAGCTGGGAGTTTGCACAATTTGGCCATTCCAAAGCAGTGCCACAAATGATACCATCCACATTCAGAAAGAGGAATTCCCAAGGTGGCTGACTAGTGTCCTTCCTCCCCAATTTAACTTGTCCATCGTTACCTGTGCAGCTTAAAAGCCTCATGTCAACAAAGTTGCCTAGTTTTTCCCTCAGTTTCAGCCATCTCTGATGGCCGCACTTATAATCAGGGTGGCACAGGGGACACAAATGCAGCTTGTCCATGGCCGCCAGCACAAGGTAGTGCAGTCACAGGGCTCCTCTGCAGAGCCATGCCATTAGACCTGCCAGGGCCACCCTAGCAGCCCAGAGTTTTTGGGTGACCACACTCCCAGAGGCTCTCAGCTGTGCTGGCAGCACGGGGAGCAGAGCAGGGGCACAGGGCTGCCCAGGCCAAGTGACTCCTTTACAGAATGACTTTATCAGTGAGTGCAGTCTTCTGACTCCTTTCGTTGTTCCACCAACACAAAAGGATGAGAACAGGGCCAGCAACTCATATCATGTTTTTACCTGGTATAGCTGAGAGCAGAGTATGCTCCATCATATGTCCCAAAAAAGTCTTTAAATAAAGCTGGTTGCAGCTCTGCCAAGATCTGGGGGACATAGCGCTCCACTCTTCCCCAGCAGCTGCCTGGACTGGAAACTGGTGAAATATGATCCCCTGTGGAATAGAGCCACAGGGGATAAGACTGAGGTTTGCCATCTGGTCAAGGTCATTTATTAGCTTGGCTCTCCTATTCTTTGAGAAGCCAGTGACAACTAATCCTAAACCGAACTCCTTCTCCATTGCCATAGATAAAAATGCAAATGCACACCAATTTGAGCAAAATGAGATGATTGTAAAGCTTCCAAGGATATTTCCAAATGCCAGCCAAAAACTCTCTGAAAAGTCTCAGTTTGAGATAGATTACTATATGCTACTCTACAACCCCTTCTTTCAGGACAGGTACAGCTTCTGAACTTGTCTGTTTGTAACTGGTGTGAAAAATGAGAGTTTTTCACTGGCCATACTTCAATACATCCCGTTTCATTTTGGTACCACCCCCAAAGATGATTTATACTGCTCAGATGAATATGGTTTATTTATTTTTCTCTTATTCTTTCTTAGCACTTAATCCCAGTGTCGACAAGGTGCTCAGACTTTGGTAGCTCAGTCAGACCCTGAACAACAGAAATGACATTTTTCCTCTCCCTTTTCACTTCCTGAGATGCCCTCAAACATGCATACTCTTGGCTTCTAAGGGTGAGCTGACCCTGGGAGGAGGCACAGCAGGGAAGAGATTTGTGTGGATGACTGGGGATGATGGTACAGGATTTGGAAGGAATTGGGCACAGCTGCATCCACCAGATCTGTGCTGAGGAATTGAGATTTTATGGCCACGGTATGAAGGTTTGACTCCCTGCTGTGCTGCTGGGGGTTGTTGTGCTACCTGTTGTGCTACCAGTTGTGCTACCAGTGGGTCACAACCAGAGAAAGTGGGGGAATCTTTTCCTCTCCCATTTTCCTGCAGGTCAGACCTATGTTTCTAGAGAGCATCTTTCCTCCACCCTCAGTGAGCAGTTGGACCTATGGCCCTGTCAGTCTCTACTTTGTAGTACCATGAGAAGTTTGAATGGTGTTGTACATAACTACCAGAAAGCAAACCATTCCCACAGGCACAGGACTGCCAGGGCTGGCTCCTAACTTTTATCTTACCAGACCACTGCAGAAGAAACTGTTGAAGTGCTGGCAAGCCATGAACTAGAGTAGGCACTGAAATCCATCCCTGTTCAATGGAATGACAGGAATTAAGTGCTTAGAGCTAAGTGTGTGCTTAAGTTCGTCACTGAAGGGCATAAACCTTGAATGAGGTAGTTGTCAGAGGATGGGAGATGAGGGAAGAGGTAATGTTCACCTTCAGCCATTACTTCCGAAGGCACAGGAAGGGGTCTGCTCTCCAGTGCGAGCAAAGCCAGGTGCATTTGAGAACCATCAGACCAGAGGTGGAGTTATACTGGGACACTACACAGGGGTAGCATTTGCCATGTAAACATTGCAAAGAAATACCATGCGGTACCGTACCTGTAAAGATGCAAGTCACTTCAGGTGGTTAATAGGTTCATTGAACAACCATCAATCTGGATAATTAGAAAGAAGGTACCAGCTTTTAGTATGTTCTCTCCTTTTGACAGACGACTCCCAGAAGTCATTCATGATTTTCATAAGGCAAGATAATAAGCTGTCAGTTGTAGGAAGCCTAGAGTGAACCACACAGAAAATTAACACAATCTGAAAACAAGAAACATGTCAAACTGCAAAAAAAGTTTCTTTCTTTAAAAATAAATAAAGGAGTGATTTGAACAAGCAAGCTTTGGCTTACAAGTAATATTTTAGCCATCAACAAAATACAAGGAAAGTATCTATTCATATTATTCCTGAGTGATTTGATAGGAAACATCCTGAAATTAACTCTTGATATGAATATGCTCAGTGCCATCCCAGGCTGCTTGACTTCATCCTCAGCTCCTCTTCTTCCCAGTAGACAGAAGAGAGAACAAGGAGGAGAAAGAGAGGCTGCAGGACAGTGAGGTGGGAGAAAACCATAGAAGAACAGTACATAATACTCCTGTATAGTATGTCACATATATCATGTACAGGTTTCGACTCTCAATAAGTAGATGGTCATTACATCCTGTGAGCACAGGACGTCATCTGGAACAGAAAATACATGAGAAAACTCATGTAACCCATGGTCATTGCTGGAACTGATGGGCTTGGGTAGCTGACATGGGTTCCTGGGCCATGGGCAAGGTGAGCAGGGACCTGGGCAGAAACATTAAGGCCCCTTGGTGCCTCCAGCACCCTGGCAGCCATGGCCCAAATGCCAAACATATCCCAGGCCTATGTGAAGAGACATGAGTTAGAGGCAGGTTGTGCAGATATAGCTACCTCCAAGAGTTTTGGGGCAGATCCAGCAGTGCTGGTAATGGGAATATGTGAACTCCATTATCCCGATCCACACCGTGGAGTTGCCACTATGCAAGGCAGATCCTGTTAGCCATGAAGAGCCAGAGCACCTCCTTTCCTAACAGTGGGGAAGAACAGGTTTTTCAGGGCTGAGAGCCTCAGCAGAAGAAAGGACCAACTTGAGTCCAACACTGTGATCCTCCCCTGCTCTGCTCTTGTCCCACTCTTGGACTGCCCATGACAGCACTTCCCAAGGGGGGAGAGGAGAAGGTTGGAAAACTGAGTCTATTGCTGTCTCCTCAGCACTTTAATTGCCTTGAGGAGGACCAGATACCTGAGTTTACTCAGGTGGAATACTCTGCATGGGGCCTTCATTTACTGTTGGGTATTTTTTTCAGCAGAGAGAGTCAAAAAATTGCCAGCAAGTGACAGTTTGGGTTGCTGGGCTTTAGTGGGTTTTATTTTTCTCCTCCCGGCGATTTGTGCCAACTGTTACTTCATGCATATGAAACACACAACTTCCAGTCTTTCCTCACTGGTGTGAAGTAAGAGTTTGGCACATGTTGAAAACAACTAGCAGAAATTAACTTGCTCTCTCCCATCTTTAATGTCAATACCCACCAGTAATTATTTGGAGAATTAAACACATAGTCATCTTGCCATCACCTTTATACTCCACATTAAAAAGGGATTGTATAACAAATTAGCCTGATTTAGTCTATCTTCCAGGGATTCACCCAGTGGTTCACTCTTCTTTATTAAATCAGGAGTCAAAGAAGCTTTTGGCTTTCAGACATGTTCTGAAATTCTTCCCAAGTTGAGACCACCGGTGCTAGAAATTGCTGAAGTGCTTACTGGTCTGGAACCACCTTCTTGGTATTTGCAGAGCCTGAACCCTAGCTGACCCACCACACAGTGAAAACATGCAGGTAGACACTTGCAGTCTGATCTTCCAACAGTTGCCTTCCAGTTTAGAAAAACCAATCCCCCAATTCACTGGGGTCATAGAGTCTTCAGGCTTTTTCCTGTGCTTGTTTAAATGTAACTCAGGGTTCAGATCTGGGGTATGTGACAACGAAGTGTCTGCTAATTGTCTCTCTGGTGATGGCTTAGCAGGAAGCAGCAGTTGCGAAGCACAGCTAGATGACTTTCCACCAGTTGTGCAAGAACATCTCCATTGCCTTCGGTGACAAGGATGCCTGATGACCAGAACAGGAAGTTGCAAAGACACAGAGCATCTTATTCCTCCTCAGCTGATTGTACATTGGAGAACTAATGCTTCTTTCATACAGAATTACACAGAATAAAGTTTGCTGATTGCTAGTCATTGGAAGGCCTGGTGCAATGTCTGCTGAAGCCAAAGGCTGTTTTTCTTTTGCCTTTATAGGCTTTGGATCATCGCCTTACTCAAAACATCAAACCTCTGAGTACTTCAAGCTTTAGGGTGAAACTCCCTTACTTTCTGCATTCTTTGCTTTTAGCTGTAACGAGTCTATGACACCACCACAAAGCTAGATTTGGTGGCAAACAGATCTGTGAATCAGTATAGAAACAATCATATACTCCTGTTTTTTTCCCTTTCCTTTCTTCAGCTTCTCCCTTGAGCATATAAACCCAACTGCTCCAGACAGGCTTTTCTTATACTTACTAGAACTGCAACTCCATGTTTTATTTGTGCTAGAATAAGACAAATATATTAACATGGTCAACAGATACCTTCTACTGAGTCTTACAAATATTAGATATTATTGTTTGATTTTAAGCAATAATTCCTAGGTTTCTTACAAAAAAGGTTTCTTATGTGTTTTAAAGAAAGTGCCTGATGAAAACGAAACAAAGAAAAACAACATAAAAAAAATTATATTCTGATTTTTCCAAGACTAGACAGTAAGTCTGACCTCCTATATACATCTTCTCATTAGTCTGAGTTGCATGCCTTTGCAGCTGATTCTGAATTGCTTGTGAAAGGCGTTGGCCTGAAATGTGTGGGGTAGGTGAACTCACCCATGTACCTCCATTACTTTCACAGCCCAGGTAGGGAAAGGGTGTCTGGTCTCACTGTACTTGCAGTGCTTGCCTGAAGAAGTCTTGAAGGACCAACTGCTGATGACAGCTCTGAGTGCTGCCCATCATCAGGGTTTTCACATTGCAGCCATGCACTCATGGGTACCTCATGTGGGACTTCAGAGAGTGGTTAGGTGACCACAGTTTTTGGTCACTTGCTGGTGGAGGCCACAGGTAAGCCAAAGGTGGAGATGTCTGTGCTCCACTAATGATCCACTCCCCATTCAGTATACAAAACAGAATATGAATCTCGTTTTCAGAATTACTGATACTTACAGGTACTGGTAGTGACAAATAAATGTTCTGATTAAATCTAGCCTACATTATGGCAAGCAGTTCTTGACTGGCTGGGTTTAGAGGTGACCACAGTGGGTCTCAAAACACCCCATTCCTCTTTTTTGCCCATGCAGTCACCTCATGACCATTAACCCACGTTACTTTGAGAAAACTCAGTTAAGGAAAATTCAATATAAACCACATTTTTTTCCAGTACCCTCATGCTCTGCCTACCACAGTTGTGAAAGAATGGTGTTTATCCAGCTGTACAAATTATCAGTAATGTTCAACTGACATTAAAGTTTCCTTTTAAAAAGTCTTTGTGAGAGCCACTTCTTTTTTCTTTTTTCGAAAACCTGATTCTGTCAGATGCTTTGTTTTATTCGCAACAGCCTCTGACTTAAGAACAGCTAAGCGTTCTCATAGGTCCTCCCACATATTGTACCATGCCTCAATATTCATCAAAGTAATTAAAGTCACCCTAAGAGGAATCAATTGGTCCTAAAACTGCATATAATTCTTGAACAATTAAGTAATATTTCATCTGAAGTTGTTCATAGTAAGCAAAAACTATGTGTATACATGCAATCAGAGATCAAAACTTTATGTATTTGCCTAAGGAGTGACAGATTACAGTAGATAAGCTGGATAAATAGAATAAAAACTCCGAACCCTCAAGTGACAAACCACATGGATAGGGTCCATGCTGCCTTTGGGGATCTTCACACCCAGAAATGGAAGAATTTGCAGTAATTGTCTATTAATAGTAAACATGCTATTATCTGCAGTGTGAAAATAGCTTCTTTCAAAACCCTCCCATCAAAAATGAAAAGCTTCTACCCACTCAGAGTGGATATCTAAAATAAAAAGGATGCCTTACAGAAATGGACAGGGATAAAGAATCTATTCCTGTAGAAAGGATTTCTACACATGTAAAAGTAACAACTCGATATTTTGATAATGTAATTTTTTCCCTCATTTTTACACTTTTTGTGGATTTTACAACGCTGATTTAAACATCCCCACTTCTGCAGCCTGGTTTAATGCAATCTACTTGTAACACATCCCACTGGTGAGCTGAACTATGTGCTCCCCCGTGCCAATACACACAGCTTTAGTTCAAAGTGCAGCAGCTTGTACTTTTCCATCTAGTACTTTTGCTTTGGTCCCCAATGTCAGGCAGTATTATAACAGTGAAATGTAATATTGCAAATATTACAGTAAAAATGACTCCCATTCTATAAAATGTGCTAGCCCTGTAAAAGTGAAGCCCTGTTAGAATTGTGATAACTCAACAGGAGGTAAAACAATCAGACGTTGGCAGTTTCTGTAGAATACTTGCGACTTTCATTTTTAGTCCAGCAGCATGGACAGGGTAGAATTGCATTGGCAAGCCCACACACTCGTCAAAAAAATTCCAGCACCTTACTGTAGTTACATGGGATTCAAGACACCACAAACAACTTCTGACCTCTCTGAGCACTGATCACCCCCATTCAGCAAACTGGAAAAATAAACAAAGAAAACTAAACTAAAGAAAACTGGTTTTGTTCCAAACAACAGACAAACCCACCAAAAATGTTTCAAAGGAGAAGACTGAGGCCAGCAGCTATGCATTAGTATATCTGCCTCAGAGAGATTTTCCAACCCCTTCAAAAAAAACCCCAAGCAAACCATGCATTAATTAGACTTGCATGTCTTTTCTGTAATGTTTTGCTTTAAAAAATGAGAGGAGAGGAGTTGGAGATAAAAAAAAAGGAAGAGGAAAATCTCATCCTAAAGTGTTGAGGGACATATTGCTCAGTGAGGGATATATTCAGAGAGGTTTCATAGACGTTCCTCACATTAATCCTGTTGGCAGCCAGCAGAACTTGTGTTGCAGGGCTTCTGGGCTTGGGTCTATGAGATTGCTACAAAACACCAGAACAATGCCTGTAGCAAGAATAGAAAAACATGTCTAGAATACATAGGAGTGAAACTAAAGAGAATGACAAGCAGGTTTTAAGAGCAATATATTGGGAAGAGGGTAAAGGCAGTAAAAAATATGGAAGTAGGAAACCCCTTCAAAACAAAGTCTTAAAAGATTCATTTAGAAATGTCTCCTCCAAAGCAAAATATTCCTATTGCTTCACTTCACTGAGAATGCCATTTTCATGTCATCTGGAGCATGATCTGACACATCTAATTTACAGAAGTTTATAAAATTTATTTACTCTAACAGCACTTTACATGAATATTTTATTTTTCCACAGAATTCAATAAAGTAGCACCAGCAGAAAACTTGGCTTTACATTCACATAAAATATTTTATCTGAAACAACAAAAGAAACTCTAATTAGACTGCACCCCTTTATATTGTTAAAAACTGCAATTAATCTGCTCAGACTGAAAAGCCATACTTTGAGTTTCTTTGACTGAAAGGCATGTCATTAAGTTTCTGAGTTGTTTACATGTAACGCAACATGACAGGAATTTGTACGGAGATGAGAGAAAATGAGCTATTTGAAATTAACTGTTTGGAATCCTGTCTATGGCTGTTTGCAGTCTGCAGTGGATTGACAGGGCTGATTACATGGATTCATGTGGGATTCGTAGGAGGATTTCTCATATTGAGTTGTTCTTTAAGAAATGCTTGGTGAAAACTCACCATGCCTTTGGGTGTTCAGGTGGAGGGAGTGAGGAAGTCTGTGTTAATATCCTCAGTTTCTAGCAAGAGTAAATAATAAGTCTAAAAAATGGAAATATATTAATTATGTTAAACAGGACAGGCGAAAAGTAACGTGATTCATACCTCGTATGTGAAGCATGGCAGTTACCTCCCCCAGTCCTTTTACCATGGAATACTGAGACAGATGATGGAGCCCTGCAGAACGGCTGGGTAAAAAGCAGCAACTGAGCACCACAGGGTCTCATGCATGATCACAGGGGACACTGTGAAGAAAGACAGGGAGGAGATTTGTGTTTGGTAAGCACAGATCTGCAAACCTGCCTGTACAGTGAGTAGTTGGTGTTAGCTTGGATATAGAGAGTCAAAGTGAGTTTAGTGACTAGGCTCTGTGCTCAGGCCTGGGCTGTAGGCAGATACAACCTATTTAAGAAAGTTCCTTCAATTGTGCTGTTTATTTTTTTTAACTCCTTAGCCTAGCTAGTTAGCAAGTAAGGCAGGAAGGAAGTCTTCTCTCTCCAAAAGCCAGAAATAATTAGATTGAAAACTTGACCCATTAAAGTTCAGAAAACAGGAAGAAATTAAAAAGACCCAAGTATTTATTTATTTGTTTTAAACTTCCTACTTGGCAACTTTCAGCCAACCTTCTGAAGTAGAAGTTTGGGAATGAGATTTTTGAATGTCAAAGATAAATTTTGGGCCACGAATGAATGATGATCTTGGATGCCAATTTAGTATACTCAAATAAATAACATCAGGGATCAGAGGGCAGGTACCCAGAATTTGCTGTCACTTAGCACTTGAAATATTGAAAACCCGTAAATCACCAAGGCACTTTTAAAATCTTAATTTAAAACCTTTTCTGTGTCAGAGAAGAATATTTTTCCTCCAGAGAAGAACATCCCCATCATCTGGGAAAGTGTATTTGATGATGGGAAGAGGAGGAAAATTCATTAGACTAATCAAGAAGGCAACTGGAAAAGTGAGTTCATTCTCAAAAAAAATGTTCATGGAAAACCAGTTAAAAGTTAGGCTTCAATTGAATCCATTTTGGAAGAGGAAGAAATCATATTACTGGTGTTCAAAAGGCAAGTCTTGAGACATATACCATCATTTATTCCACTGTCAAAGAGCTGCTGCTGAGAAGTGATGAAAGCAGTCACCCTTGGGTGGGTCCTACTGCCCTGGCAAGTTTTGTGACCACTGTCAGGCACAGAAGGATGCTGCAGTGTCTCTGACTCCCCCAGCATCCTGGCTACCTTTCATGCAGGTACCGTGCTGACCTCTAAGTTGCTGGTCGTCTGTGCCCAGCTGCTTTTAGACTGGACCAGCTGTCAGCATCCTCAGGGATTTGCTCAAGACACAAATGTTATCTGCCTCCACCTGAGAACCCTCCTGGTAGAGAGGCTGAATGGTGACATGCTTTGCGTTATTTACTTCCATCGATTGTTTTTGGAGAACTGGATTAGCTACTGGATTTTCTCATGGATTTCTTTTTATTTTCTCATGGATTTCTTTTTATTTACAGCTATTGACATACAGCTGCTATTGCTCATCATCCTCAGCAAATGCACTCCAAAGCACATAGGCACCTTTCACTGGAGAAAGATTCCCCCATACAGAAAAAATACAGAAATTGGAGAATCACAGAAAGAAACACAAACCACAGAGCAGAAGTCTTGTTCATCTCTAAACTGGTTGTCCCTCAACTAGGTAATTAGATCTTCAAGAGACTGAAAATGCCTCTACAAAGATAGCAAAATAACTCTCTTCACCATGTCTCAGACACTGAAGGAAGACAGGTTCAGTAAAGCCAGTGGAAAATCATTAATAAAGAGGTGCTTTATGTGCTACTCTTGTTTCTCTCTCTAGCTCGTTCTTGCTGTTTGACTGATCTGAGTTACAGCAACTGGATCTGTAAGTATAAATATTGGATTTCTAGCTTTCATGCATGCTTTGAAGCTTGAGTCCAGTAAGTGAAGGCCAGTTGATTTATAAGGCATATTCAAGTTAGTCTGTAGAGACAAGTTTATGAGACTCAACCTCTGGCAAACATCTGCATCTGTTCTATTTATTCAGATAACATGAGAGGCCACACTACTAAAACACACATAAATGAGTTACTAAATTAGGTCATTCAGCCCCAGCATTAAGACTGGTAGTGATTATATATCAGTTTATTTTACTAATGTAGGCAGTTACCTCTCTAATAGGACTCAGATGATGATGTTCCTACTGGTAATGGGAAAAATAATCATATTTTTTAGTTCTTACTGTCTCCTCTCTTCTCCCTATGTATCTTAAATGGCTGAAATCCAATGGCTTCTGAAAATGTAACCTCTAAACTAGTGCTTTCTTAAAACAAAACAAAAAACCCATAAAACCCTAACTAACTAAAAAAACTTGGACCGTACACAGTACTGTGAAAAGCCTTCTCTCTAAATAGTTCTTCTGACAAATACAATAATGGAAGGAAGCAGAGTACATTGAACGAAATTTATCCCATGTTAATTATGTTGCTTTTTTCCCTTAGGAGAGAGTATTGGTATATGGCAGAATACAAACTGCTGAAAATTAAAATGTGCTGCAGAACTGGAATCTTGTTAGTCTCTACTTAATGTTTAGCCTTTCACTCAGGAGCTGGGAAGAGATGGCAGTTCGTGTAGGAAACACCACGTCTCTGCCAGGCTATTCATGACAGGAGTGATCAAACAGTCTGCACACAGAGCACACACATGCACTGATTCATGCCAAGACAAGGGCACAAACATACAAGCAGCTGCTGCAGCAATCTGAGGTACTGTTCTTAGCACCTCTAAACTCCTTTCTATGCTATGGAAATGTAAAGAAAAACACATCTCCATGAAATTCTGTATTTTGAATATAACTAAAGTAGGGATTTTTGTCCAAATTAAAGTACATCTGCCCCTTAGTGGCACTTGTCCAGCTAGAGAATAAGTCCATTTCTTATTATTCAGCTATAAAAAGCTGTTATAAGTACATCATATGGTTAACAAAACACATCTACAGCTAAGTTTAATACTTTAAAGTTGTCACTCTCTGTTTTGAAATGCTGTGTGACATACCAGAGTCCCGGTTGTACCATAGTGTGAATTTTGGGCATCAGTGACCATGTTTCCACAGCAGATAAAATACTAGAGCTGTTCCTTGTATTTGCTTTCCAGTAGAGAATATCGATGTAAGCAGCAATCCATCATCTCATCCGCTGCAACCTGGAGCATCACCATCGCAATGAAGAATCAACACTCAGCTTTGCCCCCAGAGCATGGGTGTAGCCCAGAGCATTTGCTTTGATCCATTCAGCTGCCATTTGCTTGAAGCTTTTTCCCTGCAGTTTCAGCTTGGGAACTGGAGGCTTTGAAAGTTTGGGTCAGAGCATGCATGGAAAAGGCATTTTCAAGGGAACTAATCTCCTGTCCTGCCCCAAAGCATCATGAAAAGTTCAAAGGGATCAGTTGCCAGCACCAAACTGGATAAACAGCATTTATTAGTGATATGAGTCAGCAAATAATTTCTTGCCTGGCAGAGTCAAAAAGTTTGTAACTGTCAGGTTCCTCATAAAATCTGACATACAGTCATGAAATACACTGAATTCATCAGTGACTCCAGCCTAGTCATGAGTCAGAGACTCACACTGCCCCATCCTCAGCCAAGATCCTTCCATCATCTACTGCAGGAACTGACTCAGAATCACAGAATAATTCAGGCTGGAAGTGACCTCCCACAAACATTCTGGGTATCTCTTCCAGTGCTGTACCACCCTTCCAGTGAGAAAAAAAATCCTAATAACTGATGAGAATTTTCCACATTGCTACCTGTGCTTGCTGCCTCTTGTCCTGTCACTGTGTTCCTCTCAGAAGAACCTGTATTCAACTTTATACAGGGGTTAGTTTCTCTTGCTGCCTCCAAGTATCCTCACATTCTCCATCCTCAGACAAACTACTCTTAAACACTCAATCAAGATGACCAGGTTCTTCCTTGCTACAATTCTAATTCATGGTTTGCAGTCTTGCCTCATCTTTCATTGGAGCCATGAAACAGAGCCTTCATCTTTTTTTAATGCAGCTAGGCAATCAGCAGTGGTCTACAACTAGGCAAGCTTTTTTGAATCAAATGTACACAGCTAGTCATTTAGGTATCGGGATCCAAAGTTCCTTGAACCAGAAAGCTCAGGACAAACTTGACTAGGCAGAAGAGGGCATATTGTTTTCTTGATTTTTTTTTCCTCCAGGCATTTAAGATTCACTCTTTTCTCTCTTGCTGTCTCTGTAAACTTTTCATCAGCTTATGTTTCTCAGGCAGCTCATGCCAGTGGGAGTCATTTCTGCAATGCCAACGTTTATTTTTTGAGCCTGCCTCGCCTTAAGGAGAAAAGAGTATGGTCCTATTCAAGACTGAAAGGCTATTCTGCATCATATTAGATCAAAAAGTACAAATATAATGTCTTTTTGTCTTCCAGCATAATATGAGACTCTTACCTATTTCCTCCCCTTATAAAAAGTATTAATAAATGTGGGGAAACAAAAGCATGACCAGCAATATGAAAGAATTACAAAACATTTTTGCATTCTGCTTATTGACACTCCATGATCAGTTTTTGATGTACACAATAGGGAATCCATATGTATCAGGAAAATTTATCTATGGTGAAGTTAGTAGGATGGAGTTTGTATGTCCTGAGGTAAAAAGCTACTGCAGTAATCTACTCTGAGATTGAAGTGCCATGTCTAACAGTTCAGGCGTAGTAGTGACACCAATATGGTGTGAGATAAGCAATATCTACTCAAAGGGCTGCTACTAGTCACTATATCACAGGCTTGTTCTGTATCTCTGAGCCACTAAGATTGTGTTCACTAACTCTATTAAATTTTACACAGTGACTTGATATTTAAAATAATTTTTCAGTATCTGAAAGAATAGTTTTCCATTCCAGTCTTCAGGACTGGCCTAACCCATATTTTCATCCCAGAATGGCAGGGCTTATTTATTATCTACCCTGTTATTAGAAAAATAATTTAATTTTTTTTCCTTGTCATTTCTAACAGCCAGGAATTGATGACAGTAATCAATCACCTGATAATCATTGGAAATAATAATAATTTTGGCTATAAGCCAAAACCTGCATTACAGCCTTGAGGCTGCTTCTGTGCAGGAAAAGCTCTAGAAAGCATTTGGGTGGCTTAGCAAGATTTCCACATGTCTCCAGGTTGCAGATATTAAGGAAACTGCAACCTTTTGAAAGAACACTACATGTTCTCCTTCTTTCTCCCCACCATTCAAATCTGTGAGGTTTTGTGATCAAAGCCCCAGCTCACTTCAAAGTATAAGGGAATCCCCAGCCATTCTACCTTGACACCAAGATCCCATTTCCCACAGGATTTCTGGCTGGTGGCTGCATGGAGGCACAGGGGGAAAGCAATGCTCACGCAGCACTGCAAACATCTAGTCTGAAGTTTTACATACTTCAACAAAGCCCAAAGCCATTTATGCGCTTTGCTGAACACTCTGAGTTCAGAATCTTTAGACTGGAAATTACATGGAAACCAGCAGGACCCAAAAAGTCAGCTCACCATAACTAACCACTGCAAAGCTCACAAAGGATTGAGGGTCACAGGCTCTGTCTATGCTCTACCTGCTAGAGTGCTCCCAAGGATGCTTTGAAGATCTCCAGCATCTGACAGACAGATTTTCTCAGCCTCAGCTTGGGCTGACCATAAATTCAGTCTGCTCTTGACCGAGACATGTCAGAGCCTTTTGGAAAAGTCCCAAGATCCTTGCACAATAGGATCTAGGTAATTCTTTCTACCAGACATACTCACCACAAAACCAAACAGGATGGTGGGAAACTGCACCAAGTGCCAGGACCTCATCATGCCACAGAGGAGCCTTCATGTTGCAGTGCAAACAAGCCTTTGTCAGAGGCACAGTGTCCAGAAAGGTTCGCGATTACTTGCTCCAGCTCCTCTTTAAAGCCAGGTACATTTCATCTTCCCATTTCTCTTGCTGGCTCTAGATTGTCACTGCTTTGACAATTAGAAACTTTCTAATTGCCAATGTGAATGTATTCTGTGTGGTTTTGTGTCCTTTGCTTAAAAAAGTTTTTTTCCTCCCCAGAAATTATTTCCTCTAATGTTCTCTTAGTATCTGACCTTGAGATGGGCAGCTAATCCCAGTCTTCTCATTCTGCTGGAGATGGACTAGAAATACTCCATTTCCTGTAGTTTCTTTGACCCCTGATATTGATTCTGGCTCTGACTGCTGCCCTCCACAGAGGAGGCATACCTCCAGGAAAAAAAAAGAGATTCGAGGCAGGAGGATACACAGTGTTAGGAAAGGGCAAGGTCTTCCTGTTGCTCAACCCCATTATACTGAAATACTCATAGCAGTGCTATGATGTTGCGTTGGTGACTCTTCTCCCCCTCGCTGGGCAGCACTGTTCCTGCTTAGATTATTCCTTCTTGCCTAAATATAAGAAGGTACATCACCAAGTGTTGTCATTTATTTAGGGAATATTGCTATTATTCCTTTTCTATGAAACAGATCAATATACCACAGACTTGGAGGAAGTGGATTAGAAAGTTAACAGAAAAACTCAGGAAGACGAAGAGGAAAAATTCCCAAATCACAAATGAAACAACCCCTGCCCCCAACCATACATTTAAGCCAACAAATATATTAAAATTTGTTTTTAACTCGTAAGTATTGGCAAGCAAAGCCCATCCTAGAGCAATTACAGCAGAATAGAATAGCAGCCATAAGAACCAGATTGGATACTGTAAGATAAACTCCTGCACATCAATTTACACAATTAATAACTGCCAGAATAATTGCAATTCATTTGGGATTTGGAATCAAATCATAAATTAGTCCTCAGCAACGTGTTAAACAACAAATACCAATTTTAATACAGAATTGCTGAGTGTGGCTTTAGTAATTTAAGGAGTGTGATAAATACAGATGCTTATCCCTTAGGGTTTCTCACAGTATTGTGTACATGTTTTGCACTAACATTTTCTCCCCAGTGGTGTTGCATACTGTGGTGTTTATTCCCAGGGTTGTATGTTACCATTTGAAGATTTCCATGTACCTGTTTGGCTTATTGCTCAATGGGCTTCTGCCATATCATATCCCCAGCCATCATAGCAAAGCTAGCAGCCTTTCTTTAAGTCACATCAGAAAGTAATGGTTTTCCAGGCTGCAGCAGTGAGTTTCTGTGATGGTATAACCGCTCCCAAGTACCACTGATTATTATTATGACAAAGCAAAACACATGATTCCTGTTTGTAAAATATTATTATAGAGTCTTAGTATGAGTAATTGTAAAGTTCAACCTTCATTAAAGGTTTTACTTACACCACAATTCTTTGTGCTCACAGCTTGTTCCAGAATCACAGAATCCTACGGGTTGGAAGGGACCTCGAAAGATCATCTAGTCCAACCCCCCTGCCAGAGCAGGGTCACCTAGAGTACATCACACAGGAACGCATCCAGGCGGGTTTTGAATGTCTCCAGCGAAGGAGACTCCACAACCTCTCTGGGCAGCCTGTTCCAGTGTTCCGTCACTCTCACAGTGAAAAAGTTTTTCCTGATATTCACATGGAACCTCCTGTGCTCCAGTTTGCAACCATTGCCCCTTGTCCTATCATTGGTCATCACTGAAAAAAGCTTGGCTCCATCGTCCTGACACTCACCCTTTACATATTTGTAAACATGGATGAGGTCACCCCTCAGTCTCCTTTTCTCCAAGCCAAAGAGACCCAGCTCCCTCAGCCTTTCCTCATAAGGGAGATGTTCCACTCCCTTAATCATCTTAGTGGCTCTGCGCTGGACTCTCTCAAGCAGTTCCATGTCCTTCTTGAACTGTGGGGCCCAGAACTGGACACAATACTCCAGGTGTGGCCTCACCAAGGCAGAATAGAGGGGGAGGAGAACCTCTCTTGACCTACTAACCACCCCCCTTCTAATGCACCCCAGGATGCCATTTGCCTTCTTGGCCACAAGGGCACATTGCTGGCTCATGGTCATCCTCCTGTCCACCAGGACCCCCAGGTCCCTTTCTCCTACACTGCTCTCCAGCAGGTCAGCCCCCAGCCTGTACTGGTGCATGGTGTTGTTCTTCCCCAGATGCAAAACTCTGCACTTGCCCTTGTTGAATTTCATTAAGTTTCTCCCCGCCCAACTCTCCAGCCTATCAATGTGTTGCATCTGTGACAGACATGAAGTTTGCTGACTGCCTGTGACAGCTCGCTTCTCCTGAGCAGAGTTGGTGAGGATGAGACAAGGGTTCATGCCCATTTCCCTCATTCTTTCTCTGTTTCCTCACAGTAGGTATGGCGTACTGGCTCTCTATCTTCTTTACATCTTGTGACCCAATACAAGCCTTACTGACTTCTTTGTCCCCTTGGATATGACTCTGGGAAATAATCCAGAAATAAATTTTATCATCAGATTCACCCTGTGAGGAAAATCACCTTCTTCCTCCCTCTTATCTTTCATAACCCTCATGCAAAACAAGACTGAGGCTTAGTGTCAGTGTCGTTCTTGTGTCTCTGCATTTAAGATAATTGTTCTTCAAAAAAAGAAACTCCTGCAACACATGCAATATTCATGCACCACGGGGGATTTTCTTCAGCTTCACTGAGCTTTGGATCAAGCTTCATGTCACTTTAAACTTCCCACAGTCTCAGACCTCATTGTTATTGGCCTCTCTACAAGCCTGCAAGGGACCCAGCAGACCCTTCCCCCCCGCCCCCCGCAGCGGGATTCAATTAGCTCCATCTCCATCTTAATTCACCAGTTGGTCTAATGATGTTTTGAGCGAGGCCTGTTCCACATTTGCTCATCAATGCTGCATCTCACATCTCAACCCTAGAGATTTCTGTATTTATCCTGACTGGGATTACAGAGAGGGCAGAAGGAGACTGTAAATTGTTTGCGCCATTCTTCTTGACTTATCAAGGGCTTCTGGTGTGGAAAAGAGTGCTGGCTGTTCTAAAACCAATTTGCAAAACAAGCTTACTTTCAGACAGCCACATCAAGTTTCAATACACTGTAATGAATAAAGTAGAGTAGAGTAGAGT
>VZRW01013829.1:0-314091 GCA_013398125.1 Aegotheles bennettii
TTGCCTCTCTGCATCCTCTGATACAGAGGATACAACTCAAAGTCTATGGATGCCAACTCAACTGAGGAGCAGGCCCAAAAGGGATGCTTGGTTACTGGGTAAAACAAGCATGACTGACTGTGGAACACCATGTGTTTGAAAAGTTGCTATGAGAAAAATCGGTCATACCTGAAGAATTAAAGCTAATAGGCTTAATATGCACTGTCTGATCTTTCTACATGAATCGACAGGTCTAATTACAATAGTCACTGTTAAAAAGCAGAGCTTTTCTTCTGTAGATACGAATGTGCACGCAACCTTAATGCATTAACTTGGTAGGAGGCTTCAATAAGTGAAAAATAGTTTCTAGCAATCAGATAGCAATCTATCTTCTGTATATACTTTTTTAGTTTTGAAAGGGGAAAGTGTTATTCAATTTCAGACATTTAGAAGTTTTCTCTAATCTAATTGTATTCTTTCGTGGCGTGCTATTTCTTTTTCAGAGGTATTCCTTGTTTCTCAGTTTTCCTCTTACTTTAGAAGACACCATTATTAGCAACATATATTGCTGAATATTCCTGTGTACTCACGGCTACTTTTAAAATATGAATTTCTATTAAAATCCTTATTTAAAAACTTATTTTTTGTGCATAAGTGCACATACCTGTTGATATAGAAGCATACTACATATCTCCTTCCTTCCCCCCTTCCTTTCTGCCTGCCTTTCTTTCTTTCTTCCTTCAGACATAACTGCTTGCAGATTGCTCTCCGGTCTTGCCATTCAGCAGGGACATCAATCATTTTGAAGCTGAAGATATTTTCAGGAAAATGCTCAGGTCTTTTCATATTGAAAGAAGCTTGATTTAATCAGAGATTTGAAAACTTCTTCTATTTGTCCATGGAATCTATGAATTTGACTGCCCTTATGTTGTCACTGTAAAACAAAAGCCAGAAAGGTATGTTTGTGAAAAAGACATTCCCTCAGTTTTGCTTTTTTATCAATGAAGCAGCTTGAATAGCACAGTATGGCTTCAGATCCTGAGGATACACAGCCATGAGAAGTATATTCTTAATTTTATCATCTCTGAGAGAACCAGGCCTGGAATTCGTGATTCCATTTTGGTACTGGAGCAGAGAATTTGGCTGGGGCTGTCCTCTGTCTCTGCTTGGAGCCCCTCAAAAAAACTCAGGACTTCATCTTTGAAGCTAGCTGAAGGATGATATTCTCAGCCCAAGGTACATCATAGAATATATTTATTCCTTTGTGTATTTGGTGTGCTCACTTTTCTCTGAGTGTGATAGAGTCAAATGAGGCAGGGTCAGGAGCTTTGTAAGCTCTGTGACATGATGTGGCTCCTAAGTTTATCTAAGATCATATTTATATAAGCAGGCTTGATTTTATCCAACAAGCATATGCCGATTGAGAAGACGGAGGGTCTAACTGCTTCTGTAGAAGTAACATGATACTCTGGCTGTACCATTAGTCACCTAACTCAATCCTAATGTGTAGTTTCTAGAAATACCTCCATTATTGACCTCGACATTTCTTCTTTTCTAACTGAACTCTTCCTGAAGTTCAATACTTTCCAAACTAGCATAAAGTGCCTCAGAACAATACTTACGGAACCTTTACAATGAAGTCAAAACAGGAACCTGTACAACTAAGTAGTGTTTTTGCCACTGCTATTGTACATTATTTTCTCATTGTTCTGTCCCTGTTGTGTTTCCAGACTAGATGCTCCTGGGGTGAAGCTGTTTTTGTTGCTGCTGCTGCTGTCTGTAAAAAAACAACAAAAAAAGTTAGCTTATGGCAAGCAATGATAAGTAATATCACCTGCTGTGATTCCAGATTTGGGCAGACTGGTATTATGCTAGATTGAAATCCTTCCAATTGTTTAATTTGTGGGATAACACAAGACTTAATAAAAATCTTATCCTATTGCATTGAAGCCAGTTCACACTCTCAGTGACTGCTGTGTGAACAGAATCAGCTTTTACGCATGCAATAAGGTACAACTCCTACAGTGCTTTTGAAAATAGAAAAAGTTTACCTTTCTGATAAAACCAAAATTGATTTAATTCTCCTGGTTCTTTTTTGAGACAGTAGTGGTGGCAGGTCATGACTGTTACTGAAAATCTATTTAAAACCCAGTGACTATGAGTACTTTAATATATCAATTACCACAGAATTTCTAGGTTCATAAAGAAGCAAAGGCTACATGCTGCTCTTCTTGAGTCAGTGAGAACTTTACATTGCTTTTAAAGGAAGCAAGATCAAGGCCCAAGTGTGATATCTTGGATTGTACATTCTGGTTATCAATGATAAATATTGACTTCTTTCATGGCAGGTACAAAAGATTATTTTCCCCATTTTACAAGTGACAAAAATCAAAGATGAGATGTTAAATGCCTTGTGTTTAGCCATAGGTAAAGAACATGGAAGAAATAAGAGGCTCAGAGGGCTCTTGATGATCAACTCTGTACTGAATCTTCTAGAAATTTGCCAGATACAGCAGGCAGCAGATGAGAAAAGAGGCATATACTGACTGAAGGGCCAGGAAAATGCACACAGATTCTTAGTGGATCAAATGAAGCATGAGCTAAAATAGGCCAAGAAAAAATTCCATGCCCTGAAACTGCAGTATATGCTGTTCCTAATGGAGGTGTGGAGGACCTCTTTCAAAGTCAGAACTTTAAGGATGTGGGACCCCTTACTGGGGATCCTGATCTTCACGTTGGCTACTTGATGGGGTTTGACAAGGTCATGCATTGCCTCACTAGCACAGTGGGAAGCAAAATTGCAATGTGCAGACAGAGAAGCACCAAGTGAGCCTGCCTGTCAGGTATACTGTGTTTAGGGAGGCTGAGATTGATTAAGCCAGGTTTCTCAAGATGACAAAGTAAGAGAAGGAGCTGAATGAACAGGCTAGTGGCTCTTTTAACCTTAGAACATGAAACCTTTTGCACTGGATCAGCTTTTCCAGAAGTCCTCCCAATGAAAAAGAAAGTTTCATTAGTATTAAATGGTGTAACCAGCAGGATGTACAGCATGAAGAAAAGGATTTTGTTAGCCTTTTATCTAGAAGAGTTTTGCTCTCTGGAGTTTCTACAGAAGGGAAAAAAGGAAGAAAATAATGGCTATAGGAGATACAAATTGCACAAGCTAAATTGATGTGTTATGTTTCAGATTTCTGCTTTTCTTTCATGAGGATTCTAGTTTATTTTATGGTAGAAATTATCTATCGTGTTAAAATAAGTGGTAAGGATTACTTATACAGAGCTAGAAAGAATGTAGTGTGTTTGCCTCATACTCCCCATGACACACGTAGCATCCCTGTTACCTAGGAGAGGAAAGGAAGGTGTGTGTGCTAGGTATAGAAATTAAGAGGAGATGAGAAACGTCTATAATTGGCCCCTAACTGTATGCAAAAAGAGGTGTTTCAAACAAGAAAAATGATCTTGTTAGGCAGTAGTACAATTCTTTTGCAAAAAAATAGTCTGAAATTATAGTCATCAGCCATAAAGAAGTGTGATATGCATTTCATATATGTATATCAGTATCCATGCATAACTATTTATAAATTCCCAGTATCACTGAGAGCTACTGGGCTGCTGAGGACTTATGTTAAAAAGATAGACTTGCATTTAAATGCTGATCTCAGCTTTCCACTAGGGACCACTAAAAAGTCTTTCAGTAGAAAAGGCTGGGATCAGCAAAACATGAAATCATTATAGCTGCAGACTTTCTAGACCTGCTTTGTATTAAGCTTTTGAAAGGGACATTTGTTTAAGGATAAGATAGTTTATCCTTCCTCAAATGCTTAATCTTGTGCTATGGCAGAACGCCCATGTTCTCACAGCAAGGTCACCGAACAAGGACTGGAGCACATACCTGTCCATCCTCTCCAAACTGACACTCAACACATCCTGTTGCAATCTGACTCTTACAGGATGACTACACTAGGAGACCTTGAAGTATTAGTTCCATTATTATTTACATCATCATTTATCAAAACAGACCTGTTTTAAGATGTAACATGAATTTAACAGAGGTGAGGGAGCAGCCGGGTGAGAATTTACCTGGATGAGTGCCTTAGGGAATATGCCAGCTTTTTTCTTTTTCACTTTGTTTACTATAAACAAAGTGAAAGTAATACTTCTACTGTCACAGAGTGAGCAGGTCTTTTTCAGCTTGCTAGGATCTTTTTGAATTCCATCATAAATTTGGTCATATAATTATGTTGTAATTTTCCTGTGGCAGCTGAGTGGGAGGCTAGCATGAAGTGACCTGCAGTGCCAGGGTGACCTGCTATTAAATATCTCAGTATGTGGCTCCAGAGAGGAAGGAACGTCTGTCTGTCCTAGACTCAGTTATAGGAAAAATTAATGTACCCACATTTATGGTAGATATTTTTTTTATTTGCACAATATGAAATACCACTGATGAAAAACACATGAGCACAAAAGAGATCCTATACCAATGTAATGCTGTGGAAATTTGGATGAAGAATTGTAGATCACCTGGGCTTTCTTTACCTGTGAGTTGATTTATCCTCCTGCTGCACTCATGTCGTTGAGACGATTTGCTGACTTGGGTGGTCCCTATAGTCTGCAACCTATAGAAGACAGAGACAATGCTATGAAGAGACAGTTGGTAAGGTGATTTGCATTAGGATTTGCAAAGATAAAAAACATTCAGAAAATCTATACTATGAAAATGAACGGTTTAGATTAACTTTTTTCTTTTTTTTTTTTTTCCCCCAGCATGTATTTTTGGAATTAAAGAAACCCTTTGTCCTGACTTCTTGTTGCACATCCATTTCACCTGGCAAGAAATAGCTCCTCATTCCTTTCTCATTTCATGATTCTTGAAGAGGTAGCACATTTCAAGGCACTTTTTTATACATCCCTTCTGCATCTTTTATGCTACTAATTGCCTTACGTATTAAGTTCTTTAAAACAGGGATTTTCTCTGGGTAGCTTACCAAATTCACTCATCCAATACTCAAAAAACTTTAAGTAAAAAAACAAGCAGTCACTGTGACTTCATAAGCAAGCTGATTCTTGCTCCCTTCTTCTGAAGTAAGAGTGGATGGCCTTCTTCTGAATTAAAAACTGGGAATGACAGAGACACTAAAGGGGGTGCTAAAAAACCCAGTTGCATATACGTGGTAAGCAAAAACCTCAAAGAAATAGTCAGTTATCTCATAATAGCTATACACAAGGTCTTTTATTTGCTCATATACAGAACAAGACAAGGAATTCAACATGTTGAGAGGGTCAGAGCTGAACTTACATTCAGTTGCATGTATTAAAAATAGCAGCATAGAAGTTGATTATTTAAGCTGCTCACTGATGCATGCCATGTATCTGAGTCTATAATTTGGCATCTGAGATATAGAAACTGCTCTTACTAGAAGATTTGCTTATAATCCAATGATAAATGGCATAAGTAGCTTTTCCTAGAAATGAAGGGTGGTCAAGGAAACCAGCTTTGAAATCCTTATTCTCTTTGCCTTTTTTACAATGAGTCCACTGAAGTGTTCACATACCTGATGAATGCCGAATAGGAACATTGTGACAAAAAGTGCACTGTTTGGTAATCAAAATGTATAGAGGTAGATCACATCTCCTGAACTGCTGAATTTTAGCTATATGTGTAAGTGGAATGTAACAAAACAATGTCCGCATAGTTTGCGCACTATTATAGAATTAGCCAAATACTTAACCTTTCCTTTTTATTTTTTTATCTTTTACATGTGATTGGTAATCTTGTGTACATAAAAATGAGACAAAGTGCTCTCTACAATACTTTCAGAGTGTTTCCATTTATAGAGATGTCAGAGAGCTTTTTTGTTATAATTCTGAGGAACATGAATGTCTGAGCCTCTGAACTGATTAACATCTCGTGCATGCAAATCTAACACAAAAGAATCTATTTACAGGTTGACTTCACAGCAGATTGCTACCATATTAGCAAACACCTTTAAGTAGTTTGAAAAAGTGGTGACTTTTTATTTCCTTTGGACTGTGTATCTCTTGCTTGTATACGGCTGCTTTTTCCTCTCTCTCTTAATGATGTCATCATCATCTCCACCACTGCAAAAATAAATAAATAAATAAATAAGTCATAGTTGCTCCTTGTGCTCCCCATGCTGATGGATAAAATACACAAAAATAATTTAAAGCGTGGCATGGAAACCAACTACTTCAGTGTATCTGTGGTTTCTTCTCTAAGTTTTTACAGATGGCTGGAAGACAGCCCATAGAATCTTAAATCAAATTAGAATTTCAATGTGAATATGATTGAGTATGAATAGAGCGTGTAACCAAATACATCAGAATACATTAGTGAAGAAAACTGTTTTGAAAAGATTTTTTAAACAAATTTCTGTTTAGCTGTCTCAGCTATACATATATTATCAATTTCATATTGGATCAGATCAATTTCTGCTCCATAAGTAAAAATTTATCTGCATTAATTAGCTCACAGACAACAATAAAAGGAAAGGTGAATGAGCATTGAGACTATTTTACAATCTCAGGCCTAGGAGTGATTATTTTGGGTCAAGGATATTGTGAAGGAGAGAGCAAGCAAGGACAAACAAGAAAGCTTGCTCATTGTTCCTATGTTGTGCCTATTCTAAATTTGGCTGTTTTCAGGGAATTCAATCCCAGCACATTCAAAAGCAGTGCTGAATGAACAAAAGCATGTCTGGGAAAAGGGCACCAGATTCTTAGTTGATATGAGTTATCATGGCTGCATTGACATCAATTAAGTTACTGGTTGCAAAATACAATGTTCTAGAAATACACACACACATATATTATATATATATGTGTATCTTTATGCTAAGGTATTTATATCAATGTAGGGGAAGAGAAAGAAGGAATTAGATAAATGTTTGCATTGATAATGGGCACAGAGAGGAAACCTACTCAAAAGTAACACAAAAATATTTTTATAGTTAAATATAGCTTAGAAATGGGAAAATAAAGGCTGGTAAATGTTTCATAATAAATTTGCAACTTAGTAGAATTTTCACAGTGAAAGGAAGGTTATTTTTAGGACTCCACTCATAATTTGTGTGAGCTGCTTCTAAGCTGTCCTAAATAGTACGTTGTGAGGAATTCTTTGGTGTTAGTGTGTCTTAGCTAAAACTAATGCCACTCATTGAAGAGTTTGCTTACTCCTGCTAATACAGAAGTGGCACTACAAAAAAAAAGTCAAAAAATGCAAGAAAAATATGTATCATCAAATACATGTCATCATCATCCTTCAGATGATCATCATCCTTAAGATAATGTTGGTGCATATTTCCTTATGTACCAGCATTATGTCACTCACACAGTTGTGGTTTGATGGTTGATATTGAGAATGCCAAAATGACAAAATAACATGGTGGCAATACTGTAGTTTTATAGTGCTGTGAGTATAACATGATGCATGCCTGAAATAAATTTATACAGCAAAAGTGCTGTAAATTTGAAGTTCAAGGACTGATTCCTAGCCTAAGTGGGAATACACTGACATTGCAGTGGTTGGATACATAACATTGTTTTATTGGTCTGCCATACCATTTGGGAGCCTTAGTCTTGGGGATGGATGCTGTTGCATTAGGTGTTACTGAAGCAATGCTAAGGCCACACCTGAAGTACTCTATCCAGTTCTGGGCTCCCCTGTACAAGGGAGACTTGGACATAATGTCCAGTGAAGGGCCACTAAGATGATAAAGGAACTTGAGGACCTCTCCTGTGAGAAAAGGCTGAGAGAGATGGAACTGATCATCCTGGAGAAAAGAAGGCTCGGGGGGGATCATACTAATGTATTTAAATACCTGAAGGAAGGGTGCAAAGAAAAGGAAGCCAAGCTCTTTTCAGAGGTGCCCAGTGACAGGTCAAGAGGCAATTGGCACAAACTGAAACACAGGAGGTTCCTCCTGAACATGGGGAAACACTTTTTCACTGTGAGGAAAACCAGATACCGGCACGGGTTACCCAGGAAGATTGGGAGCCTCCATCCTTGGCGATATTAAAAAGCCGTCTGGACATGTTGCTGGGCAACCGGCTTTAGGTGGGCCTGCTTCAGCAGGGGAGTTGGACATGATGTTCCTTTCAACCTCAAATATTCTGTGGTTCTGTGAAACAGGACTGGTAACTGGTGAATTTTTGAAGTTTCGGGCTTGCTTTATGGCTCTGGATTCTTGTAACAGTATGAAATATGAGGACTACGTTAGGTATCCATCTGAATTGATCTACCAAAGGACTTTTTCAAACTCAAGGAAAGTAAATTTTTGCCTTAAGCTAATGTGAGAATTAGTCTTACAACACTTTATGTGCAGTGGAAATTATACTTGTGCAAATAAAAGTGTAAGGATATAGCTGTGCTAACTAACATGCTAATTCCTCTTATGGTAGAAGAAACAAACTGGGTGAAAATGACAGCTAAAATTAGAGACTGTACATGAATGAAAAACATTGCAAGACTGGAGGGAAGCCAGTGTTTCTAAGAAGGATATGAAATAGACAGAACTGAAACTGAAGCTAGTGCTTGCTTGAATCTGAACCTTGTCAATCCTTTTTAATTAAGAGGTCTGTTTCCAGCAGATTGATGCCATTGAGACCATTCTGTGGTAATAAGAAGAGATAAAAATATTGTGTCCTGGGAAATAGTGGTCATATGTGTGAGATTTTATTTTCCTCCCCAGTACTGCTACCCATGAAGTACCTTAAATTACAAAGTATTAAGAGTAGGATAGAGAGAGCAATCAGAAAGAGAAAAGCTTACATCACAGCTTTTTCAGGTATCTCTTGAAGAGACTGAATATGGACAGGAAGAGCAGGTGTTCATCTGAAATAAGGTCACCAACGAATAGAATACCAGACACAGTTTTACTAAAATTGGGTCTGACTCATTTTGGAACAGTATGAAACATTTTTTTCTCAAAAGGACCAGCCTTCAAAAGGATTTTTCTGAGAAGATCTGGTTGGTCAGTTTGCTTTTAGAACATCATATGAAGGGATGTGGAGTTGATAAGCGCTGTCATTAAGCCGTTCAGGTTTTCATTATCAAACTTTTGCTCTTCCAGTCTTGATGAGAGTAGTCAAGGTTTGCTAACATGATAAAATGTTGCTCAAGTATTTTGTCTTTTCAATTCTATTATATTATGTTCTGCCAGCCTTCAATCTATCGCATGCCTACAGAGTGTTATAAATGCATCAGAATATAGTTTGCAGTTTGTCATTGTCAAAATATAATGGAGCTGTGATTAGTACAATAAATGTTGAAAGCACTGGAACCAAGTAAATAATGCTAAATATTCAACATAATTACAAATGAAGAATATATAGTTGTTCACAAAATGTAGCCCTTTGTTTATTGTCATACACAAGCATGATGCTAAACAACTTTTAGCATGAACAGACCTTAATGATCAGAGATTTAACAAAGAAGGATGTATTAGGCTGCCTTTTAAAAAATAATTTCTTCTCTGTGGCAGTCTGAGAAATATGGCTGTTAGCCAGTCAGACACTGTAAGTAACCAAAGCATTGAGTTATGTCAGGGAGCACAGAAAATATACAAGAATATGAGAGGTAAAAGAGTTTGGACACCTTGTGGTAGAGAAAAAAATGACTAGGAGGCTTTGGGGGTTCCAACTAAGCAAAGAAGTTTCCTGTGTGATTCTCTTTCTGAATTCTAGTCACTTATATCTGCTGATGTCCTTTGCTAGCCTCTCATTCTTAATCCTTGTTCTTAGTGAAGTCCTTCAAGCTGCTTAAATTAGTTTTCTTAGATTATAGTAGCCTGGTTAAGCTCGAATAGGTATTTTGCATGTGGACCTGGCTCATTATTTAGCTCTTATGGTCACAGTTTTAATTTTTCAGATTTGTCTTCACTTTCAGAAGAAATGACTAACACTTTTTTAGCAGAGCAAAAGCTAATGGAGCATCTCAAAGCAAGGTAGATAGCATTTTTTCTCCATTTTGGCAGTATCAGATGATGTGTTAAGCAGCTCCAAAAATCTTTGAAAATATGGTTGGTATCAACTTTACTGACATTACTTCTAGTTACTCTTGGTTTATTACTTGTTCCAAAATAGAAGAAGACCTCCTGTGAAGAACTTCAAAAATAACAGTAGAGATTGAGTCAGACCCATGCCTCTGAATTATTCTTGAAGAATTTTACATTGAGACCATTTTTACATTTCAATTTTAAATTGATTTACATTTCACCCTAAATTTTGATGTTTATAGAAGTATGTAAATTAGCTACTAATATGGTTACGCTATAACCATGCATGTTTTCAGTTCTGTGGCTGCATAAATTACAGAGGAGATCATCCCAAGCATGATGTCATTTACTTCTGATTAGAAAATGCAGACATATGGTTGACACTTAGATAAGGTTAATATCTGTGTACTGTGCTAGGGAATTTTCTTGCTAGCATGCTGAAGAAATCAGTTTGGTTTATGTTAAAGTCATTCATGAGTTTGATGATGAGATTACTGATTATACATATTAGATTAATTTGCATTGCAAAATACTGGGGACTGTTCTTAAGGATGACCATCCATTTCTAACTATTAAAATACCTAAAATGTTCTGTCTTCATTAAAATTTTGAAAGTATTACTACCTTAATTGATAATTAGTAAAATACTTTATCAACTCCAGTATCTATGTGAACCAACAAATGACAAACCAACAATTCATGACTTGTCTTTTAAAACACAAAAATGGGAAAAGTGGGATGATATAACATTTTAGTCTATTTGCATTTGTCTTTGAGAAGGTTGACTCAGAAGATGAAACTGCATTTGTCAAAAATCTTTTGTCTCTCATGAAATTCACTTAGAGTATAAAAATAATTTAACTTGAACCAAAGATAAAATCCTAATCCATTGCAATAAATTATAAGGCTGCTTTGGCTTTAAAGGTGACCACTAATTTATCCTGGTTGCTTACAGAAAGAATTTCTGAGAACAATGAATGTAAATGCTCCTAATTCATTTACATTGTGATGATAACCTAACCTGAAGTAATCTTGTAGTTCATATTATTTTTTACACTCAGTTGTATTTTGTACTTTGACATTTCCCTTAAATATCTTTGTTTTTAGGAGTGGATCTTTGTGGCTTGAGATATTTTTCTAACAATCTCAAGGAGTTTTATTCTGAACTTGCTGTAAAATTTCAAGCATTATTTAGCTTCTTTGATTCTTCTATTTATATATGCATGTGTATTTCAGCCAGTCATGTCCTCAGCCTGGATTTTCTATTGTCTATGGACTTTGGTTTCTCTGTTGCAGCTATGAACAGGAGATATGGTCTGTTTAGTCAGAAAAAGCACTCAGCTGTATGCCAAAAGCTGCGGTTATTATTTAAAATTAACAATGTTGGAAATGCAGTGCTTGTTTTTTTCAGTGCTTAATTTGGTTCTGTTTGAAGGCACTGGGCCAAAATCAGGAACAATATGAAAAGCTAAAATGTTGGTATATTCAGTCCTCTATCTGAGGCTAAATTGGCCCTTTGCCTATGCATTTTAACTTTCAGAGAATCTGATCCCAGAGCAGTGGAGATAGAAAACATTTGCCTGTCAGTCTTTTTCAATTACTTGAGGGTCAGTATGGTATATTTCTCTATAGCTGTAATTATAGTTCTCAAGGGATAGACAAGACACAGAGCTTTACTTTCAGACAATGCTTGTTGCCTCAGGGGGGAACAATAAGCATGCAGATATTCTTAGACAACCATTGCCACTCACAATAGCTGTTCCTAGATGTATAGGATCATAATGCTGAGGAATTGTATAGTTTGTTGTAAGGATTTTTTTATATAGTTGCCAGCAGCCTCAAACTGCAAACTAGTCCAAAGACTATTCATTCATTAAACTTCATATAAGCTAGTATCAATAGCCCATTGAAATGGTAAAGAGAGTCGCATAATAAGTTCACAAATATGCAGACAATTAATTTCAAAGTTAGCCTTATCTGCCTGATATTTCTCTTTAAATAACCACTTTTAGATTGGGAAGTCTAGATTGAAGGTGAGAGGTGGAGTCTGCTGAGGATACCCTTCTTCTAGGTCAGAACTTGCCAACACACTGGGAAGAGCATAGGCAAAGCTACATGCTGATGGTCCTCCAGTGCCTTCCTACATTCTCCCCGAGGATCAGCCAAATTTGCTTATAATTGACTAGGACCAAATGCTGGAACATCTTAGCACAAAGAATCATGGGCTCTGGCCTCATCAAATACAGCTGAGGACAAAAACAAAAGACTTGGCTATTAATGGAATCGCTTTGCTATAGAATGTTTGCATGCGGGCAAGATGGGCCTGGATGCTTGGTCTCACGTGCCAGTCCATCAGCTCACTGGCTACTGCAGATAAGACCTTGGTGCCAGAATGAGCTGCCCTCTCCCTCTGCATGTGACAGTATGACCTGGCTACAGGAATCAGAGATAGAAATGGAAATGGTCTGTCATTCCTTGTCACAGGCAACTGCTGTTCATAAAGGAGAAAAAAGGGTTCTAAGCGAAGACAAAAGTGCATTCCTATTATGAATGTCATTTATTTAAATACCAGGATCACTGAAAGGGTATTTTATTCATTTTCTTGCTTTTGAAAAATTAAAGGAATATGTCTGAGAGTTTCACCTCAATGACCACAGTCCAGAAAGCGAAGAAACAGAGGTCAGCTGTTAGTTGTCAGTTTTCCCATTACATTATACATCAGAAAATGAAGCTCTCTGTGATTTACCATTTGTCTTGTTTATTGCTTTCATCCAGTTTTAAAAAATCCGTTTTTTAAAAATTAGTGTTAAAACTCCAGAATGCTTAGTTCTGTCAGAATGTGAGTAGATTAGCATAATTCATAATGAAATTGTTATGATTCCTGGTTCTGAAGGTACTGTGAGTACTGATGCTAAGCCATTCTTTCAGGTAGTATAATGGTTATTGATGCAATAGATTCTTTATTCAGTACATTTTGTTTAAGGTCTTTGTTCTTTTAATAAGTGTAAGAATCTGAGAGGCTGATTATTTGCATTGTCTTAGGTGGAAATTACTAAATGGATAACATTTTTCAGAGTTGTGTTTGAATAGGATTGGACTCATTTCACAGGAGTCTACACCTTCTCCATTCACAGAATTCTCACAGAAGCAGTGATCCTAGTAACTAACTCCTTAAAAATACTTGAATGACTCTGTTTTCATGTTTGTCCTAAGCTTTTACTATGGTCAGCCAAGGCTCTGTGTGACTAGTTTGAAGGAAGATTGAAAGGTCTCTTGCACCTTTTCTTCAAAGTAGTATATCTTCCTCTTTATGTGAATTTATGTGTATGGCTTTGTGTTCAGGGCAGAAATGGTTTGAGGATGAATGCACGCTGGCAAAGGAAAGAGGGATTGTCTGGAGGATCCATGTAGCCTACATTTATAAAAATGTAGACAAAAATTAGGACAGACGTGGAAAAAGGTTCAGGTATTTTCAGGGACATATAATTACTCTACTCATTCCTTCTGTAGGTATCTATGAATGAAAAGGTGGATGAATAGGTTTTGAATATTCAGTATCACAATTCTTCCACTGTAAACTCTCATCTGTGGATTGTCCACTGTTCTGCTAAGGCAAGAGGGAAAGGGAAGGATAATGAGTTAGAGATCTGCTGTGAAAAAATAATGATCATGATATACTCCAAGTCTAGATATGTAGTACTGCATTAAAAATACTTGTTTGAAAGATGGGCTTTGGAACAGATGAGGTTATTGTGGTCCACAGGTAAAATGCAAGGGAGATCAAATTAGGGGTTCCTAAAAGGAATATAAATATCTGTCATCAAAATTTGTCTGCCTTGTCTAAATCCAGAAGATAAAATTAACTCAATCCTGCCTATCAGAAAAACAGTTTCCCGAGATCTCATCTCCATATCAGGTAAGTCATTAGAGGACAGATGTATGTGCTGTTGGAAAAAAACCTGTCTTGTTACACTCATTGTTTATGAATTGGTCAGAGTAACCAGATGAACATCTCATGCTCTTTAAATGAAGGAGACTAACAGTTGCTTTTTTTATTATTTAACTGTAGATGCCTACAAGATTCGGGAGCCTTATTAAGCGTACATAGTTTAAGTCCCATCACAGAAGTTAAATCCTTAAAATCACTCCACTTCTTTTTTATGAGGAGCAGATGAGTGGTGGCTGACAGTAAAACTGAGACGAAGGCAAAAGTTTCTCAGAATTTCTTTGTAAAGTATTTACAAACTCCCATGGAACTAAAATACATAAATACATGCATCCTTTAGTTTTTAATACCAATTTAAAATACCTAGGAAAAAAAAAGAAAAAAAAGAACAAAAAAAACCCTTGTCCTGGTGAGTACCAGGATAAAAATTTTCTATACTAACCTGAAACACCCCAGGACAGTCCCAGCTGCTGCCAGCCTGTTTAGGTGGCAATTACAATGAGAGAAGGGGCAGCTGTGCCTACAGGGAGGAGAGGATGGGTCAGACAACCAAACTGGACTAATCATAGTGTTCCTTCCCATGGTGCTCAGTACAAAATGGTTCTTAAGAGAGCCCTTTGCTGGCTTTGTTTTGTTGCATTCATTTGCACCTCTCCTTCATGGATTACTGAATGTTTTAGTGCTGTATAGCTGTATTTCCCCCTACCTCTCTGCCCTCTAAACTGTGCTCTTGGGCCAGTTTTAGTGAGTGTGCAAGCTAACTTCCCTCACTTTGGTACAAATAAAATAAACTGCTGGAGCCTTTCTTCCCCCAAGTTGACAGCTCTGTAACTGCATACTTTCTCCTCATATTTATCTGATTATATATATTGCTTTACCCAGAAAATACCTGCTTTATATACTTATCTTCTCAAAAATATTTTGTCTTCCCAATTCTTAAGCCATGTATTTTTTCTTTCTCAGAAACCATCTCAAAGAGAACTATTTTCTTCAAGGATTGCCTCTTTCAAGGTGACCTACTGTAGACAGATTCAGATACTTTAATTTGTCTGTACCTTCCTCGGGCAAAGCAGAGATCACAATTCAGTAGTCTGCTGGCAAGAAAAACAAACAGTGACAACCTCAAGCACTCCAGACTTCTCAGAAAGCGTTCAGTGTATAAAAATAACCAAGTTTGGGGGTTTTTTTTGCCTTTTGGTTTTTGAACATTTTGAGTCCACCTGGGTGATATTTTCAACTCTTTCCTACAACTAGGGAGCTGCATATGTATGTTTTATTTACATGCCATACAGCCACCTTCCCCCAGAATACTCATGCATTCTTATGACTAAGAGCCAAAAAACACAGAAGAGGCTACAAAATATATGATAAATCCCAAAAGCAAATATGAAATATGAAACTGCCCTTGGCCTCACTATTCCTTCCATTTATTGAAGAGGGAGAAAAAAAGAGGGACATGTTTGCAGTCCTTTACTCAGTCATTTTATTCTCAGTTCTGCTCCAGCAAAAGTGAGACAAAGGACATTTTATCACAACAAATATTCAGTTGCTACAACAGGAAGTTTCACTTACTTCAGTCAGTCTCATATATAAAACAGAAATTGAAGTTCCCCTATGCAGATATTGTTTACCCTCATTGTTTGAGTCTTGTTTTTCCACTGGAGAATTAAGTGACTTCAGAATTGAGCCTGAAATACATATTCAGTGTGAGTGAGGATAGTATTATAGAGGACCACAATATGCTTATTTTACATGGAAAAAAATGACTAGAAAAAAAGACTGTTTACTGTCCCATCGCAGGAACAACTGAAACTGAGAAAGTCACAGTAATGCTACCTCTGCCATTGCAGAATGGGGCTAGGGGGATGACACTGCAGAAAAGCAACATTTAGAATCTCTTTGGCCAGCAGAGACTGTGAAAGCCAGCTTGCATAACAAGATGGAAATGTACAGACATTTCAAGGTGTGCAGCCCTCTAGTGTTTTAAGATCAAATACTGTGAATAGTGGGATCCAACAGCTTTTCTCCAGCTAAGGAAACATTCTGCTGTGCCAAACAACTTCTGCATTTTCATTATTAGCTGAAGTGTAGCAATGAAGAGACCTGATTCAAGTAAATTACTCATGCATCAGCTGCTTGCATGTATGTACTTAATATAGTACAAGTTCCAGCAGCTTTTATAATCAGTGCAACAGCTTACTGAAGAAGTCATACTTTATGGAGGGAGATTTCATAATTTTTTCTGTCAGTTCCATAGTTGCCAGATATGGTATATCAGATAAGATCTCTTTATATTATGGTGCTTTGTTGTAATCCTGAATTTCATTGAATTTACTTGAAAGCAATAGAATCATGATCTTTTACTTTCTATATGAATTTGACCCATTGATCCAGTTTGGTCCATTCTATTTCGTCAGCCACTTCACATACCAACTTTCTGAGGCAAAGCAGTTCTGTAGAGGTGCCTGTGCACACATAATTCTGTAAAAAACAGAAGACAAAAACAATAAAACAGTTAAGGAGGTGACATGACATTATTTTTATTTTTTTTTGCCTCAGAGGGAAAGGACACATTCAGGGCAGAGTCTGTGGCTGTGAATGCAGTATTTTAGGGTATTATGTACTGGTTATAAAACTTAATTGAAAAATAAACAAAAGTCTATTCATAGGTATCAAATTAGAGAATTATCATTTAGTGAAAATTTATGAGTAATAAAAAATAAGTGTAATTATCTAAATACAGGTAATAGTCTCCTGTGTTTAAAAAATATCTTTGGAGGCTTTGGCGTTGTAGAACAACTTTGAGTTCCTAATTTTGAAAGGTTTTTTTTTTACTTGTCGTACCAAAATTGGTGCATCTATAGCCACTATGTTGATCTCATATGACACAGTAACAGGTGATATATGAGAAGGTATATATGAAAAAGATTTGATAAACTAATACACTAGGACTGCTTTGTTTCCGACATCCATTTGTAAATCTGTGGTAGAAAAACATTTTATACCTCACATTACTGTGAGTGAAAAAGAGATGCTGAAGATGCCAGGAAAAGAAAAACAAAGCAGCTTTGATTTTTCTCTACGTTGAGCTAAGAAACCAGAACCCTCTCAAGTTTGTGAGTGTGTCTGTGTGTGTTGGCTCTGTGTGTGGGGTGTTTTATATGTGATGTTGGTAACCTAATGGCAAACATCATAAAAGCTGTACCAAAAAAAAATAAAAATAAAATTGTTGGCAGAGCACATGCAGTCACCCAGAGCAACAGAGGGGATTGTTCTAGGAGAAGTGACAAAGTTTCTCCTGGTATATACTGATTTGTCACTTCCCTTGGGAAATAAATATGTCAATGCATTTGCCGCCTTCTGTGTAATAAAATACCCTTCCAGCAAAAAAACCCCACAAATAAATGCTCCCCTCCTACTTCTCTCTCCACATAATAAGCAAAACTGAAATCAAACTCACTTTTCGTGTCCCACCAATCCCTCAAATAAGAAGCAGTGTCCTGTAATTTGATTGAGTTAAAAATTACCCTCCATTCCTTTTTAAAGGAATGTCAAATCTGAGCTTTTAGGAGAAAGATTTTGAGTGAGGGTTTTTTCATGTGATTATGGTTTATTTTGTTTTTATATGTGAAGTAATGAAAAACCAGGCACAGCAGATCTGGACTCAGTGTGTGACCTGAGTATGTGGGTTTGCACCTCTGTGTGGTGTGTGCAATCCATGTAACAGGGTGCAGCAGTAACACACTAGCAAACGGCGTATTAATTGAGTACTCGCTGCAGAGAGTACTCCTCGAGTGTCCAGCAAAGCTACAAATTCAGCTTTATATTCCAACATGATCTTCTCTAGTGGAGATTACTGTTGAGCTGGGTGCTCTGACAGCGCCCTTTGCTTGATCTAGGCCATATGTTTCTTGGACTTTATTATTCCTGTCATGGAGGAATTCAGGTAAAGATGGCTTGTAACTTCCTCAGTGTTGCCACATTGAGTTTCCATCTGTTTTATTCCTGTACAAGAACACGTATTAGTGCTATCCCAATGAATATACATAGCTGTGAGTTCAGTCTGGTTCTTCAGGTGTGCTTTATGGGAAGTGTCCAGCTGTGCTGGAGTACTTTAGGTTAGCTCAGTTAGATCATTTCCATATTGCTCTGTTTAAGGAAACTTTTGGTGGAATTTGGTGCATGCAATTTGAGTAAAACACAGTATTTCTATTTTTTTTTAATTTCGGAGGGGTTTTGCAGTCGTTGGCAGTGCTAAAAAAGTATTCAATAAAAATCGGTCTCAAAAATTGTATTATATATAAAACATTTGTTAAGAAGGATCAATCTGAGTTTCAAAAGGTTTTTTTGGTTTTTTTAAGACAATCCAGTTTTCTCTTGATCAGAAAAGTGTAACTGGCAGCCATTTTGTTGTATGCTTAGATAAAATAAAAGGCTAGAAGGGGAAAGAACTGTTCAGTGCCAATCATTTATTCCTATGTTTCTTTTTGGTTATTCCTTTTTTGTCACTTACTTCTGTCTTTTTTGGAAATTTAGTTCTGTTAATTTGTGAAAGTAAAGAGAGGGAAAAAATCATTGTAAATATCTGTTATATTCAGGAGATAAATTTGCCTTTCCAGCTATGACTTGTTATTTGACAGTGTCTTAGTTCAGAATGTCGCATCTTGAAAGCTCTACAGTCATTTTAGACCTTTGAAATCTCTTCATGAATACTTAATTCTGCATTTGTAGGAGAAGAGTCTGTGATGGAGAGATCTGTAGTACCGTTCAATCTGTTGCCACTAGCTCTCAGTGCAGATTGTGCAAGGCTGCAGAATAAATTAGTATTATTTTGAAACACCGTTTGTCCAGTGGAATGTCAGCCCTTCAGATCCTCACACAGAGCATATGAAATAGTACCAGATGCCGACAGTGATGTATGTTCCAGTGTGGTTCTCCCAATTATCGTCATGAAGCTCTCTTGCCTGCATTGATGTTTTGTGAGAAGGACAGAGAACAGCACTGGTTCCTGAATGTACATGTGTGATGGATGGCATTTATTTTCATTTCTTTGTTCGTCTAAAAGGGAGTGACTGTGAAGGAGAGAGGTAGCTTTTTTTTTTTTTATAGCAGAGATCCTAGAGCAGAGGGTAGAGAGCTCATGGCAGCTAAGCAGGAGCCTGTAGCACAGGCAGAGGGCAGGGAGCTGGTGAGAAGTGCAGGAGCAGATGTGCTGCAGAAGAGCGGAGGTGATGGAAGGAAAACTTTTGAGGGACAGAGTGTGCTGCAATCTAGATCGAGTAATTTGGCATGAAACCAAGCCTAGAGAGAAGGAATTGCTTCCAAAATATGACTTAAGATATGCTGGAGGGAACAGTCTTTATAATCCCATTTTATTTCTGTTTTACTTAGGTGATTCTGAGTTTTGTCTGTTAAAAAAAAATGGTGTAGTGTTAGTTCAAATACAAGCTTGCTTTAATGCTTAAGAACCTGTTGGAGTTTTTCTGGTACTCCCTATACTGTAAGGGAGTACCATTTCAATGTAAGTAAAGAGAGTACTTTAAAACTCTTGATGCCTTTGGCTCTTGTCACAACAGATTGAATTTTCCAAATTACAAATGCATATTTATTTTTTTAAACAACGTCCCTGAATTACTCACTCTAAAAATGAATTCTGTAATCATTGAGCTATCAGGGTTAGGCAGCTGTAAATCAAGAATGGCATAGCCTCTGCCCTTGATTATTTTTTTTTTCTTTTCTCCCTCCTGCCCCCCCTCTTCTGGTTTTAACTATTGAGACTTTTTTGAAAAGGAAAAGGAAGGGAAGGAAAACAGAAAAGAAAACCTAGTTAGCATGCAAGGTGTTGCTCTTTATGCCTATTAGAAGTAGAATCTTGAAGACCCTAATCTCTTTCTGGGAACTGTAAAAATAAGCAGTAAGCAGAAAAGCAAAAAAAGTATTAATCTTTTTCATAACTTCCAACAGAATTAACTTGTTTGAGCTACCCATGTATGGCATCCTTAATGTACTGAATGTTATGCTGTTTAGACAAACCAGAGCCTGTAATAAAAACAATTCAATTAGACAAGACATTTAACCACTTTACTCTTCAGTGTAAATTGATATGTGAGCTGAACTGAATGGAATTTTCCCACTGAGCTCAGTTGTGCTGGAACAGATAAAAAGTTACTGGTCTGTGTACATGTCTCAAAATTGAGGGGGTTTGACACATGCTGTGGCAATTCTGGCAAACGTTCTCTCTCACCCTCTTTTTATTTTTGAATTTCCTGAGGGTCCTACTTAATAAAGTTAGTAAGAAAAACAGTCACAGTCTATCAGCATCCCTAATGGACTTTCATTAGAAGGGAGGCCAACTCCATGCTTGTTTCTGATCCTCAGTTTGTTGACCGCAATATCTAGTTTGGATCTGAAACCTTAATTTTCTTTCAAGATTTCTGTAAAAATAAATTCCTTACCAGACTACTCCATTTCTAAATTTCATACTTAGTTAGCCTTTCTACAAATTATGTCCTTTTTTCCTTGGGAAAAGTTAGGGGGCTTTGCAGTCGCAAATCTTCTCTTGGGTCACAACCAATAATCTAGCTTCTTAGCCAGAATACCTGAGAGACATGGAAACGAATATATATGTACACAAAATGCTGGCAATAATACCTATAAAATAGCAGTTAATCAGCAGCGCTCAAGTATAACCTTGGGATTGGCTCTGTAAGAATGGCTTGTTTAAAACCTCTCAGTGATTAAAAAAAGATAAATTCCTAGCTCTGACTTTGGCATTTGTTTGAGTAGATTTAAATGCCTTTTAGAGGAGGTAACCTTGACTAACCGTGTTTTACAGATGGGAGGAGGACTTGGCTTTCCTAACTTTGCTGAACAAACCAATAGGAAAGTTATGATTAGAAATTCAGGCCTTCAGGCTGCCTGTCAGGGCTGTCTATGCTAGGTCCCACTTACAGGCAATAATACAAAATAAAAGTTGTCTCAGTGCCTATTCTGGATGGACTGTTATTAGTGTCATGTATTTATGGAGGTTTGTGTCTTTGACATTTACACACAGACCTTACAATTCATAATAGGTGCATAATGTAACACCAGCAACACTAAACCAAATGCAAAGTGGCTAGAAATTAACGGGGTTTATGGCAAAGACACTTGTGTGGCAGGCTTTGGTTCTTGTTCTTGTTTTGTTCACCATTGAAAGAGACAAAAAAAAAACAGCATGGAAGAAGGTAAAAAATTGGCAGTAATTGATAAGGATAAAGGGCAATCACCAGATATTCTGAAGGAGTGTGAGTAGGCCTCTGGGAGCGTGAGGGAAGAAAAAGTCCGAAGTTTAAGTGGTTGCTGGGAGAGCGGAAATACATCAACACTGCAGGATTACTTGAGTAACAAGAGGGAAGAGGTCAGAATAAAACAGTGAGAAGGACACTCTGGTATGAATGAAAATGAGAAATGAAAAACTAAATGTAGCAACTAGCATTTTCCTAAAAAGCCTATGTCATGTTCCAAACTAATTTTAATGTGAACCAGACTAGATCCCATGGTTAAGGGTTTCCATGCAACTTTTAACTAAATCAATGTTAAATTTAAGTTCAGTTATGATAATTTTTCTGTACAGAGCAAGAAGAGTGGCACATCAGTGGAGGAAGAATGGCACAGGAGAGAGAGGGGTCCATCTTGTGCTAGGGTAGAAATGTGGAAGAAGTTTCCTTTTAGAGGTTTTCCACCCAGCAAGCTTGAGTCTGCCCTGCTGCACAGTGTCTATGTGATGAGTAGAGGAGTGAAGGTGGATGCCCCCAGTGCATCATCTTTTCCCGGTGCAGGGTGGTTTGCGCTGGGATGCAGGCACAGCATGGGTGGGATGCAGCCATGGGTGCCACTGGGCTGTGAGCTGTCAGGGGACTGGGGCTCAGGGTGGGGTGTCTGCTGGAGCAGCAGCAAGTTGGGTCTCCCATGGCAGTGGGATACTAGCCCACTTCTCAGGGGTACCATTCAGAAGTGGAAAGGGAGCAGAAATGGATGCTAAGTGAGTGACTCGGAGAGGCCGTTCATACTTCTGCTTCATACTTTCTCCCAGTTCAGGAGCTGTCATGTTTTTAACCATCTTCATTATTTTGCTGCTTTCCTCTCGACAGACCTTTTTAAAAAAAAAAAAAAATCTGCTTTTTGAGACAAGACAAGAACATAGACAATTTAAGGACACTGTATTTAAAGGCTTTATTTTGATTATTGTTCTCTCTTTTAGTACTTTGAATTCTTCATGCCTTAATAATATTGTTGGGGGTTTTGACTACCATTGTACACAGAACAAATGATTTTATTGAACTGTCCAAAATACTTTCCGTATTTTTGAATAGGTGCACTTAATTTAGAACCTATTTGCAAGTAGGGGCAATTCACATTATTTCAGCTAGTGTGTGTTGCCTCTTGTCTACACTGAATTTTATCTGTTGAGTTTCTTAAACATGTTCAGCTTTTCTGAAGTTCTCCCTGGCCTTCTGTAATCTTGAGTAACCTGTGTTACTTTGAATGTGAGTTTTAAAAGGTTCCATTAATACTTTAAATGATTTTTAATTTTTTGTTTTGTTTTGGGATTGGCAAGGCAGTATCAGAGGTACACTGAGAATACCTTTGTTCAGCAGAGCTGCAGTAATTGCTTCTGTCTCTTGTAATTTGAAAAAAGTGAAATAAAGTGAAAATACCCATTCATAGCAAGAAAATGTAAAGTCAAAGAGGCACAAAGTTTTAAATATTTAATTTTCCACATTATAAAGCAGACTCTTCTTCTCCGCCTTCCCATAAATGTAGAAATGGATAGGATTAATTAAACATTAAACCATTATTCTTCCTAAAAGAAAAGTTCTTGCTGGCCATGTTTGATATAATATATTCCCAAGGTGATCTTCCCCCCATCTGAAGTTTCCCCATCATTTGTTTAAAAATATTTAATAATAAAGAAATAAATATTTTGTTATCATATTGCTCTTACCTTCTTAAGGAGAAGATGATTCTGGAGGGATTTCTGGAGGATATCTGGAGGAGAAAGGGGTATTATTTGGTAAATCTTCCTTTAATTAAGCAATTGACTGGAGGACTGATTCCATAATGGAAATATTGTGTGACAGTCAGTGCAGGCAGTGATTTAGAAATGAGAAAGTGAGTCTATAGAAGAAAAAACTTTTCTAGGTCCTTAGGCTCTACGGAAGAAGCATATTTACTTTCTAGACTGCCTACTAGAAAAGGAGGAGGAGCAGGGAATGAAACCAACAGAATAGGGCCACCAGCATTTTTAGCTGATGATATGCAGTGTCAAGAAGGTGTTATCTGTATCTGTGAGATATTGCTATGGGCTGACAGAATATGAAAACAAGAAACATATGAAGTAAACTCAAGAAAGCAAAAAAATGCCATCCAGGAAGAAAATAAACCAGAGAATTTTTTTTATTTTATTTTATTTTTTATATAAAGTAAGTCATGCTTGCTAAATTTCTTAAGGATTGCATTTTGTAACCATGACCATATGAACATAGCTATTGCATTGGTTGTATCCTGTATTCTTTAATTTAATTTATCACTATTACTAGCTTTGTTACTTAGCAGAGTGTGCTTAGGCTAAATGGATAGTTCTGGTCTACATTTTAACCATAATAACACTGAATAAAAATGATAGTTACTGACATATTTACACAAGTTAATCTGAAAAGAAAATTGTCTTCATAGACCTACAAAATTTGGGGGTGGGTGGGGTGTTAAGAGAAGGAGAGATGTCCATGTAATATATTTCCTGTTGTGATACTGGTAAGTAATGAGTTGTCAGGAACTCTCCAGATTTAGGGAGATTGGAACGTTTAAGAAACAGTGAGCATTTACCTACTCCCTTTATTGCTCCATTGAAGCTCAGAGGATTTCTGCTGATCTTTTAGCTCAGACTTTACCTACTCTCTTTTGAGCAATAACTCTACAATTTGTAGCACTTTGTTTTAATCTCCCAGTGGTATATTTACTACCTTAGATCATATGTTAACAGCACAGTGAGTCCCAGAGGAGAAAAAGGGAGACCTATCATTACTTAGATGTATAAAATCTTCTTACAGCCAACATCCAGCAGTATCTTTTCAAAATGAAACCAAAAGAAGAGTGGACAAATGGTACAAACTGGGGGCGCAAATGTCAGTGGGAGAGGAAGTAAAAAGTAGATAGTGGCCCAATCACTGTTGTGACTGTAAGAATTCAATCTAAGGTAGGGTCTTTCTAGCTCCCAACTGCCATAACTTTGATTAACCTTGCAGTGTTTCAGCACAGGGTCATGCTACCCCGTTGACACTTTTCCTTTGAGATGTCAGTCACATTTCAATAACTTTCCAGTGTGGGCTTGTAAGTTCTGTCTCTTTATTGACTTTGAATGAGGCAGGTTGCTTATGAATGCAGCTTGAAGTGTCACTCAGATATTCTTGCATTGTATTATCTTTGATTGACATGTCTGGAGTCGTGGAAAATTCAGGGTACCTAGCTGCCCCTGTTTTGACAGTGAGGACTGTCCATTTTTTTTATTTTTATTTTTAATTCCTGAGACTCTCTTGCCCTTCTGATGATAATGATACTGCTTTTTTCTTTACACTATTAACAAGCACTGGAGAGTCCTATCCTGCAGATGTAACATCTTAGCATTTCTGTCTGGAATTTAGGTTCTCACAGCATGAAAAGCATAAGCCCCACTAATGGAAGATGATACGTTAATGATACCAGAAAAAGCATCGGTTCAGGAAAGGACATAAAAGAAATGCCTATAGGCTTAGGCTTCAAGATGATAGCTTTTATTTTATGTCTGGCTTGTGTAATTCCTAAGGGTTAGGCCCAAAGCCATTTAAAAAGGGCCAGCAAGAAAGAAGGAAAAACATTTCTAGTTTTTCAGTGTTTGTTATTATCAACATAGACTGTAGCTGTTTTTGTGTAAGTTTCACTATGTAGTAGAAGGCTGTGTCCCAGGACAGTGATTGTTCCAAGGCTGTGTTATTCAATAAGCTGATTTATAACATATGATTCCAGTTACAATCCAAGAGTTGCTCCATTTATTTTAAACAAAATAAATATTTCTCTGCTGTAGCCACTTGAGGTTTATAATCTTGTTTTCAGGAGTGCCCTGGCTCACATAAACAGACTTACCCTCTTTCCAGAGCTAACAAAAAATGCAAGGCCCATGATGGAGGAGGGGAAAAAATCTGTAATATCAAATACTTCATATCTATTTCATAGTGTTTCAAAAATCTGTTTCCCAGGCATTGGAGGAAAATGAATAAGAAGCATTTTCAGTTTTTTCTAGCTACTACTACAGCTTTTTTGCTCAGCTGAATGGAAAGAAGTGTATAAAAACAGCTAGTGCTGGAAACTAGATGTAAAACAATAGCAAACAAAAAACTCCTTAACAAGCATAATTTATTGCCAGTGAAAGGCAAAGACATCATTAAATTCACAACAGTGCTTATTTTTCTAATGTAAGCCGTGGAGGAAGCAGTCATGCTGAGATGTGAAAAAGGAAGCAAGGGCTGTATCCTGGGAATTGTCATGCCAAACTCTTGCATGCATGTCCATCTCTGAGGCTGAACCTCTGCTAGTTCTGTAGCCACCCATGTAGTGCACAGGAAGAGTGTCATGTCTGGAGTGGAAGCCACAAAACTTACTGAGATGAGGAGAGACCTATTTAAGCAAGCTAATAGCAGGGAGAAGGGGGTGTCTTATAGATCATCATGTACGGTTTCAGCATCAGGAATGAAAAATACCCCATAGTAGCTCATAGTCTGTTGGCTGTGGAACTTGGTAATAGGAGTTGGAATACTCTTGAAATACAATTGAACAGTATCCTCTCACACGTTACATCAGTACTTGAACTACTCGATAATTGGGACCAATGCTTCTTACTGCAGCTGGGTTTTATTTTTTAAGTGATACTTACAGTAGCACTCTGTATAGGCCTTGATCTGCTACAGGTGCTTCAGAGTGCCTGTAAGATCAAGCCCTCAGAAAAAGGAGGCAGAAAAACATCTAGCTTATTGATCCTGATGGGGCTTAAGTCTGCTCTGGGTGTGAAACTGTTGAGCTCTGTCAAAACTGACATTCTCCCCTTTGTCTTCAGAAACAAGACCTTAAATATGTGAAAATCTTCAGTGCATAAATCATGGTGGGTTGATCTTGGTCAGATGCCAGACGCCCACCCAGTAGCTCTCTCATTCCCCCTCTTCAGCTGGACAGAGGAAAAATAAGACGAAAAAGTTCATGGGTCAAAGTAAAGACAAGGGAAATCACGTACCAGTTACCATCATCAGCAAAACAGACTTGACTGGGAGAAAATAACTTTTATTTATTGCCAATTAAAATAGAGTTGCATGGTGAAAAACAAAGACTAATTAAAATACCTTCCCCCTCCCCACTGAGCAGTACAGGAGGATGGGGAATGGGGGTAAGGGTTCATAACAGTTCTTTTCTGCCACTCCTTCCTCCTTACATTTTTCCCCTGCTCCAGCTTCGGTCCATCCCATAGGCTGTGGGAACACCATCAGCACAGGGAGAGGTGACAAATAAGCAAACCCCAATCTTGCCAGCACACCAGCCACAGGAAACAGAAGAGAGCTCTCTTAAGAGCCATTTTAAACTGAGCAACATGGGAAGGAGCATTCTTTCAGCAGCAACATTACAGCCACCCCAGTGATAGGAGCTAATACACTAAAGAAGAGACCTTTGTAAAACATACAGAACCTCCATGTGATGAACCTCCTTCATTCTTCATTTGCCTGTCTTGAAATGTAACAGAGCCTTAAGAAACAAAGAAAAAAAATATTTTCCAGTGGACAGCCATGAGCAAAAAGACAGAAAGCTGTGACATTATTTGAGATGTCACATTGGGGAGCCTTTGTCTAGCTGCTGTGGCCTGTGGATTATCACAATAAATGTCCGTGTAAAGTCTTGTAGTCATCTTTGTGAAAGAGGTGTTCAGGAACAATTTTTAATGTTGGCATCCAATTTGTGCTTTAATATTGAATGCCTACTGAACTATTTCTCCTGACCTAAGTGCCTGTATTTTAATGCAGTTCCTGAAGAGGTTTAAGGTGTTTAAGTAGGCAGGATCTCTCCATAAGCCCGTGAAGGTGCATAACTGCTCTTCATTGCTAAGTTAAGTTGTTAGTAAAGGCAACTTAGCATGCTTTAGGAAGTGGAGTTTGTCAGAGATTCATGATGCATAATTATAAGTAAGTTGTTAAGTTAGGTTGATTACTAAGGATCACATTTAACCAGCGTAAATATGTAGTGAATACTATGAAGGTAATGAAGTAATGAATACTATGAAAAAAATGAAGGTAGGGACTAGATTTTTATATTAATCTTTGAGTGAAAATATACATTTGCATTTTTATGTATTAGTCAGAATTTTCTAGGACTCAAACTTTTTAGAGATTTAGCTTATTTCAAGATAAATACAAGAAAGATATTAGAAAGCATCTGTCTCTGTTCCCAGTACTTTCTTCTCTTTGCAGCTCTCTACTTTCAAGCAGTCTGACTCAATCTATCTCATATGTGCTAAATGTCTGTGTTTAAGCCATTCTTGTTGGGAGATCATTTTCAAGGCTGGCAGATTTGGTATCATTAGGAAGTCTTCCCTGATATTTTGCCAGCAGGGCTCTACTGAGGTTTGCAGGGTAGTGCTGTAGCTACAGGACTGCAGGACTGTACCACACACAACCAGTGACAAGGTGGAATGCATTTCTGAGGTAACAACAACAAAAACGTCTCAATCATTTTGGTTTAGTGATTCTACCTGACTGTATGTGAGTGGTCTTTGACCAGTAGCTGTTATCTCTGAGTTGATGACTCTGGAGCGTTAACCTACTGTTCCAATCACCTCTAATTTGTCCCCCTCTTCTGAATGCAGCCATGATGTAGTAGTGAAATGCAGCTATTAGGTTAAACTTTTCTTAGTTTAATTCCACTTTATTCACTTTATAGGTCATATAAGTCATGCATTAATATCTCCCTGAGAGAAAGGGAAGCACTCACCATTTTGATTCCTATCAAGAAAAATGGCTTCAGCCCAGTTCAGAGTATGTGCCCTAACCTGTTAGTTGAAACAGCAACATTCATGCATGATGCCAGATTTGTTAGCTGTGATCAAGGACTGCCTCCATCATGGATTTGGATGGGCTAGAGAAATGTGTACTCAGTCCTGAGAAGGCAAGGGATTTGATTTCATGCCCAGATCAGACATATGACTGAGTTACAGAAGCTTCATTGGTCACTGCACATCCGCTGAGCTTCAATAGCAGACTGTGTGAGTACTCTTAGCCAATATTAATTGAAGTGTAATTAGACATGATCTGTGAATGTAGCTCAGCTCATGTGTGGTATGTATCTATACTAGGGTCACTTGAGTATGTGGGGAAGTCAGCTTAGTTAAGCAAAAAATACTGATTTTAAATAGAAAAAAAGATTTTTTTGTGTTAGATGTTTAGAAAAGCTTTTTAGTGGCAAAGATGGTTAAGCAGCAGAACTGTTTAGATATTGCTGTCACTGTGGATCTGGATGACATGAATACGTTAAACATAGGAAGAATTGTTTTCTTATGCGTAGAGGTGACTTCCAACTGTGGGATTGAAAGGCCCACAGAAGAATTTTCTTCATAGAATCACAGAATCATACAATATGCTGAGTTGGAGGGGACCCTCCAGGATCATTGAGTCCAACGCCTGCCCCTGTCACACCATGTGCCTGAGAGTCTAATCCAAACGCTTCTTGAACTCAGTCAAGCTTGGTGCTGTGACGACTTTCCTGGGGAGCCTCCTAGGCCCTTCGCCATCCTTGTGGCCCTCCTCTGGACGTGCTCCAGCAGTTTGATGTCCTTTTTGAACTGCTGAGCCCAAAATTGCACACAGTACTCAAGGTGAGGCTGCACCAGTGAGGAGTAGAGCAGGATGATCACCTCACTTGACCACAGCTGGCCATGCTGTGCTTGATGCACCCCAGGACACAGTTGGCCCTGTGAGCTGCCAAGGCACACTGCTGGCTCATATTCAGCTTGCCACCAACCAGAATCCTCAGGAATCAGCTGCGCTTATCTCCAGCCACTTGTTGCCTAGTCTGTACATACCACCAGGGTTGCCCTGTCCCAGGTGCAGAATCCAGCACTTGCCCTTGTTGGACTTCCTGTGGTTGATGATTCTTGCCATAAGCCATTTAACAGAAGTTATATGGGAAGTCTGTGGTGGAGGAGGGAACCTAGTTGTGGTTTCCCAAACCCTGACCTTCATTTGAACAGAATATTTGGTCCAGAGATTTTGTTTACAAAAAATATCTTTTAGATATTTTTTAAATCTGTTTGACAGCATTTGTATTTCTGTTGCATATATACATCATATTTTCTTATCTTGGTTTGTTACATGTTTTCCACCCAGATTCTGGGCTAGGATGGTTTTGCTAAAATTGTGGCTCCTGGAAGAACTGTGAGGACAAGATATGCATTTTGTTTGAGTTCCTTCATTTAATCTTGTCAGGAAAGAAAATTATTTGCCTTTGATGTTAAAAAAATGTTTGGTATTTTAAGCAAAAACTATCATTCCTGCCTCTGTATGCACATGCGCCTCTGGAGAGAATAGAGGAGTACCCTTTCCTGGAAGTCCTAGGGATGATTCTGGCTGGAGTTTTGGTGGCATAGTCACTCCTGGTTTGATTCACCATGTATTTACCCTGGGTCAAAACCAGTTTTAATTTCACTAGCATTTACTTTTTATTAATTTTACTTCATTGTATATTTTCACTTTAATTTCATTTGGGCTTTCTTTCCTACAGAAAAGTTGTGTAGAAACTAGAAAATAAATTAAAAATAATCACTGACACACTAGGAGACACATAGCTCAATAACTCATTAAGGTTTAGAGATTCTTATTACATATATTCTCAATTTTCATTCACAACATGCAAAGTGCAAACTCCATCTCTCTTTTGACTGTGCACTGTCGGTAAAATGGATTACATTTTTTCCTTGCACAGGATATATTGTCTATTGAGATCCATGAAAATAAACACAATAAAAATTCCAATGAAATGTTATTGTATAGAATAAGTGGTTGTTTTTGGTCTCACTATTTCAGCTGCATTAATTGTTCAAGCTACAGAGTTTAATAATTTTTTGAGGAAAAAAATTAGGAACTTGTTTGAATTATTCATGTTTTGAAAATGGCCTGTATGACAGCTATTTTCATAACTCATTTTTACTGCAAGTTTAGCACATACCAAAACTCCCACTGAATTGAGAAATTAGGACAGTTATGATTTTACCTAAAATGTTTTCATGCTTTCTTTTAAAGAAATAGCTTCCTTACTGTTAATATGCTGCACATTGTCATGGATGAGGAACTACTGACCTATGACATGATATAACACTTTTCTTCAATTTATCAGGCTATAAGATTTTGTCTTTCTTAGCATTAACAGGATAGCTTTCTAATTAAAAGATTTTTAATCTCCCTTTTTCTCCTGTACAGGGAAAACCTAGGCCCTCATGTAAATGGTAGGTTCATAATACACAATGTGGAAACTAATAGCAAAAAGAACAATATTAAGCCTGAGATACTTTTTCTGGTTTTGGTCTGTAGAAGGGAAGAGTCAGAAACCGAAAGGTGTCTCACTCTCCTGTCTTTGTTCTCCCTCCTTGGACTACATGGAACTAATTTAGAAAGGGTCTTAAGTAGCTTGGGTGCAAAGAGGGAGTAAGAACTGAGGGGCAGGATTTTTCTCTTAAGGGACCTAAGTTACCTGATGCATGCAGGTTCATGATTCTCAGAGTCTGAATTCAAACACTTAAAGTTAGCAGCTGAAACCCTAATATTTTGGAAGAGTGATAATAGATCCATATTTATTCAACACCTCTTAGGAATCTCATTTATGCCATCAAAAAGAAAACATTACTTCCAGCTTGCTGCTTCTCTATTGCAGGAGCAATGTTTTTGTCCCTGAGTACAGCGAAATTAATAATTCTTGATATATGCCAGGTTATATTGCTCCTTCCTGACCAAATAAACTAATTTAAATATGTTGCTTGTACTACACTTGGATACTGACCCTAGTAAATTGTGGTGACATCCAGAAAATTACTCATTAGGAAGAGGTATTTAGAATAAATGAGCTGTAGATTGAAGGAGCAAATGTGCTGTAAATCTCATTTTTTAATGTGTTCGATTTAATTTATGGTCCCGGTTCTGGTCCATCTTCGTCTGGATAGTGCTTTCTTCTTAAAAGGATTTTTGAACAATATGCATCCATCTAGCAGAATATTATGAATATGTGCTTACCTTTTACAGACCATTGGGTTTTAAAGAAACTAAGAAAAGCATGTTTACCCTAATGAAGGGATTTTTTAAAACAAAAAAAAACCCAACCTCATTTCTAATGAAAAACTGCTAAACATTAAAAAAAAACAAAAATCATGTGCCATATGGCAATTATGCCAAAAGATTGAATTTATTACCAAATAAAACTGTTGGCTTGTGCATTTCACAGTTTCCTCCATTCCCAACCAGTGTGTTTTTAGAGGCGTTCTGTAGGGTTAGTTGCCCAGACTTCTGCAAAAACAACAGTTTGTCCTTATTGCAGGAGGTGTTAGGAAATCAAATCCAACTGGAGCACCGAATGAAATTACAGACTGGTTTTGTCCCAGCTGCATGACACATGCCAAGAGCTGATTTTTCAGTGCAGACATTTAAAGAAATGAATACAGAATTCAATTTCTTCTCCTACTGAATGAGTTCTTATTGTGGTTTTCATTCTTCAATGTACTATTTAATATTTCAGCAAAGTCACTATTTGCTTTCAGCTCAGTGAAAATGTTTTTACATGTCATGTTTTCTTTTAATAAGTAATTTTTTAAGGAAAAAAAGTAACAACCTATGTAAAACTTCATTTTGATTACTAAATAATGTTTGTTTGTGACAGACTTATTGTATCAGTGATATCTAGATGATAGCCGTAATGTCTTATAACAGCTTCAGATGTGACATGTTTCATTGTTCCTGTTTTTTTATTGAATGACATTTTTTCTAAAAAAGAACTATGGGATTTCAGAGTGACTCAGTAACTGGCATTACAGAAAATTCCTGTGAAACTTCTTCTAATGTTCCCTGGTCTCACAGAGCCTGTTAATTAATACTCACATCCCAACATGATTTTGAATCTTTAAAAATATGTGTTTAATATCTGAACTTTTGTACCATTAATTTCCTTTATAATCTACAATTTTAGTTAGGTCACATTAAGGAAAATATTTCCCTTTTTCCTCCCCCTCCTACCTACCTGCAGCTGTTTATCTATGAAAGTGAACGTTTGCTTTATCACCTCAGGTAAGATTTGTACTCTGAAGTTGTGAAATGACTCTGAAATGCAGTTAGCATGCATTTAGTCTATACAGAGCTTTCAATGTAGCTTGCATCCAAATTGTAAAACTGGGTTTGTTTTTTTTTTCTGTGCCGACACCTACTGAAATGAACTTTCTTGATGTGTTCAGCAGTGCTTGCTGCATTCAAATACTGTTGCCAAAAAGCAGGTCAAGGGATAAATTTGAAGACGTGAGATCCCCCCACTTTCACTTGAGCACTCAGTGTGACTCTCACAACTAAGTTGGCAGTGATCCTTGAGACATGAAAGGGAATTCTTCAGCAAGGACAATGGTGGTTTTATTTGGCAGTAGGAAAAGATGCAAGGGAACACAATTAAGCTCCATACTGCTGAAAGGCTTAATTCAGCTATGTTCGTTCACCAATATTTCACTCCTGTTTCTGTGATTGGCATGGGGAGGAATACAGGAAAACGAGTCCACAGAAGCTCTCTTCACAAGAACAACTTACTTATCTAGAACCTGTCAAATTCGCCAACAGCTAATGTCAGTGTATTAAACTCTTTCTGAAAGTACTTGTGCAGTTTGTTCATCAGATTTGTTCTGTGAACAGAACTCATCCTTGAATCTCTCTGCTCTCTCAGGCCTCTCCTAATTTGCCGTCTTTGGTATTTAATGTCAAGCAAATAGTATAATGTGAATTTGTGAAAAATATTTTCAGTAAGTTCATGCTGATATAGAATTTCCCTGAGAGGCAACATTAATAATGGTTTGGCACAACACATTTGCTGGAGTGGGTTTGATGCCTTGATTGAGTTTCCGTGGTGCGTTTGTTGTTGCTTTGGGGAACATGCGGATATTGGGTTCAACAGACCATAGAATTTTGAATTAACCTCTCTTTTTCTCTTCATGAATATAATGGCTTTGCAATCTGTTCTTGCTTTGCCCTTTCATTTAAGGGAAGAAGGGAAGCTTTGATTTAAAAAAAACCCTTCCATTTATGAGAGCATTGCGAGGAAAAATAAATATACATAAGGAAACATTGATTCATCTCTTAAGCTACTTTCCCTCAAGAGTTTCCTACACCATTTCTCTATAAAATATTCAGTTTACCCCTAAAGTGCAAAAGATGAAAAGCAATAGGACTAAGTTCAGATATGGCAGCGTCAGTTTTGTGTGTGTGTGTGTGTGTGTGTGTGTTCGTCTGAGAGAACCATAGACTTCGATGGGGGAGAGAATAGCTGCTAATAGAAAGTAGTAGTTATTTAAGTTTCTGGGTGTATTTTAAAGAAGACCTGATATGAACAGTTTTTCAAGTTTACTAGTTTAAGTCTACATTAACAGAAAGCCATTGGCATATTCCTGAATGTTCTTTCTACCTAAGTGCTGTCTGTGAGTACAAAGAATTAACAAAGCTGTTTCATACTTCACCAATTTGTTTTCTGAGATCCTCTCTCAAAGTTATGTGGGTTTTAGAGACTGGGTTAAGCTGGGGAAAATTAAATTAACCTTTGGGACAGTCTGTATTCCAGACTTGGAGTAAATAATTTGAGTGAAATTTAATTGCTCTAGGAATAACTGAAATTATGCTGACTTTAGTTTAGCTCTTAAGAAAACTACTTTTAACATGCACTTTATTTTTCTCCTAACAGAAAGGCCCAAAAGTGGCAGTTTCCTCCCTTTGTTTATAAAACACTACAGCAAGCATGAAAAGACTTCTCATTGGTTATTATATACACCAGGATTTTTTCCGAACTTTATTGTTCTCACTATTTTAGATCCGTTTTTGATAACAGCTAGGAAAGCAAGAAACAGATAAGCAGGTGTTTGCAGCAAGATAAGGGTAAAGCTTGAAGAGTAGGGGGCACTGTTGTTTTATTATCAACTGGCTTAACATTCCTGATCTTTTTTGCCCCTACCAGCTCCACAGTCAAGAGTTGGAATTGGTTGTTGAGTGAACCTGGTTTTCTGAATGGTCAGCACCTGTTACTCTAAGTACGGTACAGAGAACTGAGAATTCCAGCAGTCTTCTAAAAAGACAGAAGACAGGAGATATTTCTTTAATACTGTCTTTTCCACTATTTTTATCTCTACTGGGCTCAACTGTAGTAGTGAAAAGGGAAAATTTTAGCAAACGTTGTCATGATGTTGCCAAGCCCACACAACCACACTTGATTGGGTAATCCAACTTCTTGCATGACACAAAATGTGGGCAGTTTTGGTATTAGAAGATCACGCTGCTTTTTTACACACAAATAGAAGGCACTTAGCTTGTCACCATATGGAACAAAAGTAATTACTGAAGATGAAAGGCAAAGCAAGACAATTAGCATGCTTGTTGTTTGTCAAGAAGAAACCTTCTATAACTCAGAATGCTGTAATTCAGGTTTCATGATGAAGGTTTTTGGGAATGCACCAGAAGTAGTGATTTGAAAGATGTATTCATTTATTGCAGTGACAAATACAATGGAAACCTGTTCAGAGGCTTGTTTTATACTCAATTGCTTCTTGTAACTGATTCATTTGTTAGGTATTTGACTAGGAGGAACTCAGTATGATATTATATTGATGTAGATTGGTGCAAAACAAAGTATGTTGAATTTCACAGGCTTGCCTATACAACAGAGGTGATTATCACTGTATCTTAAATATCAGGTGTTTTCTTGGATAGGATTTGCCATTTGTTGAACATGATCTTTCTGTAGTAGTCTTATGGCACAGTGATATATAATGATAAATATAAGGAAATTGTAGATATATAGAAACAATGTAAAGAGATTGCTGCTAATTTCCTGTGATCTTGGTCAAGGATACAAGAGGGGCTATCCTTTTCTTTCCGTGGCAGAATATTACAAAGTGAATGTGTTTAGGGCGTATCTACACATATTCTTTGATCTAGATTCAGCAAGGCCAGTTCATCTACATAGGATAATTCAAGTTTACAGTCACATTATTCCTTCACTTGCTTTCTTTTTCAGGGAAGCTTCAGTTCTTAAAGTCATAAAGAAAATGGTCTCAACTAAAGTCCCAGCAGAGGAGTTTGCAACTGGCCACACAGAGAGAATAGGTTGGCAGTCTGCAGGCCTCATGGTCCATACTAGATGCTTTGATGCAATTCCGTGAGAATTAGGGACACTGTTAAACCCTTTGCTACCACAAGTTCTTCAGTCAAAGTGAAAAAGAAAATCCTTAATGTGACATGAAACTCTGTTTTATCTGGGTTGAAGTCTATTCATTTTCCCCTGCTCAGGAAATGCCCTGGCATTTTCTCCACCTTCTGTGGCAAATTGCTTCTTCTTCATGACTCGGTTTATTAGATAGGAAATCTAGGGACAATGAGAAATCTGGAATACAGTGTATGTCCTTATGTATTTCAGAAGTCTCTGTCACATTCATAGGATTTATAGGTATTTTTTCTGAATAATCCTTTCTAATTTCGGGGTAATGAATATTCAAGCCATGTCTTTAGACATGTCTATGCTGTTTTCCCTTTTCTTGCCACAATTTTTTCTTAAATGTAAAGTTTGCATCATAGTCCCCTGTGAATGTTTCATATATGTAAAAATGAGACAATGGAAAATTACAAGACAGAATTTGACCTTTTTTTGAGCCTTTCTTATTGAGGAGAACATTTAATAAATTTTATGGAGCATATTCATAAAATATTTTCCGCTAATTGTGAAATGATTGAAATATTCTGAAAGTAGATACTATCTATTTAAGTTAAAAATTAAAAATGTGTTAACAATCTTTAATAAAAAATACCAAATTTGATTGGAAAAAATAAAATGGAAGTTTTTTTATATGCAATTAATGTTCTGAAATGGTATGCATCATGTATCAGTCTGCTTCAACCCATTTGTATGCCTGCATATGTAGGTATCTGTTACTTATGCAATTATTATAATACTGAATTTATGATGAAAAGTGGAGCCAAAGAGGACAGGTTACACACATGATAAAGGGTTATTTTGTAGTTGACCTGGGTGATGTAACTGTTGACTTACTAGTTGCCAACAGAGCTACAGTACATTTTTTGATTGACTTGCATGAGAATACCAGCAACTTATCCAAGGGTTGTGGTTTTGTTTTCCTTTTGTATTTTAAAGACAGCAGCCTTAATTAAGATTTGTGCGATGACTTTAGCTGAATTTTTCTTCATTTAGATAAAGTCTTTAAATTTCTTAATAGTGCTGTTTATGGTATGCTAATTTGAGTTAATTTTACTGCACTAGATGATACACTAATTTAGAAATGCATGTTATAGTCCAATTTTGAGTGGAAGGAGACCCTTTCTTGGTTTATTCTTGTAGGCATGTATTGTCTGCTCTGACCTGCAATTCATGTAATAAATCATTTTTTAACGCTGACACAGGTGTCCTTTTGAGTTTAAGCATGCATTCTGTTCATAATGTCTGCTATAATTTTTTTTCTGATGTATGGCTCATTATCACATCATTGTGTGTGCAAGTATTTTTATAGCATCAGCTTTCGTAGCCATTTCTAGTTTCATAGCTGAATTTCCCATACTCATTTTTGAGTTTCATATTCAAACTGTATGCATGAGCTTTAAAATACCATATTTTAATTACTCTTGCAATTTTTCAGTAAAATTTGAATCTGTCTGGACCTGATTTATTCTCCAGTCTGAAAACAAATGGTCTGATTGAGTAATGGTTGAGAAAGTAGCAAAGAATTCCAGAGTTCTCTGTAATTTCAAATATAGATAGCTACCTATGGCATTACAGCGGTGAGGGCTTCACTCTGCAGAAATTATTTATAGTAGTTCTTAAACATACAGGTAGTATTTCTGGCAGGCTGTGTGTGAAGGACCACAGGACTTTCTCTACAAAACGTAGTTTTTTTCTCCAATTTGAACTGAAAAAACAAATCAGGAAAAATAAAACGGTTGATGATCCAGTCCCTTCCAAAGCAAGACACCTTTATCAAGGATAAGACATTCCTCTTTAGAGCTACCTTTTATACATTAAAAGATTGATATCATCTTTATCTTCAGCCTCCTCTTCTTTAGCTTTAACAATCTCAGGTTTTTAAATCTCCAATCTTTCCTTGTTGGTCAGACTCATGATAGTTCTCCTTTGGACTTTGTCCTGTTGGTACATATCTCTTTGAGCTGCCCAAAACAGGACAGAAACAATCCATCTCAGGTTTTCCCAAAACTGGAACAAAGCAGAAGATTTATCTTTTGTATTCTGCAGGTAGTTTTTGGTTTTACATATCCAAGGATGTGCTTCTTGCAACAGAAAGACACTTTTAATTTATTTCCAGATTGCATCTCCAGATCCTTCACTGAAAGACCTCTACGCACCCAATTATTCTGTATCATGCATTTGTACAGATTTGTTCCTACCCTTTAGAATTTTACATTCTAACTGACCTTCAAACACACTGGCAGGCCCAGTTATGTGTCTTCTTTAAATGCAGTAAGCACTCTCTCTATCATTAACATTATTATTAAAATTTTAAACAGGTCTGCTTACAAAAAAAAGAAAAAAAAGTAAAAGAAATCCATTTTTAGCAATTGCTTACTCATGATTATACTATATGTAAAGTTATCTAATCAGTTTTGCACCCACACTATATTAGTACCCATTAGATAAGCTTCGTCTTTTTCTCTTTTTTGTATGTTTGAGAATTTTCTATGAGGCAAGATCTACCTCAATGACCTTACTTACAACTCATCTCTCTTGCTCGAAAGTCACCTCTTCACAAGGTCTGTTACCATTTTGTGGACAGATTTAATTCTTGTGACATGATTTGTTCTTATAGGATTGGCTCTTAACTAATAGTTTTTGCCTGTTCCTTACCTCCTTTTCATATTTACAGCTACTTACAAATCTTTCTGTTCATTTGTTCCAAAACTTTTCTGAGACTTAATATCTGACAGACAGATTTGTTATTCCTAAACTCCTGCTTCCTTACTTTTTAAGAGAAGAGTATAGCATTTTTATTATTTCTATTTTATTGAGAACTCGTGTCCTTCATAGACTGCTTCTCTGATGGCAACATGGTTCTGAGATGGCTTTACCAGTTCTCTAAATACCTTAGGAGGAACTTTCAAGCACATCTGTTCTGAAATCTAATTTACTTAAGTACTCTCTACCCTTTTCTGTCTATATTTTAATTGAAATCATTCTTTTGTTGTTTATATTAGTTACACTAGTCACCTCCTCATTGTTGACCTTTTTAATTAAAACTAATGCAAAAAAGACATTAAATGCTTTGACCTTCACAGTGTCATCTGTCAGTAAGTTTTTTTCTCTATTGGATAACAGAACAACACTTTCCTTTTTCCTCCTCTTAGTCAGTTTGAATAGATTCAGTTTGATTAGTGCAGGATGCAGATAATTTAATGATGTTTTGTCCTGCTGGTTGGTCAGTTTAAATTTCCATGGACCGTTCCATTGTCCTTTCTGTACTCAGGTTCATGCCAAAGGTCAAATTGCTGGTATTCCTGTGAAGTTTTATAGAAGTAAATACACAATATTTTTAAAAAAAAGGCATTGAAGCAAAAATCAGGAAAAGTCAAACTGCAGAGACTTGACAGTTTTGTTTGCTGAGTGACACATTCATCCCATCAATATTCACACATGATGAAAGTGAACACTTCAGAAGTTGGAAATCACTTTGGCATGATTAGTCAGTCAGAAGATTTGATGGTGTGAACATCCCTGATTCTCTGGTCTACTACAGAGGACCTTTTATGTTCTGGAATGGTTTTTAGTGCATCTAGCAACTTTCTGTCATAACTGCTCTACCATGAGAGATGAGAGTATCATGAAATATGATATTAACGTGAAAGTGTTGAAAAGAAACAAACAAGAATAAAAATAACATTGCAATCTTATCTCTTTCAGAATTATCTGGAAGTGATTCTCCTTCACTTGTTTGAATTTCATAACATGTTAATATCATCCTTTCTATAACACTTCAGTAGCATGTTAGACCTTCTAGAAACAACTGTTCCTTATGGCACAGTAACATCATTACAAGATAGCTGAAGATGATTTAAAGCACTTAAGTGGGGACACTTACAGAACTTTCATGAAGTGAGTCCTTCAAAAATTTCTCTACCACCTGAAGCAGAATGAGCTTGTACAAACATTGTGAATTGTATGCACAATTTGCAGGCCACCTGTAAGCTGAAGAATGAGAAAGCTGACAACCAAGAGAATATACTCCTAGATCCTTTTGTCTTCAGATGGAGCAAGAGTGTTGAACATGATGATATCGACTGTAACTGTTCATATTTACTATTAGTCACTGGAAGAGGAGCTTCCTGGCTAGAGGATACTGAGATTTACAGTGCTAAAAATGTATTAAGTCTGCCCTGGGGAACTTAAAGGAAGATTCCACGGCTAGAGGAATTGTTGTGTGTATAGCAGTGAAATGGCTGTGGAAGAATGTACTCAAGTGTTAAGTTGAATCTTTCAGCTTACAATATATGTTCTTCAGGATGAAAATATCAAGAGGCTTTTATTAGATATATAAGTAAAAGGACATAGAGCACCAGATACCTATGTAAAATACTCTGCTATCAGGTCATAGGAGATTTACAGATGTTTAGTTGTAACTAGACAACTTGGAAGAAAAATTTGCCCTTTGTTATAATACAGGTTGCCAATGATACCAGGACTGCTAATGTACCATAAGCACTTACAGGCAATTTACTAAAGCTGTGATAACTAAATTTCATGCCAAAGATGTCTAAATTATTTGTGAGATTTTAACAGGCTAAAATGTAGGTACAATATTTTCTAAGGAATACAAAACATAAGATTGTATTTTACAGTGACAATAAATTCAATCTAAGAGGGAAAAAAATAATTCAGCAATATCTAGGTAGCATAATGTTATTGTCACCAAGATAGGGCTTTTTTTAAAAAAAATAATAATTTGGTGGTTAAATCCCAGGAACTGCTTGCTGTTGCTTGGTTAGGTATGTCAGGTGCTAACTTGCTCTAGGCAGCACAGCGAGTGAAACGAGTGAAATACTGTTACAGCCTTGGGCACCTAACATCCATGCTGTTCGTTAGCATCATCAGACAGGTAATTCTGAGTGTAGATGATACCAACTTATCACAGCCCTGTGTATGTCACAAGGATGAAATCAGTCTCCCCAAGGTAATCCTGAAAGAGTTGATAACTTCTGCTTCATCAAATACCATTTTGGATAGTTTACAATTACAGGCAAACAAAGCAAATAAAATCAAACCAACTAATAACAAAATAAACCCCGGATTATTTCACTTTATGCTTTGTATTTCAGAAAACATGTTGTGTTAATCCCTCCATTGTTGTCAAATTTACAACATTCTTTCACCAACTTTCAGAAAACATATAACCTTTCCACTAAATCTAAGAACTGAGTGGAGGTAACAGTCCCGTCAGCCTCATGATAACTGAAAACAATCTACCCTACCTAAACAAGGTCTCAGATTTCATTGTTTATTTGGGGGCGGTGTGGCATGAGAAGACTGTTCACAAATCCTCCATTCTTCTTAAACCTTGCTTGTGTCTTTATTGGGCTGTTTCATTACCAATAAAACTCTTTTTAATTTATTTGTTGATTAAATTGCAGGTTTGTGCAAATGCTAAGTAAAGTTTAGCTAATGCTGAAGCCTGCTGCAGATAGTGTGCATTGGGGTCAGTGTAATTCCTGCAATACGACTTGATGCTAAAATTGCTTGGCAATCAAAATAAAATCTAAAATTTTCAAGAAGTATGTGTCCAGTATGTACCACAGTACATGTGTAAACATTGTTCTCTAACTCAGATACACATTAATTTTAATAACCAATTTCCCCCCATAATAATATTATCTTTTCCTATTTTATTGTATCTACTCGGTTTATCAACCTGAAGCCCCAGGTTAATAATAATTATTACAACTTTGTGTGCACAAATGTATTGAGTGACCGCAAAAACAGATAAAATTTTGAGTTTTTTGCTTTTAAAAAGGAAATGGTTGAAGATGAGTTAAAAAACAAACAAACAAACAAAAACCACAAATCTATTTGGTTTTACACAGTAATTTGTTCTTGATAATGCAGCGTCAAGGAAAATTTTTATGGCCAGATTATTACAAAGAAGATGAAATAAATCTCAGCAGTTCTTTGGTCATTTTTGGCCAGGTTAAGAGAGATGCAGCTTAGTAGTTTAACAGGATTCTGGAAAACAGGAGGAGCCCATCTATGCCATAGTATCAGGTCCACAACATTCGTTCAGTATTCCTGAAAAGGACTGAAATGATTGCATGCTTCTCCACCTACACTCCCAGGTTCTGATTATGTAACACCCATCCCCACAGCAGTTACTTTACAATAGAATTTTTTAAACTTAGCACAGTTAGTTCTCTTTGCTTCTAGAAGCTTTTGCATTTCTTTAGTCTTGGTTCAATATCATAACTTTCCAAGATAATTCTGAGTAAGAAATAAAATAAAACAAACTGCATGTACAATTACAGTAGATATTGAACATGTTATGTTTGGAATTATCAGTGCATAGGTTATTATATTAAGATATTATTGTCATGGGCTAGAATTTATTGAAGCACTTTGAATGGTGAAGCATTAAGACCTGCTACTTGTATTGAGAAATCCTTCCTCTTACCAGTTTTATTTTTCTTGAGAAAAATAGTAATAGAAATGGATTCTAGAATAATTTTAATTTCCATTTTTTTCTCTACTGCATAAAAGCATCTACTTCTTTTAACTGTTAAAAAGCTGATCTTATCCATATTACTGAAACAGAACACTGCTGTTAAATTGTAGTTGAATATCTGGCATAACTGTAATTTTACGGAGGTAAAAAGACAGCTAGCAGAATTGGAAATGAGAGACTTTCTTTCTGTGTTGATACAGAGGACTCATTAAATCTCTTGCAGGCACTGCAGAAGGACAGACATTTCAGCAATCTTCAACCTCTTAGGAACTTTGGAAGTTAATGAGCCATTCCATAGTTATTATTTTGTATTTTATCAGGGGTTTCCTCTGAGCTTTTTTTTGATTTTCAGATTGTAGCGTGATCTCCTATATGTGAGCACTGGATGACATCAGCTCTAGAACTGCTGTATTTTCCAGTAATGATGGGCTATACCAAAATCTTTTAAAGATATTTAGGTCTTTTATGATCCTTCAAGTCTTCCAACACCATTAAAGATTTCAGACAAGAGTCAGGACTTTGTGGAGTTTTTCAGAGACCCAAGAACACTTTGGCCACGGTGAAGTCTTGTAGCACAGAGAGCTCCAAATATTCTGGTATGTAGCCATAGTGTAAATAATGCTCCATCTCCTTCAGATCCCCCAGGCTACCTTTGGTCCCAAGCTTGTCTCAGAAGTGCCCTGTTTGAGGCATTTTGATGTCAGGATGAAGAGTGGCCAGTTAGTATGGGGAGGAGAGCATAGCTGCCTCCACTTTCTCTCCCTTGTCTCTGGCAGCCTGAAGGGGCCAGCAGGGCAGCACTGGCTCAAATCTAGAGAAACAAATAGAGAACATGAAGAAACGAAGGAAAAGCCACCAAAAAAATTTATTATGATGTTAGTGAAGGATCAGAATTGAATAATTTTCATGACATTTGAGGTCATTCACTGATGCTACTTTCCTGGATTTTTCTCCCTCTGAGACAGTCAAAAATGCTTAAAAATATAAAAAGTAGGCTTGTTTTCTACCAGATGTTATAGTGCTACCAGAATATTATTCCAGCAAAAACTTCCAGTAAAGAAGCATAAAGAAGATGTTTAAACATCTGGTAAACCTACCCCCTCTAAGGCTAACTAAGAGCACCATCACAGCCACTGGTGTTACACCATTAGTGTAGCTTGATTTATCAAACCTGCTCACGTAGACCTGTAAAGCACAGCAGCAGCATCACCGTTAGAAATTATGATTTGCCTTGCCCATGTTATGTGTTTGAACTAGCAAGTCTATGTCAGAGGGAAGTGAAGTTCATTCCTGGATTAAACCAGGTCCTTTAGACATAACACTTAGAAGTCAGTAGCAATCTTTCAATCTCCCTCTATGCGCTTTTGATCAGAAACTCAGGGTCGATTTTCTTCATCTAGAAGCATCCTTTTGGAGATTTTCAAACAAAACTCAAAACTATTCCTCTTCACATATGTGCTTTCCTATACTGCAAAATCTGTCCTTTATTTGGAGAATTGTATTCAGGTTTCTCATCTTATACTGTTTTTGATTACTCAAATAAAACCAGGAAAACAAAACAAGCATGCTTTTTCTGAAAATATATTTATCTTTTGAAGTAAAATGAGTACTGGAGTTTGCTGTCTTTTGAACCTAAGTAAAAGTTAAAGAATGAGAATAATTTGAGTGAACATTTGTTTCATATGGGGGAGGAAGTTAAGGAGGTAAAGAACTAAAAAGACATTTGTTTTATAGCAATCAAGCCTTCTCATGCTGACATGCAGTGTTTTTCCACTCCAGTTAACATGGTTAGACATCCTCTGACACCCTGGGGGATGTAAATCAGAGACCGAGAATTTTAGACTTTTTGCTCTCTGGTGAAATGTACCCAGTATTTTAATGATTATTTATCTTTCCCAATTGTACATTTGCTTAGACGCATGCAGGTTTAAATATATATAAAAATATATCCCCTCTCAAATCTTCAGAAGACAAAAAACTGTATTCTGTATGGCTTGTTATCATTTTCCTATACATTTTCCAGAGGTGTACTAGGAACAGCCTGCTGTACAGCTGTTCTGCTCCAGCTGAACAGGTTCACAGGGAATGAAGAGCTTAGAGCAATTTGTAGGCAACGAAGCAAAAAGAAAAATCCACAAAGAAGCAGCTGATGTTAGCAGCTTTTAAAGAGATTGAAAGAAAAGGGAAAGAATAGGGAGTCTAACGTAGAACAGAGAGACAGAACATGGTTTTGGAAGAAATCTGAATTACTATTTTTCAAAACCAGAAGAAGCTACAATGCTTACCTTATAAGCTATACTTTATCCTTTCATGCTTTTTACTGCTTGCTGAACAATATCTACGCATAGAATATGAAGACATTAAACTAACTTTACTTTCACTGCACAAATGGCCGGGAGTTTAGGACTGGCAGCCAAAGTTTTGTGTTACAGATTTGTTACTGATACACACCTGGGCCTCAGTCAGCAAAGTGTTTAGGATGTGTTAAATTTTAAGCACATGGTTAAATCCCACTATTTGCAGTAATATCTTTCTGGAATAACACTTGCATGTTAAACTCTGCAAACCAATCTTCCAGTGCCTGTTTTCCTATATATAAGCCGGGAATAATAATACCTACTTCTTATGTGTGTTTTGAAGCTTAATTCAGGACATTGATACACCACTTTAAGCAAAACTCTTAGCATGACAGAATTGTGGTTTATTACTATATTGCATTAGCATTAATAGGAACTGTTATGTGTGTGTATTTCAAAGAGATAAACATCTAAATTTTCATAGCATTACACACTGTTGAGAATTTTAAAGGGAAGATTGTCAGTATTAATTGTCATTAAATCAATATCACAGAGTCAAGTTCAGCTCCTTAGCTCACATCAAATCCCAAGATCCTTTAGTGGGTGTTTTTGTTTTTGTTTTAGTTATTTACTCTCATACAAAGCGAGTGTGAGATATTAACAATCAAAAACATATATCAATATACATTTCACTTGCAGAGGGGTCTATGAACTAAGGAAAGCGGGAGATGAGGTGACAAAACCTATGAACAAGGTATAAGAGCAGCTGTGAGAATATGAGATATCTTTATTTAGATGTTTTCATATGGATGTAGAAAGAAAATAAATACTTCATGATGTACAGATAATCTGATAAATCATTAAAGAACAAAAAAACCCTGTGAGAGAAAGAATGAAGAAAAACACTTAAAAATGTTGTGGCTGCTGAATTTTTTAAAACACTTGTTATTGTTTTTTAATTCCCTATTTGGAGTACATTTGATACTCCTGAGGTATGTAATAGATGTCATGCAGTGTCAGGGTGCAGAGACACACATTATTGTATATCATTGGTTCTTTTATCGCTTGAGGATGAGCACAGGCAATAGAGCAAGGTGTCAAATGTCATTTCAACCTTTGTTCTTAGAAGAAGCTAGGTGAAAGGTTTAAGTGTATTTTAAGTTATTATCCTTAGAATCATCTCGTTCTCTCTCTGTTTGGCAACTGGTGAACATGAATGTTATCCAGTTTGTGGTGTCAGCCCCTTATATTGCGTTCCACTTAGACCTGTTGTTTTCACCACAGGTCCCTTGATGCTTTTTCCACTGCTTTGTGTGATAAGCTACAAGTTGTGTCAGGTAACTTCAACATGATTCCTGCTTAGGGAAAAAAGTGTTTAACAAAAGAGAAATATTTCACTTATTAGTGACGGGAAAAAAGCACAAGACTGACATACTTTTGAAACATAAAGAGGTCATAGATCAGACACAGAAGTGTGACACCTATGCTTAGAAAGAGGAATAGACTTCTTATATACTGGACAATAAAAAAAAAATAGAGAAAATGACAGACTATTATTCTATTTCAGAAATATTACGGGCGTATGTTAGTACTTGCAATGCTGCTAAAGCTTGTTCCTAACTAAGCTTCAGATATAAACTGTTTGTGGAGAACAGACAGAGGGTAAACCAGGCTAAATCATGCCTCTGCTTCAGAGAAGGCACATGGACTGTCAGCCAGGAGAGCCGGGAAATTAGTTTTACTATAAATTTGGAATGGAATCAGAACTATGTATTTTCTCCCACTTTCCCACCTGCATCCCCTGCCACGCAGAGTCTCCAGTCATTAAATAATGTGAAAAGTAATGATGGAGACCGATGGAGCAGGGACTGCAGTGCTGAGAGGCTTCACTCTCTTCCCTGAGACATTTGTGCTTCACAGTAAGATATTAATGTGTCTTAAAAAGAAAAAATGAGAGACAATAATATGGCGAGAAATAATGTGGAGAACTTTTTAGCAGCTTTAAGATTTAAAGCAGCAGCTCCAAAAGTCCATTATTATCAAGCCAGGGAGACCTCTTCTTAGTTATGTAAAAAGAACTTGTAAGATTCTCCTGTGAGTTTGACATTAGAAAGCACTGAAGGTGCTTGTAGCACTGAGCAAAGTGATAATAAATATTTTATTACTGCTAACTGCTTAATTCAAATTCATATTCTGGTGCTCAAATTCATTATTTTATTTTCTTTGTCTGACACTTGGTTTTGGGTGGTGAAGGATGTCAAGTGCTGAACTCTGTCCTCACTAAAGCTGATGTCATTAAGTGTCCTAGCCTTTACCCCATACACATAATTCTGCCTGTAGTTTTGTTTGAGCAAAGCCAGCTCAGCAGCAAAGACAATTATTTTGAGACAACTTTTATGTTACAGCTCTTTATTTTACTACTGAGGGTTCTCCGTGTTTAGTGACTCCATCTTGGGAATCCACCTCATTTCTTGGCTGCAATGACCTTTGTGTTTATAATGTTTCATCAATTTCCAAGCAGTCAGTTGGAGGTGAATGCTGTAGTATTAATATATTTATCATCAATTCATGTGACCTGAACACAATTTCTTACCCTCCCTGGCCCCTTTGCCTTTTATGCTCTGCTCTGCTGTAATGCATTTTGTTGAAATCCAGGGGAAGTATTAGGTTCATTGCTTTTCAGATGGATATGAGGTTTCATGATTTTAGGCTTCCATTGTAAATATATCAGTTTGCACTCTCTATTGTTGTACACTATTTTTTCCCTGCTAGCAGTTTGAACATGTCTAATATCTGTTGATTATATCATCCTGTCAGTGTTTCATCCTTAATACTAAAATAGTAATACAGTATTCTGCTTTTCTTAATGTTTTTCAACTGTAAAACTGAGATACTTTACAAAGGAGTCCACAGATTACATATTGGGAAAGTGAGGTACAGCAAGGGAAGTTACTTGCCCCAAATTAAACTAAGAAAACTGTGGATAGAGGTCACATTTTCCAACACTCGTTACCCTGCTTTGCTTTCAAAACATAGAGGTTATTATGTTTCCATGTAGACAAAGAAAGAAGAAACACTCCTTAAATGTACAAGGAATAATTTAAGTCACATCCCATTCCTTGATTTTGTCCCTCAGTAGAACACAGTATCCTTGCTCATTTCTAAGGAAATTAACAGCAGGCTATTAAATATATATACATATATTTGTGTGGATTTCTTCAAATAATAACAAACTCTGTTTAAATTAAATTAATTAAAATAAAATCTTTATGTTGAAGATACCTCTGCTGGTGAATAATCAGTGTTTTAACTTTGTTTTTCATTTGGGTCTGACTTTTTGCTACCTTAATAGGATGAAGATGAACTGGAATAAGGCCTTTGCTATGCAAGAGTACCTGAGAATGCCTCTTGTGTATTATCTAAACAGCATTTTATAGCACAAAAAGAAAAAAAAAGAGGACATTTTAAAATCACCTGCAAAAACATACACACCTCTTTTTGATGTGACAGTGCCTCTAAAACATTATTTTAAATAACTAATCCCTTAAAAACAAGACCATTTCATTTTTTAAAAAAGCCAGTCAGTTTACTAGTGACATTTAAATAAATTAGTGCCATGTTGTCTCTGTGATATATTCTGATAGTCAAAGTTTAACAAGAAAATGCATACCAAAACACAATCCGTGTTTGAAACAAAATGAGTTTTTGGTAATAATTTCCCAAAACTAAATTTAGTTCACTAAAAGCTTATTTATATGGAGACTTTCAGGAAAATTAATCTGTAAAAACGAATTTAAAGTCGATTAGTTAAACCTAATTAAGTCCCTGTATAGATGTTCATTCAGAATAAAAATTGCCTTGATTTGGTTTAACTTAACTCCCTTCCAAATGAATTACGACTACCAGAGATTTAATGTAGTTTAAATAATCTACTTTAAAAATTAAATGCAGAATAATTTCACTGCATGTCTCTGTGTAGACAAGGTCTCTGGGAGAAATCTGTCTGTCTGACCCTTTCCCAGATGTTAACATAGGTGTAGACATTAATTGAATTTCAAAGGTAGTCTTAAGTCTTGCAAAAGGTGTTAAATCACTCTGAATTCAGAAATTATCTTTTAGGAAAGGATAGGAAACAAACAAACAAGGGGTTTAACAGGTATGAACATATGATAGGAGGGAAGGAATATCTTCTGATGTACCTGCTTCCAATGACTGTGGGGAAAGTCTAGATGCTGTCAGAACCACTGTAGATTAAATATACCGGTCTGTGTGTGTGTGTGAATGTTATTGAAAACTTAAGAGAAAGACTGATAGTTCTGTGTTGTCCCGGTTTAGAAACAGCCAGGGCAAGCCACAACTCAGAGACAAAGTAAGTAATATTCTTCTGGCTGAGTAAGCTAAATATGCTTCCTGGGGGGTGAGATGAACACTGGTATCTATAGGTGAGGGAAAAATGTACCCTGAGTGAATGAAGAAATGGCAAAGGGCAGTTTAAACTGCTTTTGAGTACACTTGAACATTGAGTTCAGGTACAAATGTGAAAATGTTTGTTGTCTGTATAGGTACACATGTTTATTTTTTTTACATAATCATGCAATACTTCTGAAGTGAAGTGTCTGTTTACTTCAAATTCGTAACTTAGGAGTTGGAAATGCTTTTTCCCTTGTTTTTTGTGTGTTGTTGTAGTTCAGCATCCATGGTAGATATTGTTTTGTTAAAGATTTACTGAAACGTCTGAATTATTAAGGCATAAATTACACAATTTAAGAGCAGAACATTGTTTATAAAAGGGCACTTGACAGTTTTGGGGAAGTAAAAAGAAGTAATCTTAACATGACAGTAGTCCCACAGGAAGACCTTACCTTCCTGATACCATCCATGTTTCTTTTGGTTCATAACACTTGTTAAGCTGAAAGGGGAGAAGAGAAGTGCATGACATTTAGAGTACTTGTAACATAAACCATTTCTTATCTCTCCCCTCAGTCCCTTTCCTCTGTCTCCACCCTGTCTCCATTTACAACTTCACTATCCCTCCTGCCTCCTGGGACCATAACCTTAGTATAATTTTTGTTCTTTTTGCTTCCCTCTGCATATCTAAGACAAACTGTTTCTTTGGGATTTTTTTTCTAAAATCTCAAAAAAAAAAATAAATCTACATTTCTTTCCATGTTTGTGCTTTCAGAAGCCCTGTTCCTTCCTCTTTTTTGGAGTAAATCTTCTATCTAAAATCTCTGCCTCACAATTCCCATATCAGTCAGCCGATGGGACTAAAATCCCAGGTGATGCTACCAATTCTGCTTGCTAGATCTCAAGGGTTGTTAGAGGTTTTTTTTTGTCATAAAGTGGGCACTGTCCTTTTTGGGTTGTAGAAAACCTGGAAGACAAACTGATATATATTTAATTATGCCAGAATGCATTGTTCTTCCAACCTGGACTGGTGTTAAGTAAGCCTGGAAAACATCTTTATGCCATTATCAACTTCTCAAATATTCACCAGCCATTTTACTCACACTTGTTAGTATATTTCTTGATTTTCAGGTTAATTAGACATTTGGCAGTGTAGGTTTTCATTTCTCAAATTCCCAAGCAAGCCAAAAATTCTGTGTCAGGATTTTCCCAGAAGCATTGCTATCTTGGAAGACCTGTCCAGATTGCACTTCACCCTATTTATATTTACAGAGTAAGCATCCCTGTGCCTAAATCCCATGGGGATCTGGTCTAGATAGGTGCTCTTCAAAGGGAGCTTGACACACACAGACAGCAGTGAGTTTAGCTGCAAGTAGTTATGACCGCAGCGCCTTTCATTCAAAACACGTTTTCAATTTAGAGTGGTGCTGTCTTTCTTTTGGATCATTTCCCAAAGAAATTACAGACTTGGGAGGACCCGAATGATGGTAAGTTCCTTTATGGATTTCACCCTAAATTCTGTTGCTTCACTTCTTCAGAAGAATGGAAACAACAATATTTATGTATTTTGCAGAGTATTTTCAGAGAGAAAATTTTTCAGAGAACTGTTTAAAAAGATGTACCAATTTTAAAAGAAGCTTTAAAGTGTCCATAATTTTGTATTAATAATTTTGAAGTTCAAATTAATGCTGTTAAAATGGCACCACTTAGATATGCCTTGTAGGTTCCTAACCATGCAATCACCAAGAAAATGCAGTGGTTAGATATCTTATCACAGTTTGATGTGGGAGAACAACTGAAAGTATGAAGCTAATGCAGCTAAATTAAGGACTGTTAAGCCCCTATATAGAAACTCTTATTGAGAAGCAGAGTGATTAAGGGAGGGTTAAACTACAGAAAATAAAGGCATTTTAATTTGAAATGAGAACATCTACATATACATGCACATCCAAAGAAGGGTAGTAAAGCTAGTGAAGGGTCTAGAACAAAGTCTCATGAGGCGTAGCTGAGGGAACTGGGGTTGTTTAGCCTGGAGAAAAGGAGTCTCAAGGGAACTTTATTGGTCTCTACAACTTCCTGAAAGGAGGTTGAAGCAAGGTGGGTGTCGATCTCACCTCCCAACAAGTGATAAGACAAGAGGAAAGGGCCTCAAGTTGTGCCAGGGGAGGTTTAGATTGGATATCAGGAAAAATGTCTTCACCAAAAGGGTTGTCAAGCTTTGGAACAGGCTGCCCAGAGAAGTGGTTGAGTCACCATCCCTGGAGGTATTTAAAAGATGTGTAGATGTGGTGTTTAGGGACATGGTTTAGTGGTGAAGTTGGCGGTGCTAATATCATGTTTGGACTCAATGATCTTAAAGGCCTTTTCCAACCTAAACATATCTGTGATTCTATTCTATAACTATATATAGCTTAGTATGTTTTAATTTCTGTGCATTGACTGTTCTCTGCATAAACAGATGTTTGTGTGTTTGGCACAGCCCATGGTAAACATGAAGCTGTGCTATGCCCAAGCTGGGATTCATCCTGTTGCTCCATGCAACTTGTTCTGAAAAGTATATTTCTCTTTATTTCTGTGGTGTCTCCTCAAGCTTTACTAACTTTGGAGGAATTTAGCTTGGCTGCTTGGTTTTCATTTTATCATCCCTTAACCAGAAATACCACCACTATGTAAAGACATAGATAAAACTTTCAGATAAAACATCCCACATCTTATACTCTATAGTCAATAGAAATTTATTCTCAGTCATTAACATAGCAATTCTGCAACTTTTTTAGCATTGATAAGGCTGCATTATGGACATGAGCGTTAATATTTCTGTCCACTAGAATAAACACTGTTTGAGTTAGAATTTAAATTAGATTTTCATCCTATTTTTGGCACCTACAATGAACTGACTTAAGTGGCTTCCAAATATTAGATTTCCGATTTTTTCCACGCCAATATTTATAAAAGTTCATGGATATTAATAGAATTGTGACCGTGTCCACTGACAAAGTAGCTGGTTTCAGTTACATTCTTCATTCTTCATGTTTTGCTGATTATAACACTTAAGTAAATCTAAAAACAGCCATAATGATGATAGAATACAATAAGAACCAGAGGCATCAATATCTTACATGGAAAGTCAGCATTTTGTAATTCTAAGAGTTATCACATCTGTGAAGGACAAAAGTCCTACTGGTTGTTATTTCTGGTTTTAGATTCTAAAGGGCCTTGCTAACATCACATTAATGTATTAGAATGCTATTGATTTTTTTAAAATAATAGCCTATACATTTAAGAAGATTAGAAAATTCAAATCTTCTGTAGTTACTGGAGAGGTTTCTTATGCAGTCTTGATATAGTTGGTGCTAAGTAGATTTATTTCCATAACTTTAATGTTCTTATTTTTTAATATTCAATTAGATATTAAAAGTAGACAGTAGGGAGTAATATTTGAAAGCAGATCAGCATTTCAGTTTAGGGTCACATAACTAAGCTTCAGTGAAGATCCTTACAAAGGTGTCCTGCTACAAGGGGAGAAGCACAACAGTCTTCATAGATAGATGCCAAATCCCATGCATTTACTTTGTCAAGAGTTACAGTGGACTGCCAGTCCTGGGTCTAGTGCTTTTTCTTGTTCGCCAGTGCATTTTGTTGTTAGTGTGTAGACTGGCATTCTCCATTTAGAGAAATCAATGTTTCCTTCCATCCCCTCCTTTTTTTCCCACTGCCTACCATTTTTCTTGTCAGTTTACTTTCCCCATTGCTGGGTGAGCAGTTTATGAGAAATAAACCACTGAGGCACATCAAACCTTATAAGAAAGCCAGGACAGTAATTCAGTGGATGAGTTTTTCCAATCCATTCTCTTTCAAGTGGCTTGTCTAAAAACAAACAACAGAAATGAAACCTTATAGAGTCTCTTGTGATATTTAACAAAACTAGAGAAAGACCTTTTGCCTTAATAATGCCAGTGACATGCATTTTGTTTATCTTTCTAATTATTTATTTATAGTTGACATGAAAATGCTTCCCACTAGACATCGCTGACTGCATGAAACCCAGTTGTGTATTGCTTTTGTGAGACTTTTGTTATTATAGCATGATTAAAATAGTACATTAATTATGCATCCTGCTATAAAACTGGATACAGCAGAGGAAATAAATACATATTAATAATACATTAGTTATTAATCTGTATACTTGTCATTTGAATGAGATGCAAACTACTACATCTTCAGTTCATGAAGACCACCACTTGTCTGCTTTTTAAGTCCACTTATATCTCACTACCACAGAAGGACAAGATTTTTTTAAAGGTTACCTTGTGCTAGAAATGAATAGTCCCAATATGAAGTAGCCAAAACAGCTATATTACAAAGATAAAATTTTACCTGTGACGTCTGGTGGTAGCATAATAAAGCAGATTGGCCACTAGGTTGGGCCATGTGCAGTCAACTTTTAACCATTAAAGGTGGTAAAGTTCATGGTCCCTACAATGCAGACATCTTCCTGGAGCAACAAGAGTGCTACTGACTTTTTATTTGTGAGTTTCCTTGTACCACTGAAAAGGAGACTTTTATACTAAAGGGAAGACATACAGTTTTCTGAATTGATGAAAAATGTTGTAGACATGGGTGTTTAAAAACCAGTAGATCTTGTAAAATGCATCATGTGAATGGGTTGCCTTAACAGAAGATTATAAAGTTGTGTGCAGATAGCTGAAATGTGAGGAAGTTACACCTATTTAGTAGTAACAGAAGGGGTTCCTAAATCTTTGTACATCAAGCTCTCATTTAGTTAAAGGACAGAGCCAACAGATTAAGAAGTAAAATTGCAGCCAATTAGCTGCAGCAAACTTTTATTAAAAGAAACCATTCGCTTCCTTTTTGGCTCAAGCTAGAATTAAAATTAATTTATTTAATGTAAGGCCTGCTTGGCAAGATTTGTACTAGGAAATTAAATGTGCCTGGGACTGTTGATGCCAGTGAGGTCAACTGTCATGGACAAGTTAACATTTCCTAGTGTACAAAAGAAGGTGAGTGCAGGCAAATTGCCTGCAGAGAATACTGTTAACTCCTAAAGCTTGTCTAAGATACAGTTTGGGAGAGGTCTAGTTGTCCAGGAATAAAACTATGAGAGGGAGTATTTGGGTAATTTAACAGGTGGTTGAGTTTCAGTCCCTCGGTACATTTGCCAGCACTGATTATTTTCCCAGTAGTTATAGTGTTATTGAATGAATGCCCAGAGATGGAGTTGTCCAAAGATAAATTTTCATTCAAGATTTTAGTTCCATCAATAAATGGCATATATTTGACATGTATTTCTTAGAGTTTTTAGATCTATTTTAATTATTGGGCCAGTGCATACGAAGGGGAAGTTAGATGCTTTTGCTGAGGCTAAGTTAAAACCAGATATAAACCTTAAACTGTCAGATATATTGTGGTTATGTTTTCACATTGTCTTAATATCAAACAACAACAAATACAAAGCTTCATCATGGCTATGAAGTTTTGGAAGTTGTTTGATTAACTTTATTGAAAAGTTGTGTCAGCCACAAGTTATTAATATTAAAATTATTATTAGTAATGCAACAATTAGTAATACAACAACAACAATAATAATAATATGTAGGTCTGACTTTGGATTTACACCAATAGATCTAGAAGCACATGAACAAGAAAGTAAGTATTATTTTATGGACTGTGAAAGTGAGACAGAATCAAGTGGAGTGTCATAACCAGAGTCACCTTTTAGGTCATGGGCAACATCAGGAATAGGATGTAGATCCCTTGAATCCCACACTGAAGCTCTGTTCACTGTTACAGCACCTGTGGTTCAGCACATAGGTTTAAATTTTTCCCAGATAAATTCTGAAGAAGGTTCTGAGTCATGTAGCATGGACAAGTCATCTTTAGGGTAGTGATCCAGAAAAGTATGTGAAAGTTTATTAGGCTAAAATGGCTTTCTCTCTTCCTCTCTGTTCTTTCTTGTATTTTCATATCTTCTTTTCTTTCCCTGACAGAAGACAGAGAAGATCACTCAGTCAAGAGAGCTGTCTGCCAAAAGACAGATTCACCTGTCTATAAACCCTTCCTGATAAATATTTTATAGAGGTTTTTTTTAAAAAAACTTTCAGTGGTGGAAAATAATGGTCTCTTTGTATGTCATCTTTTCAGTTCATCATTATCCTTACTCTTGAAAAGTTTTTTTCTTAGTGTCTAACCCACATTTCCTTTCCATAGTGTCATCTTCACATCTGGCTCTCTTCTTCCCAGATCCATTGCCTTCACTTTTATGGCAACTGTTGATATATTTATAAATTGCTAATGATTTTAAGCATGGAAAAACTTGACTATCGAGTATGCCAAATAATAGATCTATTAATTCTTTCATCATTATTTGCAAACCTTTCCATCACTTTCAATAGAGCACTCTGGAAAAAAATATATTTCCTTGAAAATGAAGTTATCTTCTTCCCTTTTAAAATCACTGTTCATCACAGTGTAGACCCTTCTAGTTAAGAGAGGTGAAAACACATGAATACTGCTGAATACCAGCTTGAAAACAAGAAAAAAACAAGCTGAAAAAAACACACACATTGATGTTGTAGCCATTTAGCAGTTGTACTGCTGAATTTCCTTAATTTTAAACCATTGTTGCACAATTATATATTCACTGTTTGCTTTGTTCTGTAAAAACCCTGAAGCGATTTCTGTGAGAGGAAATGAAATGATCTGGCTGGCTGCTGAATGCTTTGGCTGCTTTAGGGCACTTCGGTAGAAGTGGCTTTGCATTAGCTGTTTGGATTTTTTTTCCCCTTCTTTATTCTCCTCCTTTCCTTTTTTTTTTTTTTTCTTTTTGTAAGGGCAAGTCATAAATAATTATACACCAAAAACATGATACTGTAGCATTTCTTTAAGAATCATGTCCTGCTGTTTTCTAACCTTGTAGATCAACAGTGTGTTCATTCAATTAGTTTACAGGGATGCTTTGGCAGTGCTGTATTTTCATAAATGCTTGCAAATCCTTCTGTTTAAAGCACTAGGTTTTCTTGACTTTTCCAAATACAGTAATGGTGTTATAGCTGACAGAGCACAAAAAATCAAACAATATCAGAAGAGTTATCTCTTAATTCCCTCACTGCTACATAGATGCTTTCCTTGTTTAAACTCTACTTGTGCTTACTGTGGTAATGTTTATATTTCTAAGTAAAGTCCCTCCCAGTTTTTCTGTAAGTTGTTGATTATGCTGCACTCATCCATCAAGGTTGGTGAGCCGTATAGAAAAAAAAACCTGACAATCCTAGGGGATTTATTGGTGGGGGAAAGGAAGTTGGAGCCATTTCCCTGGGGCTTTATAACACTCCTTTAGTTTCAGGAATCCGTAATTTTCCTTCAATTAGACTGTTTCTCTGGAGCTATCACCAAGAATTGCTCTCTATATATACAGACATTTCAAGATGTGGGGAAATGAGCAATGGAAAACAGTATGTGTCTCAAGGAAACTTGAAACTTCTAAATAGAAAATTTCAGTTACATCTCAAGACAGTGCAATTTTGATAAACCTTTTCAAAATCCACTTTGAGGGGAAGTTCCATGGCATCTCTTTAAAATTTGCTCAGATGACTATGGTGAAAGAAACAGTGTGCAAAGTAATCCATAAAGTCTGGATAGACTAATTAAAAATTCTTTGTGAAGCTAGAGAAAGGTGAATGGGAGTTTGACAGGCTTCTTGCCTTACATACTGGTCTGAATGATATGATACTTGTTCTATAATATAGAGCAGCATTATAAGCTTCAGGAGTTAAAGGTTAGGTGGTGGTCATGTACGGGTTATGAACTTCAGCAATGTGGTTTCCTGAGGATTTGGGGTGGTTCTTGCCCTCCCCCCGCCTTAGCAGCCATTTAGCTTTCTTTCTCAGTAACATCTTTGGCTTCTACGTTTTATGTGTCTGGTAAGGTCACAGATATTTTTGGCTGGGTATCATCATTACATGTACATACATGCATGCAGACACACACGCACACACTCTCTCTCTCTGCCTAGCAACCACAGAGTAGATGTCCAATCGGTCTAATGATAAAATAAAAATGCTTTACAAGTGAAGTTACTGCTTTGTGGTTTCTTCATACTAATGCTTTGACAGTATGCCAAGACCACAGACCCAAGTACAAACGAAGTCTGGAGTGAATAAGGAAGGGGAAAAACATGACAGTGTAACACTGAAGTGAGCTGCATGCTATTCTGGGAGCTGCTAGCAGCTCAGAAAAGAAACAATGGAGCAATATTCCTCTTTCATTTTCCATTCTTGCTTGTTATCTTTCATGTTTGCTAGGAACCCCTTTTTATGAGTGGATATGCTCCGATAAAGGAAGCAATGATTCATGAAGTATCACTATGACAAAGCACAGAGTGATCATTGCCCTCAGTTATCCTCACTGCACTTTCACGCTGCTAACAGTATAACCAATAAGACTTACACTTAGGATCTCACCTTCATGCATTTTGTGGTAGTGCTATACCTGAAGTGTGATGGCCCTGTCTAAAGCACTGTGAAATATTAGGTAATCCTCATAATATCACTCTAAACAGACACACCATTGTGTAGGAAGGTTAAGTGACTTGTTTCGGCTCAAACAAGTCAGTGATTATGATCAGGAATTCATATACTTTTTTTTTGGTATTTAGTTTACTTGAAATAACATTATAACATTAACAAATATGAAAAATAACTGCGCATATTTGGCAGCTGAGGCAAATTACCAGACTGTAATAATTCTAGAATTATTTACATAAGCAATTCACTTCTCTGTATAAGAGTTTCAATCCTCCTCCTGCTAATATTAAGATTTCTTTTTCTGGTTCCTTCTCTTCATTCCCTTCGGTCTGTTTTTGGGGTTTTTTTCCTCAAATCTCTTTCATCTCTTTAGCCAGGATCTGCTCCTAAGTACTTTGCTTTCAACAAGAGACTGTCTTTTTGCAGCAGACGCCAGTTCCAGTCGGTGGGATTGTAAACAGAAGGTACCCATGACAACTGATTCATCTCCCACAGAGACTACGCATAGTACTTAGGAAATGTCTGCATTTACAAAGCGTAGATACTGTCCCCAGCTCAGGTTTGCAACACAAAGTGCCAGAACAGGTGCCAGGAGAATTTGTTTTGGCTTGAACTTTATGAATAAACTGATGTATGATGAGGAATGCAGTCTCCATTGACGTTGCTGCCTGGGTTCTCACTATTTAAAGAACAGAGAAGCAGTCTTCAGTCCACAATGTGTGATCATTTCCCCCAAAACCTGATGTTGTAGAGGTTGACCAGAGGGCTACCTGATTGTTGATTGACAGAGCCGCCCTCCTGGTCATCACATTCAGGTGCTAATTGTTGGATGATAATAAAGCTAATGGCCTAACAAGGGGGTGGACCATAAAAGGCAGGGCTTGAGGCACCAGGGGATCTTCAGTGACTGAGCAGTGGGGGGGAGGAGCAGGATGTGCTCTGCGAGTTGGATGTTGAGATACTACTCAACCTACGATACCAGCAAGAACATTGAGTGCTGGGAAGGGAGGCCGGCTCTGCGCTCTGTGCACACCCAGCGCTCCGGGGCAGCTTGCTGCCAGCTTGGGATTACATTGCCTAGCTTCGCCTGGATCCCGGACACATCGCCTTGCCTGGATCCCCAACAGATGTAGTAGGAGTAATTTCTACTCACATAGTATCTTTCTTTTGAGAAGCTCACACTCTACAAACATAAATTAATTAAGCTTTATACTCCCTCTGTGCAGCATAGGTAGACTCAGGAACAGAGTGGTTTAATGTTATACTAGTGTGCCAGTTGGGAAGTACCAGAAATCCAGTTTTCTTACTTTCCATGTGCCCTGAGGCAGATTCAATGCATGCCTTAGATGCAAGGACTGAAAAATACCACGAGGAATGTGGTATTGATAGTGCTACTAGGCTTACACCTTGGGACAAGGAGCCCTGTTTGGAAGGGCTGGAGTGCATGTGGCAGTGAAGTGAAGGTTGATTCCTTGTGAAAAGGTGTATGCTAGAGCCTGCTGAGGTACACAGCCTTTCCAGTGGTCCTTGAACAGACTGTCTGTTTTAGTGGCCTGTACAGTTTTGACTTGTTGCCTTCTCTCAACTCAAATAAATAAGAGTCAATAAATAAATAAACTCTAAGTAAGAGATGCATCTTCCTAATAATGATTTCCCTAAGATCAAGATGCTGGGTGTATACAGGTATATATTTCCTGGTGGGGCTGAATGCATTTGGCATCATCTGCTATGGAATATACTCCTGAGATATGTGACGGCCATAAAAGCTCTGCCTAGTCAGACTGGTGCTTTGTATGCCCCCTGGTATGGGACACAGAACAACCAGCTGAGCTTAGGAATAGCGTTTCCCAGTTTTTTACTATTAAGTTTCTAATAAATACTTTTTTTTTCTCTCTTTGAAGCCCTGGTTTTTTACGTGCAGTAAGTTTTGTTTTTGTTTTCCAGAGTAGTAGGTCTACACTGTATAAATTATTACCTCAGGCACTAGGACACTGTTGCTAAGAAAGCAAAAAGAAAGCCAGTAAATTGATGTGAGAAAGAAAGAATTTCTGCATTTTAAGAATAATGGCTAGAAGACAATTAAGACATAGCTTTTAAATCATAGGGCTAGGCCAGTGTATATTGGACTGCAAACTGGAAATGTTGCATTATTTTTAAATGGCTGAATACCTGGTGCAGCATCCATAACAATTGTTACATCTTCTATAGCTGCATAACTTACTGTACTGAAACAAAGGAATAAAATCTAATGTACCTAAAGATAATATATCTTGACATTTACCCACCATTAAGTATACATCCTAATCCTATGCTATTCATACACTTTGGTTTACAAACAAATGACTCAATTAATGTCTCTTAAAGCCTTCTGGGAGGGAGAGTGGAGGACATTCACTGCCTGAGCAATGGTTGCTTGAAGGCATTTTGATTGCTTAGGCCTGGAATAGGCTTAATATCCCAGTGTGGGGGGTCCTTATGCCCTGGTAGTGCTTTGTCTTCTCCTTCTGGAAAGTGTTTCCATACTCCTGCAGTGACTCAGGCTGTTTATTAATCCCCAAGGGCAGGCTGTGGAGAATCTGCCACCCAAGGAGATACAAGCACCTCAAGTCACTCAATACCTACAGAAACATGAGGTGCTCTCCTTCTTCCTTTTGTGCTTACCCAGTAAACCCATACAAATATCTCTTTCCTCAGGAGTATAAGGGGCAGCAAAAGACTTGTTTTATATATATAATACCTGGATAAAATCAAGTTATTTGAGGGGTTTGGTCATTAAAAGTCATCAGGGATTTAATTCCTGAAACTAGCATTGATCCACAGCTGTCATTTCAGAAGCATGGAAGCCACTGATTTCTGAGCCAGAGAAATGGGTTCCAATCCTATCGCAGTCCTCCCAGGTGAAGCTGATCCTCTGCTTTCATGAGACTTCTTTGTTTTTCTAAGTCTGAGAAGCAGTAGAAAGCTGTTCATTATTGTTTTCACAAGTGTCTCCTATATGGCATCTGGTTTGATGTTCCAGTTGGCCAGTGATATGTTGTTAGGCTGTGTCTGTCCTCTTATTAACTCCAGCTAGCAGAAGGAATATCCAAAGATGTTCCTTAAAATTGGTGCATCCCTATGAGTAAGAAATCAAACAAAAGAGTCAAAAGACCTGCATGGGTGAGCAAGGATCTGCTAGAAAAACTCAGATGGAAGGAGGAAGTTTACAGAATATGGAAAAAGGGACTGGCCATTTCAGAGGAATACAGGAACGTTGTCAGAGTATGCAGGCCCACTTGGAACTAAATCTGGCAAGGAATGTCAAGGACAACAAGAAGGGCTTCTTCAAGTACATCAGTAGCAAAAGGAAGACTAGAGAAAATGTGGGCCTGCTGCCAAATGAGGCAGGTGCCCTGGTAGTGGAGGATGCAGAGAAGGCAGAGTTACTGAATGCCTTCTGTGCTTTAGTCTTTACTACTATGGCTGGCTGGCCCTAAGGAGACCCAGGCCCTGAAGGTAGAAGAGAAGGTCTGAAGAAGGACTTTCCCTTGGTTGAGGAAGATTGGGTGAGAGATCATTTAGGCAAACTGGACATCCACAAATGCATGGGCTCTAATGGGATGCACCCACAAAAGCTGGGGGAGCTGGCAGATGTCATTCGTAGACCACTGTCCATTATCTTTGAAAGGTCATAAAGAACAGAAGTGCATGAGGACTGGAAGAATCCAGTGTCTTTCCAGTCTTTAAAAAAGGCAAGAACGAGAACCCAGGAAATTACAGACCAGTCAGCCTCACCTCCATCCCTGGTAAAGTGATGGAACAACTCATTACGGACATCGTCTCTAAGCATGTGGAGGAACAGAAGATCATCAGGAGTAGTCATCATGGATTCACTAAGGGGAAATCATGCTTGAGCAATTTGATAGCCTTCTATGATGGCATGACTATCTGGGTAGATGAGGGGAGAGCAGTGGATGTTGTCTCCCTTGACTTCAGCAAGGCTTTTGACATGGTGTCCCATAGCATCCTCACAGGGAAGTTTAAGAAGCGTGAGTCAGACAAGTGGACAGTGAGGTGGATTGAGAACTGGCTGGATGGCAGAGCTCAGAAGGTTGTGATCAGTGGCACGGAGTCCAGTTGGAGGCCTGTAGCTAGTGGTATCCCCCCACGGGTCAGTACTGGGTCCCATCTGCTTCAACATACTTATCAATGACCTGGATGAAGAAACAATGTACCCTCAGCAAGTTTGCTGATGATACCAAACTAGAATGAGTGGCTGATACAGCAGAAGGCTGTGCTGCCATTCAGCACGACCTGGACAATCTGGAGTTTTGGGTGGAGAGGAACCTCACAAAGTTCAACAAGAGTGAGTGTAGAGTCCTTCATCTGGGAAGGAATAACCCCAGGAAACAATAGAGGTTAGGGATTGGCCTGCTGGAAAGCAGCTCTGGGGAGAAGGACCTGGGAGTGGGCAAGTTAACCATGAACAGCAATGTGGCCTTGTGGCCAAGAAGGCTGATGGTATCCTGGAGTGTGTTAAGAAGAGTGCAGCCAGCAGGTTGAGAGAGGTTATTCTCCCCTTCTACTCTGCCCTGGTGAGGCCACATAGGAAGTACTATGTTCAGTTCTCGGCTTCCCAGTTCAAGAAAGACACAGGGAGGGAGTCCAACAGAGGTCTAGAAAGATGTTTACAGGACAGGAGCATCTCTCTTATGTGGAAATACTGAGAGATCTGTGTCTGTTTAGCCTAGAGAAGAGAAGTCTGAGAGAAGATCTTACGAATGCTTATAAATATCTAAAGTGTGGGTTTCAAGAGGATGGGGCCAGGCTTTTTGGTGGTGCCCAGTGACAGGACAAGGGGCAATGGGTATAAACTGGAATGCAGGAAGTTCCATCTAAATATGAGGAAAAACTTCTTTACTTTGAGGGTGACAGAGCACTGAAACAAGCTGCTGAAAGATTTTGTGGGGTCTCTTTCTCTGGAGACATTCAAAACCCGCCTGGATGCAACCCTGTGCTGCCTGCTCTAGGTGAACCTGCTTTTGCAGGGCGGGTGGACTTGAGAATCTCCAGACATCCCTTCCAACCCCTACCATTCTGTGATTCTGTGAAACCTCTCTTAAAAGCTCTGGTATGCATCTAGAACAGAGTTATCCAGGATTAGAAGATTGCCATTACTCAATATGGGTTAGGTTATATCTAGATTCTGTTTGCAATTCAGGGACTAGCTAGAACTTCATGACAAACTTAAGGAGGGAAAAAACTGAGTCATTCTACTATCAGAGTCAGTTTGCCCATTCAACATTACCATAAAAACAACTGGACTTGTCAGTTTGTTTTCTAGGGGTTCTGCTACTGGCATGTAACCATCTTATCCTAAATAGAGACCACTGGCCTAAATCAGGGTATGTCAGGTTTTAATATTAACTTTTACTTCTGTCACAGAATGGATCTGCCAAGGAAAGTAGAACTCAGAAGGAAAAGAAATACCTTTGAAGTCCTCTATCTATATGTGTGATCACTGACAAACTCCTTGAACAACACAACAGGAATCTTTCCAGAACCTTTTGCAAATTCTAGTTGTGGTTTTAGTAAATGTATTTCTTCACACTTCCAGAGCTTCTTGAGCAAGGGATTCATTGAAATATCAACCAGATTGCTTTTTAGTTTAAGCAAAGTCACATAGATTGTTGGTAGCTGAAAAAGAGAAAAAAAAAAAAAAGGAATGTAATTGAGTTTCATTTCCGTAAGTTACTTCTGATTTAAAGTTGCTACAGTCTGGGAATCTCTGCTTAGTGTTAGTTTCCTATTTTGGTAGGCAGTGTTCGGAGATGCTTGTATTTCTCAGAAAGTAAATTTAGTGTTGTAACTGTACCATGCTGAGATGGACTGAAGTTGTATAAAAATGAAAGGGAGAAACCAGAAATAGTAGGGGTTATGATGTCAAATTCCCCAACTGATTTTGAATTAGAAGCAGAAATATGCTTTGCTTTATAATCATAATTCAGTTCCACCACCCCAGCACCCACCACAAAGAAGACTGTATTCATTATGTTGAAATATGGAAAACTGAAAATTCATTTTGATATTGTAAGAGGAAATAAAAAAGGCTGAAAGATTAATCGTAGAATGTCAATGTATACATGTAATCCAGGCTTGAACCTGAGGGCAGTCCTTTCAAGGAGTTGAATGACATCTGTGCACAATTTAATAAATGACTGTTGTAACACAAGTCGAGAATCTCTCAAACACATTGTTTTTGTGTTGATTGCTCAGTTCAATTACTGTAAACAAATAATCTAATGCTATAATAGTCACTGAAATAAAACTAGCCTAAAAGGGTTAGAAATATCAAAGCCACGTTTATCCATAATTCAATAATTTGATGCCAGATCTACCTAAAAATAAAAGGCTAACCTTCTATGAGTGTATCAATAGCAAGGTTACCAATTTCAAGAGCTTAATGACAACTTTTAGCTGATGGTTAAAATAGATATTTTTTCCAGCATAAATGTTCACAAGTTACTGTACACACAGAAACACTTAGTAACAGGTAGAGGTTAAATATATTAATTGGTAGGCTTATTTACAGGCACTCCTATAAAAAGCTGGATTTACAAAGAAAAGATAGATGAAGTAAGCTGTAATTTAAAATGAAGCATTTTTTTAATTATTTTATTTTATTTTTTTTTTTTGCTATTCTTTTTAATCAGGCGGTTCATTGAATAATAAACCAAGTTCCTCTGGAAAGTCCAATTTCAAGACTTAACACAGTCCTCCAAAATATTTTTTCTCCTTTCTGCTTTTCCCACAAACTACAGCTGCTTTTTTGTATTAAAAAGGTTTTGTTTGCTCAGTAGATCTCCATGTGCCTGAATTTTCATGCCCTTTCACCCCAGATTTTTCTTAAACCTCTTGCGTAATTCAGTTACTTCATATCCCCAGCTTTTTCAGTAGCAGCAGCATCCTTCCCTCCTTCCCACAACCTATCCCTACCCAGAGCAATGTGTTAAGGCTAAGAGGACAGGATGCAGCTGCCTCTAAAAGCCTGTCAATGATGCTTCTTTTTAAGCCACTGAGAACTGCTAGCACAGCTGCACAGTGAGGTGGATTTACACTTTATGCTGTTTTTTTTTTCTTTTTTCTGTATAAGAAATTTCTCAAAAGCTGTATAGTATCATGAGTTAACTGCTGATGCATGAAGGCAAATGAAGACACTAGTTTATACTTAATGGCATCCTATGGACAGCCGTGCATTTTAGAGCCAGTTTTTCTGGGAAGACATTGTCTAGGTCAGATGCTAGGGTTATTCTTTACAGGGAATTTGAGGACATTCTTAATTTAAGATGTGACAGTCCTAGAGCAGGAACAAATTTGACTTAGCATTAAATCTACAGCTTGTGTCTTATTTCCTCTGAGCACAGAATTGCTTCAATCTTGATGGTACACACAGTACCAGTAGGCTGCAGCCTCTTTTTGGGGCTCTAATTTATGACTTATGATGCATTTTAACATTAGTGCAGAATTTTTTTATACAGAGCCATAGCTGGTGGCCCTAGTGACCAGTGTGCCCCCCTTTCCCAGCACTCCTCTTTTCCCTGCAGGCTGCATTAGTTACTAGCTTCAGCTTGTCTGAGAAGAGCAAAAGGCAAGGGAGCAAGCCTGGCAAGGCTGCAAGCTGATGTTTCTTTGCCTGCTTGCTTCCACTTTGCTTTTTTCTGTTTATTAAAGTTGTAGCTGTCATCCACATGGCAGCTGTGCCTGGTTGGAGGAGGGCAGAGAGGGCAGAGGAAGACCCAGGCAGTAACAGCAGGGAGAGTGAATGCAGCTGGATGTTTGTTGCTGTGGTTAAAAATGCCAAGTTAAAAGCGAATCTTCATATTGCAAACAAAAACAAGTCATTGTGGCTTTTTGTGATTTTGAGCTAGGCTGGTTACAAAAGAATCAAACATGCATTTGGAGAGATGAAGATTCTCTGCCTGAATGACAGTCAGGAAGAGTGGAGGTGTGGTTCGGTAATGACTGACCTAGGGACTCAGACATTACCTCATGCAGATATATGGGAAGAGGCTTCAGTCACCCCTGCCCATATTCCTTCAAAACCAAAGCCAGATCTTCAAAACTGAATTCTTATCTTGAAAAAAACAACAAATCATGGGCAAGTGAGTTTTACAAGGAATTGCAAGCAAAAGATCATATTAAATTCTCTTAATTCCACCATATTATTTCTGTAAGGTAATCTATTTGGATTTCTGTTTACAAATTTATGTTTTTCCATATGCATCATGTTAAATTTTTCATGATTTGTGTTGTCCTGCTACTGCTTGTGACAGAGGACGTTGCCACCTTTAAATGGGATAACTATTTCATTTAAAAAATCTCTTATTGCAGACATCAAACCCTTTGCCTTGTAAAAAGTCTCAAGAAAATGTTCTCAAAATGATTAAAAGGTCTTTGAAAATGTAATTCTAACAATCAAAACCAAATTAACTACCAGTTAATATGATTATGTGCATTAAAAAGTGAGTATAAAGTGTGAAACCAGAAGCTTCATATGATATAAGTTCATAAAAAGGAGACATCAAAGAAATCCACAACTGTAAAATGTTAACAAAATATTTGGAAAATTAACTTAAGGTTGTACTGTGGGTAATTATAATTCACTTGAAAATTCTTTAAAAGAGAAGTTCCAAATCGGTTTTAATGAAAACACTTGCTTTGGTAACTTTAATAAATTGGGATTAGGTGGTAAGAAAACATGAAATGTCAGATGCTCTGACATGATAGAAAATATCACCTTTCAAACACCCAGCAGAATTTCAGAGCAACTACTAATCTGTTACTTTGCCAATGCTGGGAAGTGATTGCTGTGTTTCCAAATGTAATCAGAGTAGTCTGAGTCATGCCATAAACAAGTGAATTTCTGGATATTTTTATGAGCTTTTCCAAACAACTGAGTTCCTCTGGCTTTGGTAATTCTCTAAGCCATAGTTTAAATACCCCCTAAACACACTGAGCATTTTGGGCTAAAGGACTTTAATCACTTAAATCACAGATTATGTGGGCACGTTCAGCACTTAGATGGAAATGAAATCCTGAAAACTCTTTATAACTATCATTGCTTTGAAGTCTTCATGTGCCAAAATATCTGCTGATAAAACCTCCAACACTGCTGCATCAATATATGCATAGAGCTGTGCATATACTGAAACTTCTGGTTTGCCAAAAGCCCTACCTTTTGAATGCGGTATTTTCAAAACAGGTGTTCTTCCTTCAGGGCCCCCTTCCTGTTGGCTTTCTCAGCATAAGATGACAGACTAAGCCTCTACTCACCTGTCCAGAGAGCCTGTCACCAGAGCCCCTGCCCAGGACACAGTATGCACGCTTGCATAGAGAGTGAGAAATAGCAAGGACAGACAACATTATCCGTTCCTTTGTTTTGCTTAGGAATTAAAGACATGACCTGACTCCTACTCCCTTTGGAGCATTGAACTCCAGAAAGGGGAGGGAGTGTGCTAGGAGACACTAAAACCTGAAGTTAGGTGACATACGATCTGAGAGATGGGTTTTATTCATTCCCTTCTCTTTTCCTTCCTTCTGATTACTTTCTGCATCTCCTTGTTCAGGCTGCTGGCTTTCACAAAGCTATTCTCAAGCACTTAAAGTGCAGGGAGAACCTGACATCGTAACACAGCTCTACCCAACCCTGCTTTGCAACTGGATGCCAGACAGATATGCCACCACTGAGTATTCCAAAAGTTTAGTCCTTCTTTCTTTTATCCTGAGCTAATTAACACTATGATTAGAAGAGTGGCTGCAGGCCATGACTCTTACTGCTGTTGCCAGTGGTAGAGTTAGACTAATATAACAAGAGCAGGTATACCTTTCACCATTAAGCTTCCTGTGAAAAAGGCAGCTTTTACTGGCATTTACTTCCTTTTTCATGGAACAACATTGCATGTTATTCTGGCAATATTAGATCAGATAGTGAACCCCCTGAGAAAGCACTGGAATGAAATTTGTTGGGACAGCTGCCTTATACAGCCACCCAGGAATAAGAGAAATGGTTAAACTTTTCAAGTTTGATACACAGGATTTCCAGAAGCAGACAGCACTAGGAAAAAGGCTCAAGTTTCATATACAGCAATATTAATTTTGGATCACTCTTTTTATTAATAAATCAGGTGCTCAATAGGGTGAAGTTTTTTCTTCTTTCAAGGAATTGGCATGTACTTTTGTTTAGAACAGATTAGAAATGTGATTTCACAGAAGAAATATAATCTCATCTTAAATATTTACAGAATGCTAATTTTATGCTTATACGTTGGCAGAAAAACAGAATAGCATTAATTAGTTTGAATTATTTTCTAACAGAAACATATTCTCTCCCTTTTGCTAGGACTATATTAGTAAAAAAACCATTCAGGCCCATTCTCTGTCCCTCAGATAATGCAACACAGTTTGCATCCATATGGCTAAATTCTCCCCTGTTTTTAACCCTCCTCCAAAAGAGGATGGCCTGCTTTGTACTAGCCAGGTGGAAACTGCTGCTAGTTCCTCCTAATTCACATGCAATACTTAAGTACTACCTGGGAGATAAAATTTGGTGTGACTGAAGGAGTGAGTATTGATATTTGCATGCCAGTGCTTGACCCCATGTGTTTTATATTATAACAATAGAGAGAGCCTGTGGCAGATGCCATATGACCAGCACACAGGGCTAATACTGCAGGAATAGGTAAGTACTTGTGCTAAACACAGAACTTAATTCACTGGTTGCCTACACAGATGTTAGACAAAATATAGAATGATACCATATAGCATTATACTTTTAACTAAAAAGACTCTCCAAGCATTGAGATGGGTTTTGCAGGAGGCTGTGAAATGCCTATTTCTGCAAGTTTTTAACTATAGGTTACACAGATATCTACTAGGCATATATAATCCCGCCTCATGTTAGGAAGGTGAAAAATCTGATGTCCTGAGGTTCTATCAGTGGTAGCTTTCTATAATGCTGTGGTGCTAGGATGCTTCTTTGCTGGCAGTTATGACAGGGCTTCCAAAATAGTGATTTTTATTTTTTTTTCATCTCAGAAATAATGATGATACCATAGGTTCCTTCAGGTATTTTGATACTGAGAGTTACCCTATATCTAGAAACTGATCTGTAGGCATGGATGCAGGTTAATTTTTAAATAGCAAAACTGAATTTTAGAAAAAAGCCCAAAGGAGTATTTCCTATTCACAAAAAGTCCTTTAAAAGATAAAATAGTCAATGGATTTTTTACAAGGAAAAGCCATAGAAACATCTGACTTCCTACTTATTCAATATAACTGTTTCTGATCCATAAATTGAAATCTTTTAATGTTAATCTCTTATTTCCTCTTCCTGCTTCCCCCACTACACACACACCGGCTTTCACATAGGATTGTCTCAGGATACATAACGCTAGGAATTAAAACAATGTTGCTCTTCCCTGCAAAATTATCAGTATTTTGGGATAAAACTAATGTGAGATAAATTGCACTTTTTGGTTACCCATCATGATTTATGTTTTCCTGTTTTACAGAAAGATGGATTGAAAAGGTTGTAGATTCAATGAAAAAAATGAGCCTTTGGAATCCTAAGCACCAAAATCTTATCCAAAATCAGCATTAAAACTGAACTTTCATTTTTGTCTTAGTCAAACATCTGACACATTCTATGGCAGTTTTTAAAAAGTCAGAAGGTTCTCAGATGATGTTTAGTGTTTATAATTCATTTGTCTGGGCAGATGTGCTTATAAAATTTCAAAACCATTCACAATTATAAACATAGTTCAAATAAAGCTTGTTTCATCTGTGTGAAGGAGACTGATTCCTTCCTCTCCAGACTTCCTAAAACACAAAGTTTATTACTGCAGTTTAATGGATGCCACTGTTGTTATGTGGATTGTGACTGCTGGTTCTCCCTGCTTCTTTTGTTCCTTGATATGTTTATTTATAGAGGAGTTATGAGACTGTGATTGAAGTTGGAAAAGACGGTCCCCTTGGGCTTGAAAAGTGACTGACCCCAATCAGCAGGGCTTGTTGTCAGTGATGCTGGAATCTCTTCATGAATGAGTGGAAAGTAGTTTTCTGTCAAGTTTGGTTGGGATTGTTTTGGTTTTCTCTTTTCATAATTTTTTTTTCCAGCATAGACAATCTTTGTAGTTATGTACAGTGTGATTTCTGTGCTGCCTTAAAGATACAAAGAAGAAAGCCTGTGTTTGAAATAGACTATTACAGCTGAATTTTGGTTCAATGGAGTTGTTACAGAAGAGCTTCCTATGCATCAAGATACAGATTTCTCCAACAGCAAGTCCTGTCAGGGACCCTTAGAAAGTACAGATTTATGACTGAGCCTCCTAACACAGTCCAGTTTTCTTTATCGTCACCCTCTGCAGTTTGAAACTAACCTTGATTGTCTCTGCAAAATATATTGTATTGGTGATATGTGAGGCTACACGGGTAGAGAGTAGAGGTGTGCCTGATGATATTGTGGTTGGATGGAGAAATAAAGAACATGCCTTTGAAGAAGGACGTTTTCTTCATTCTGCAATATAGCAGCTGAAGGGGAAAAAAACAAACCCAAAAAACAAACAAACCCCCCACAACAAAAAACTCCTTCAGTTTTCCCTCACTGGGCATGTACATACTTTACAATTAATAAATGTGAATTTAGGGTTGTGGTTTGCTTTTTTATTTATTTGTTGAATAAGTTTACAAAAAATGTACTTTAGTTGAGAGGATTGGATCCATGTTTGACAAGTCATTATTACTTCTCTGTGAGAGTGACTTCTAAGTTTCTTTTGACATTCCTTCTGTAAAAAAATCCATTTTTCTTTGTGGTATTTTTCTCAGTATGATGGGCTGGGATTGACCCTTTACATTTGGCAGAACCAAGCACAGTTCTCAAGTAGTCACTTTATTTCTGGGTGTTGCTGACTATTGTACCTTTTATTGTTCCACTGGTGAATAACTTTAAGTCCTGTCATTTTACCCCTCTAACTTGTGATTTAGGAGGAAAAAAAAGAAAAGAGAGAAGGAAATTACTGAAGGAGAATGACATTTTTCACACTTAACTTTTGATGGTCAGAGAATTTATTAAAGTACTGTTCTTGACAGGATGGTTTCGATTGCAATTCAAGCCTGGCCTCAGATCTGAGTCAGAGCCTGGATCTGACTAGACCAGAGGGGGGTTTTGCCTTAAACCTTCTTGCAGTTCCAACATCAGCTACAATTGCAGCTTCCTGATTTTGAAGTTTGTTGTCAGACTTGGTTATTAGATTAAAGTGCTCTGAGACAAATGGTGCTCTGTTGTAGAAGTGCCAAGTGTTATTAATTATTAGTAAAAGTATTTAATTAGATACCACCTTGCTGGTGGTGATCATCTGCAAATCCAAGGGGCAAGCTCAAGATGGTTGGTATATGCGATTTGAAGGTTTTTTTATCAGGATTGTGGCCCAATGTCACTAGGAATTGTGCTGCCTTATGAAAAAGCCAAAATGCTACAGAATGTCAGAGAATTGCTTTTGTTTCCTACACATCTCAAAGCACCTACTTCCCTCTCCTTTTGTTTGCTACCTTTTGACATGCTTACAGTGAGGAATGATTGAATATCTGATTAACATCACATAAGAAGTGTTTTTGCCCAGTTTTCTGACGAGATGCTGAACCAGTCCAAATCCCTTGAGTCTTATGCAGGAGGTAATCCCACGATCCAATGTCAGCATAATCCCCCCAAGACAGCTTAAATATTTGTAGTCCTTTCTTAAATCAAGAAATCCCTTAAGGTTTATACCAATCCCAATTTAAAAAATGACTTGACCTGAAAACCCTGGAGGAATGTTTGAATGAGGTTGTCTTGCCTCTGGCTTCTTGGCCAACCTGCTCTAATAAGATATGAATAAGATATACAAGGTCACATTTTATAATATGATATGAAAATTATGCATCCAAGACTAGGGGGAAAAATAAAGGATGGCAATGGTGGTAGAGGTAGCATTTATTGTGATTACTAGAAGGGGGCCTCAGTGGGCTGGGATTATTGTACTTTAAGTGAAATTGATTTTGTTCATGATTTGATTTTAATCTAGTTTAGATGAATCAAATTCTACAAGGAACAGATATTTAATTTAGTACATTAGGATGAAAAGGACATCAGTTCAGAGAAGTTTAATGCATATGATGTGATAAAAGCAGTATCTGATTATGAGAGGGTTTTTCATAGTAATTCCTTGTTATTTCATTACTTCTTGGATATATTTTTTTCCACATAATATTTTTATTAAATCCAGCCAAGATTCTAGTCACTTTAATGATATTTACGCTGTTTGCCTGAGTGAAAATAATAATAATACTGAAAATTGGAGGGAGAATGGAAGGAAGACAGTATTCCAGATTTATCACACTGATTTTTGCTAGAGGTCTACTATTGAAACAAACAGAAGATCCCCATTTGCCTCTGGGGCACTTGCTGCAGGCAAGCTCCTTTGCAGAACAAGTCATAGCTGTCTTGTTACAGACTTCAGTTGTAAACAGAGAGTCTGTAGAAACCAATCTCCTGTGATTTTCCAGTCTACTGTTTTCTAATCTAGGGGAGCTGGAATGCTTTGCAATTTGGATGAAGTTGGCTGCTATTGAAGAGAGATCTCCTACACTTTAGCAATCAGGACCAGATGGATCTGTTTTCTTGGCTTAATACCAGAGTTGCAAAAGCCATCCATGCAGACAAAGTTCAACTGATGTGTACATATATACATGTGTGTGTGTGTGTATATATACACACACACATATATACATATATATATATACAGGTTTCTTTTTCTTATAGAATTATTTATGTGAAAATATTCCTATTTCTTTCTCTCTTCCCTGACATCTGATTACTAGCAACTTCTTGTTGGAATAAGGAAATACTGGTGATTCACTGTCTTCCTTGCACCTTTTTAGCACTGTTCTTTGTGTTGTTATAGATAAATCAGAGAACTAGTTTCCTCACTGAGGAATATTTTCTGTTTGGATATTTAATGAACAAACCTTTTATATGCTCAAGGTAAAGATTTGCTCTGGTGGAAAGGACTTTCTAATACCATCTACATTCACAAAGATCAGCATGGGTCATGATTATCTGCATGGAAAATAATAGAAAGGAATAATGAAGGAGAATTCTGAGATCATAGATGCGGGGCAGGAATTGGCAGAAAAGCATTTGAATACATCAGTCTGGGAGTGCTTGATTATATGTCACCTTGCTTCACTTGCTTGTGTTAAAACAAATTACAAGTGCTTTTGCCTTCTGTGTAAAAAATATAATTAAGATTTTCATTTGCTGAAATACTTCTGAACAAAAGGCAAAAAAAATAAGGGGGAGGGGAAAAAAAAAAGCAAGCAGCTAAATGAGTCTTGCAGCCTGTGTCCAGAGGATGGGACCTTCCCTTTTAATGTTTAAATCTAATCATATGTCTCAGGCAAAACTACATCCCCCTTCAACTCGCCCTTCCATATAACAAGTTTTTTCAATTTAAAACCAATTTAGTTAAACTGGGACACTGGTGGATAATTGTCAGATGCCTCCTATTTGAAGGTAGAATTCACTCTAGAGAAATCTCTGGAGAAGGGTTTACATTGACATAAATGAAATTAAGATTTTAAAAGAGTACACGCTATCTGTAGAGAATGCATTTGGTTTCCCCCTTATACTGTTTTAAAGCTAGTACTTATCACCAGTTGTCCTGGTCCAAGAGCTGTGGTCATTATGATGGCTGAGAGCCACCATGGGAGCCATTTGAAGGACACACTGAGAATGTGGTCTGTCGCAACAGAGAGATAGTTTTCCTTACTGGCTTGGAGGCTTGGCCCCTTTTTGGAATATCCAGTAAATAACACTCCCTGAGAGTCTGATGAATCAGCAAAAGTAGATGTTTTGTATTTTAGCATCTAATACAGACACCGTGCCAAAGAGTAGATGTATTGTTTCTTTCTGTCCTTAAATTCTTCTGTATTGTAGGCAACAAATGCAGTTTTAGCTTGTTGTTTTAAAGTATAATGCCATTCTCCATCTAAATTGTTTTATTTTCTGTCATTGATGTTGGCAAATAAGGCTATATTGTTTTGAATCGCATGAAGTTCAACTGAGGTTTTAATGAAACAGTGTTAGAGAAGGTAAGGGATAGAACATTGAGTTTGGTCTGTGCCTTATCAATAATCTTGGATTTCTACCACTTGCATCAACTATAGTTTCACTCCATCTCTTGCTTTTTCCTTGAGCTGCTGGGAGTAATGAGAATTTTGTTGTCATTGCTGACTATAAGTCCTGTACTGAGATTGCATCAGTTCATTTAGCAAGAGCTTTTCAGGGACCTACTGGCAGGAATTGATTTCCTTATTTTGGTCCTTCCATTTTGTGAATTCAACCCAAAAAGCAGTCTTCAGTGAAAGAGGTTCTACTCTTACATCTATTTTAAAAATTACCAGAACACGTTATGCTAGGAAATCAAATTTTCTTTATATGTAAATGTATTTTAAATTTGCTGAATGCTTTAAAACATTTTATTTCACATTGCCATGCTAACTTGCATGTCTTTAGGAAGAGAAGAGTAGAAGGGTGCAAAGTAAACGCACAAATCTGGACATTGTATTGATAAGATAAACTAATCTGGTGCAATTAAAAGCTTGAATATGTTCTTATTTTTATAGTACTTTATTTTCTAGCTCTTACTAGGCTTTAAATTGTCTAAAACCATGAAAGGCTATATTCAGTGTCACAGATGTGTGCGGGAGAATGCAAAAGGGTTGACATGTACTTGTCAGTGTCAGCTGAGAAAAGAGCTGGCATGGATTGTTCTGTGGAACAATGGAGGAGGTGGTGTCTCTGGGACAATAGCATTAGCTGGTGGAGCAGATGGACTGCTAGCTTGGGAGGTCTAACTAATCGTCTATTGAACAATGAACAAGAGTTTACACTTTACTTGGCTGAACTCCACTAAAGTGAAACAGAAATCTGGATGTATCAGGAATCCTGAGTTAGGGCCATCAAGTGCAATAATTTTGCCTGTTAATGCTGTTTGAAATGTTCCAGAATGAGTGAGTGTATCAGCACAGGAATTCATTACTGTTAAACAAATTCAGAAAATTTACCCATGTGAGCAAAGTCTGGTAGGTGAAGTGGTAACATAATTCTTGAATAAAGAACTTTTCACTAGGAGACTGAGTTCAGTTCCTTATAACTTTGCCAAAATTAAGTTACCTGACATTTTCCCTAGCCAAGATCTGTGTAGGCTCAGATTTTTGAAAATGTCTAGAGGCAAAATGTATTATTAAAATAAAATTAAAAAAAACAAACAAACAACTCCCTTGTAACTGTTTACTAGAGGAAATCCAGTCCCTCTGTGCTTTGGAAAATGAACCTGGAACTAGTAAGAATGTATCTTTTGATCTTTCTTTCTGAAAACCACCCCCATTTAGTCCACTCATACACATTTAAAAATATTTCAGTTTGCCCTGGCTCAGTAGCAACATTAACATTTGGCAGCTAAAGTCTGTGATTTGTGTCTGAATTGAGCTTGCTTTATCTCTCATAAATCACTGGTGTGACCTGACTGCACATGAACCATCCCTAAATAGCCATATCCATTTATATCAGGGTGAGCAGCTCTTTTCTTCCAATATGGTACTCACAGACGGCTCTTGGTCTCCATAGGGAGATTCTCTTCTGTGTTTTCAGCATTTGTCCACTTGGCGTCCAAACACAACTGGGAATTGCACTCTGGCTAAGTTGCATGAGGTGAGGAGCAGACATGGAGTAGGAAATGGAGGAGTTGGAAGAGATACTTTGGTCAGTGGGAGGAAGAGATGGCAGGAGTCGCCTGAGAGGCATAGGGTGGCCAATGGGTGGTACCAAGTGCAGCTGCAGTTAGGCAGGAACGTGAAAACTGGAGAAAGAGCAAAGGTGACAAATTATATTGGCAAGGTAAACAGGGCTTATGAATCTGAGACAGCAGTAGTAGAGACTGGATGGAATGGGCACTGAGGAAAATGTAGCTAGGCACGTCAATGAGAAGCTCAGAGTGAGAAAATATTCATGAGGACTAATTGGAAGGCTAGAAGCTTGCTTCTGTAGGATCACTCTGACGTTGATGGTGAGATAGCCAGATCAGCTGCCTGTGCCAGATATGTGAAGTTTCTCTCTTCATTGGCTGGAAAGGAAATTTATGAAAGAGAACTTTTTTATGCCTGAAGTTAGCCTGGCAACATATGACTTAAATGAAGCTTTCATTTCAGTGAAGGTTTGCTCGCTGTGTGTTTCTTATTATCAGTGTGACAGCCTGCGGTGCACCGACGCCGATGTGCAGAATGCCCTGGCCTTGCCCCGGCAGCTGAGCCCTAGGGGTATCAGAGCCTGTTCAGAGCCTGTGCGACGCTGCACGGTGCCAACCGCTGGAAAAAGCAAGACCTTCTGGCTCTGAAATTTATTTCACACCTCTCTGTTTTTGGTTTCAGCAGGTGCACATCAGCTTTCCATTGTGAAACAGGCCCAGCAATGCTACTGCACGCTGCAGAGTGATGTTGTGTGAATAAATCTCTTAACATTTAGAAAGAACTAAAAAGCTATGGTGGAAGAATCAAGAACTCTTGAGGAAGTTAATATTTTGGCATCACATCATTATTTGAACAGCATGCTGGAAAGGGTGTAAGGTATATTCATTGAATAGTGAGGATGAAGTAAGCTGCTATTTAGCAAGCAGGGCCTGATCTGTGCACTCAGTGTGACGAAGTAGCCAATGGCATTTACAATATTTATATACAGAGAGGGGAAAAGAATACAGAGCAGTTGTTATTCTGGCATTCTCTAATTTCCGGTTACCTGATTTTGTGGTGTTAATAGTCTGCTGTATTATTTCAGCAGCACTGAAATTATTTTCAGAAAGCACTGCAGCTTTCTCTGAAGTCCAGGCTAGGCCTACCTACTCATCTGCCTTACTTCAGAAGTCTTTCTTAAAAAAAAAAAAAAGAAGCAAAACAAAAAACCTACCACAAAAATCCATCCTTGCTGGGAAGGGGTTAAATAACACAAGCCTTTTTTCTGTCTACTTTGCTAATCTGGACACTGTGTTAGATTCACAATTGCCTATGAGGTTATCTACCCTGTTAAAGCTCAGAAGAATTTTCAATGACGCTCATCTGTAGTAATACCTGTTGGGGGAAAGAAAGAGCTTGTGCAATTACAACTTCTCTTATAGCCATTGCTTATCTGAGTCTGCCTCTGAGTCAGGAAGCCTTTTCTGACTTGAGCAGTGCAGTGAAGAATGACTCCACTGCCAACAGAATGGAAACTCAAAATGAGATTGAGTTTAAATCCACAGCTGGGACTTGAACACTTGGCACCAGGGATCATAAGGTCATTGCAGTAAGACAGGGAACATTCATGCGTAGTGTGTAAGAAGCACATCGGCTTGCCAGTCCTCACTGCAGATTTTCACTATCTGGTATATGTGTGCTGCACAACAGATGCCCATCTTTTCAACCTACAAAATAAACCTTGAGTCTGTGTATTTTTTTTTCTTTTTTGCTGTCAGACAAAAATATTTACCTGCATTTATGTAATAGAGTTGTCAGTTCCAACACAGTGCAAAATGGCTTTTCATATTCTTTTTGACAAATAAAATATACAAAATGTCCTGTGAAATATGATTACACTGCTCAGGATATCAAAACTCATATAAGTGAAGGCAATTTTTCTTGTTTTTTTTGGGTTTTTTTTAAAACATGCTTTGGGATTTGTGTATGTCTTTTAATGCCTTGCACATTCAAGATTACATGGCCATTGAAGTTATTAATAATGTTGCATTCAGAAAAAAACCCAAACAAGTATTGTTTGCAAAGATAAAGCTACAGTAATAGATAGCTATACTCGTAGATTTTCCTTTTGCTGTTTGTTCCAGGTTAGGTGTGTATTTCTCGATAAATTCAAATGACCAAAGGAAAGGGCTTCTTTTTAAAGAGCCAGCGTGACCTCTGACACTAGAGGTGCATATTAATCTTACAGCCAATAAACCTGCCTGAAAAATACATAAAATACATTTTAATAGAATCAGAGGTAATAATTTCTTGCTGTGAAGGAAAGGTGAAAGCTTTACTGAGACAGAAGGCAGAAACTAGTTTGGCTTCAAAATCTTAGGGTAAAACTTGGTATGGTACAGGGAAACAGGCACGGGAGCAGATTTGGGAATCTGCAGAGGACTGAGCTTGCAGATACAGAGTTGTCTGGTAAGAATTTATTATTAGGAAAAAATATTTAATTGACATTATTTATAGGCCTTCTGTAGCTTTCATAATTACTAATGCACTAGTCTCTTAGACAATGAATGTTTTGTCTGTCTTCTGACAAATACGACAGATCTGTCAGAGATTAGATGTATGTATTTTATATGGTATATAAACTATACTTCTAGACATCTGAGTCCTCACAAGAGAGAGCTGTTGAACCCACTAAGCTTTGAAAAACAGAGCTCACATGGGATAATTGAAATGCCAGACATAAAGCCATATTAAACTGAGCTTCTTCAGTTAAGCCTCTCAACAGAGCTGAATGTGCTGTATAAAAACTAGCAAACCAACCAACAAGTATTTTAATTTTCACTTTCAAATGACGTGATTGATTGCTTTTTTATAGTAAATGGGGAATAACTAGGAGCTAATAATGCAAATAATGCACACCAAGGGTGGACTAAATATATGAAGAAAACAGTAAGAACTACAAAAAGTAGTATCTTTTGATTTAAATAGCTGTAACACTGGAGACTATTAAAGAATGGAATCCAGATTTGGCAATCTTACGGTTTGAGGAAAAGTTCAGTCTGAACTGGATGAAAAACAAATTCCTTTTGCAATTTGCTGAATCGAAAATTTAAAAAAAGTTTCAAGAGTGCTGGCACATAGTGTTTTGAATTTAAATAGGCTCCCTGCAGTTGCTCAGTGAAGCTGGCATTCTTGACAGACCAACAACTTCAGTTTAGTGATCAGCTAGTTTGGGTTTTAGAATCTGTGGCTGTGATAGGAACTGGGATACTTGAGGCTGTCCCCATTGTAGAATGGGAGATAAATACAGCAAGAATTGGACCTCTCAGCGCTTTTGGTCTCCAGACTCCTTCACAGACCACCCCTGGCATGACTAACTGCCCTTATGGGAGCCCTTAAAACTCCCTTTTGGATTCATCAGCAGTTCATCTATTGCAGCAAGCATGGACCCAAATATTTTTTTGGGGTCAATGAATACACAGTTAGAGGAACTCCTCAGGGAAGCTGAGGAGAACTTATAGTAATAAGGAAAATGTCACTTTTTACTGCCTTCCCTGTCATTTTTTTTCTGTTTTGCAGTAGTGTCTTCTTAACTTCACTTGGCAAAGCTTCCCATCTAGTCCAAGACTATTCAAATTTTAATTTACACTGAAACATTTTTGACTGCCAAATCCAGAGTTTATTCAGTAAAGCAATATTTTTCTGGCCAAGATGTGTTGTCTCTTCTTAATTTATTTATTTTTTTCCTTTTTTCCCTTTTTTTTTTTCTCTTGGCAGGACAGCTTTTCTGGCTGCAACTTTTCATGCTTCTCAAAATGGTGATTAAAGAGTCAAAACTCGGATACTGATTTACTGCTGAAAGGTCATACTCCCCCCCTTCAATTAAGTGGTTTACCCATTTCTTATCACAAGACTTGATCATATGTATGTAATAGTTTCCCACCCTACTTCCAGGGTTGAATATGTTGCATCATTTGCTGACAACCAATAACCTTTAAATAAATAGCTCAGTTTAACCTTCACTTTACACAATGTTCTTACAAAATATGTTTCGTTATTTTAAGGATTGTTTTGCCAAGCGAATAACACGCAACGTCTTTGCAAGTAAGTATTAAGGCTAGAAATATGGACCTGCATTTACTTGGCACTACATTTACCTTGGCAAAATGAAGATCAGGTTCTTAAAATATGATAGGACAATAACCATTAAGCTCCCACCTCTTAACCTTTCATTCTGGCTTTCCATCTTTATGTATTAACCACAGTGCTTTCTTTCATTCTGATTTATGTTTATTGTACTTTCCCAGCTGGCTTGCAGTAATGCTGCTTTCTGTGGCTTCTGTGTGCAAAACACACTTTTGCAGTAATCCAAATTTTGTTTATTCCATTTCAGGGGAAACGGATTTGAAGAGAAGTACCATGATGGCTAATTCTCTTCATGGTTTCTCTTACAGCAGATTACAAATTATCTTTGACTGCTATTGTAGGCAGAAGTATGCTATAATGGCAAGAGTATTGATATATGAAGGAATCCATTAACTGTTTGTGGCTGTGATTTTTCTCATCTATGATGTGCACGTTTCAATGTGTATTCTGTCATACAAACCCTTAGCTCATACACACTACAGAACAGTTTCAGATGGTTTCACTCATACAGAATACCTTTGTCTGCTAAAACTATTGTGGAATTATGCTACTGACATTTCAGACACTGAAAGTGGCCTTTCTTTGCTCTAATTAGGCAACTAAGACTGTCAGCTTTCTCTATAGAGTGAAAATTTTATGAAATTTATGGTGGCTTCTTCAAGAAGAAGAATTAGCTGTGAAAGACACATCTGAGTAGAAAAACTTGCCACTCCAGTTGTGTTTGAGAGTGTGAGGATTGCTGTTAAAGACACACTGGTGCAGGATAGATGGATGGCTCTGTCCAGCCAGTAAAGGCAGGTAGTTTCACAAAGACTTCTTCAGAATTTAATAGTATACATCCCAGGCTTGTCCTGCAAGTACACCAGTCAGGGCTACCTTTGGCAACTCTGTAGAAACTTCCATGACTGTTGGCAGGATACACGCTGTAGACATTGTATGGAATAGGCTTCTTTTTGGAGTTTTTCTGAGGTTTGAGGGAAAATGCTCTTCACAGCCCCTTTTCTCTGTGAAACAGTGCATTTATATGCCACAAGATGGGATTTGCTAGCTCTCGGGCTCCTGCGTACTATGAAGATGCTGGACTGTAGGAAGAAGAAAGGAAAGTGTTACATAGCTGAATTCTCCCAAATACCTTATCTGCTATTTGCTTCACTTTGAGTTAAGTTTTTACAACTCTTGAAAGAACAAAGCCTTGTAAAGTTTTCAATTAAAATAGACAGCAGGGTGGTGTACGAGCAGGAGTTGTTATTCTGTTACAGAGGAAAAGTGATGTATATGAAAGTCAGACCTTAGAGTGTATAGTGTATGTAGTGTTGCAAGACATACCATACAAGCTACATCTCTGCTCATCAGTGAGACTGGAGCAAATAATTTGATATTTAAAACAAGACAACTTGCCGAAGTCATTACTGTAGTATCTTCTAGTAGATACACTCCCTGTTCAAATCAATAAAATACCCATCCCCAGATTTCATTAAGCATGAGCCAAATGTCACCATCTCTTAGAAGTGTGCTCTAAGATTACAATATGTAGCTGCCTTCTGCTTATACATGAATAAATTTGTGATAAGTTAACTTTAAACCAGATTTTCTTCCTCTTCCTTGCTTCCTCACCCTTCTTTCTTTTTTCCACTTGCTCGTTAAGGGTTTACTTTTCACTAGTTTGCCAAAAGCATAATTATACTTGCTGCATATAAATACCCAGTGGTGATCAGAAGAGAAGACAAAGTAATTTTTAGAATTCTAAAAAAAAATTGCAAATGTAAACTGAAAGTGCTGACAGAATTGTGTGGGCTGGATCACTAATTTCCACTAGGGCAGGCTTCATTCAAGGGGAAAATATGGTTAAATTAGACACACTTAGGTAATGAATTACTTGCATATCTCTAATGAGCACTTCAGATTACCTGCTATTAGAATTCTAGTACACTCAACCTAAATTTGGATGGGATACTGCCTACACAACTCTCAATTCCAGGAAAAATAATTTCATTTACTTTTCAGAATACAGGCATTTCATTTGACTGTAAAATGTTGTGTGCCTTAATCTAAAATGGCTGTCAGTTTTTGTAGGATGTAACTGTGCATATACACAGAAAATACAGCCTAGATTATGTGAAGAGTCCTTGTTCTTTAGGATAAATTGTGATTCACTGAATTTCAGCGAGGCGACTTTAGCAGATTGAAATAGCAACATTCCAAGAACTTTTAGCAAGCTCTGCTTGCTGATCTCTGTTTGGAAAAGAATAGAGTAGTTCTGTACATGAGTACACAGAATCACAGAATCTAAGGGGTTGGAAGGGACCTTGAAAGATCATCTAGTCCACCCCCCCTGCCAGAGCAGGGTCACCTAGAGTACACACTAATTTTAAAGTTGTCACGGCATTCATTTATCATTTTGATTAACCTTTGATGGAAGGTATGGACTGTAGGTTGGATGATTAAGTCATAGATACATAGTTTACATTCTTAGAATTATGATTATATTTTGACACAGCTATATCTCTGTTAGGATGGCTTTAAGAAGAAGAAAATGCCTTCAGTTCATCAAGGTGAAATCAGAAATCCTCTGTAGTCAACTAAAAGACTCCTGTTGATGCAGACAGACTTTATATTAGACTGAAAACCTTTTTCTTCAAAGCTTTTCTCAGCTCTGCAGTCACTTATTTTTACAGATTGCTTTTTCTCTAATTCTCTTTACTACAGTGTCTCTTACTGATCTCTTGCTCTGTGTTTTGTCTTAATACCTTTCTCCTTATGAGTTCTTATTCTGGATCTCACTATTAATTTTTTTTTTACTTTTATTCATGAGTTAAATTACTGTCTTTTGTCTTCATTCAAATAACTCTTCAAAACCCATTCCTTTTATGGAGCCTTTAGGGAGAACCCATTGACTTAAAGAAATCCGAAATACAAATAATATACTTTGCAATTATACAATATAATTAATAATTTTCACTGGAAAACTGTGGTTTTCCAGCATGCTTGGGAATATTCTTATTCCCCTGGTGTTTTGTTCATATGCCATTTTTTTGTATTCTCCACTAATTTTTTGTTCGTTTTCATTAAAGAACTTCTGCATTTGGTTTATTATCACTAACATTTTAAGATTTCTAGACAAGGTTCCTGACATAATTTCCCTATAATATGTGTGATTGATTCACACATGAGGTTAATATATCTGTGTACATAGAAACTCATTAGATGTTATGCTTAAAATACCCTGCCGATGATGTACAGTCAGACTTCGCTTTTATCAAGCAATCATATTTTAATAACACATGTACAAATTTACCTGAATGCCTGACCAAGGTCAAAAGTAAAATACATGTTAACATTGCAAACACTAATAAATTGTCCTGTAATCTTTTCTGATTTTTGAACATTCGTTTTATGTTGCTCCGTGTAAGTATAATGAAACTTTTCCATTACCTTCTATGCATATTGACGAAGGGTTCGTTAGAAGATAGGATTGCATTTTAAACCTCTCTGAATATACAAAATATGAATAAACTAGTTGAAGTTAAAATATTTCTCTAGCCTTTCTGTATGCCTTAAAATGTCTGTCAACCTTTCCCTGTCTGTGTCAGGACATGAGTGACATTTGAACAGCAGGGGTTTTTTCTACATGTGACATATCTAGTCTATGGATTTCTTTTTAAAAATAAGAACAACTTTCCCCTCACCAAACCTAGAAACCCAAAACAATTCCATAACTATGGCATTTCCAAAGCCCTTTGTGTTGCCACTAGAAGCAAATATATGTCATTCTTTTGTTTTATAGAATCAATACTGTATCTTATTTGCAATAATTTTGCATACATAAAAAGATTATTTTGTTAGAGTCAAAGACTAACAGCATCCTTTCAATGCTATAATGTTTCAAATACTGTTTGTCTATTATTACCAGAATAATATCATCAAAGTTGTTCAGTTTTCAACAAATTCACTTAGATGCTAGATGTTGGTTTATACCTAGTGATACCATCACAAGAAGGGAAAAATTCTACTAATTTCCACTAAGATCCTTTTGTGCATATAATGCTCAAATGTTAAATAATTTCTTTCTACTGATATTTTGCAACCAAAGTTAAAACTAATAAATGCAGAAAACAAATTAAACCTAGAAGTATTTGAAATTACAGGCTCAGATTTTCCTCAGCTGAGCTAGAGCTCAGATTTAAATACAAAGGGGTTATTATGAATCTGCTTGCTAATAATTGTGGTCATCACAAATGAAAAGAGTTATTGTTATATTTACTTTGCACATGGGTCCTCACAAAACATTATGTTATCTCAGGATCCCTATGTAAAGCAAATATAAGTGTGGTTATTCTAATAAGACACTGAATATCTATTCCAGCAATTTTCTTTTTTTTATCAAAGGCGTGAAACTAAACACTTACCTATGAAGAAAATATAATGAGAAGAAAAAGTAGGGCTGCTTGGCATAAGATAATATTAAATGCAAGACACCTGCATGATGTTCTCTTCAAGATCAGAAACTTGTTGGTTATCATTGGGTTACATTTCAACAGGAGGTCTGTTTTTTATTTTTGTTTTGAGAGGTGTTTTTCTTTACAGTTGACATCAAGCTTTCACATCAAACCTTCATATGTATAAACAAGATCAAAAGTTTTGAAAAACTTTAAATTCCTCAGTCAGCATCTCTTTTTATGAGCTCAGTCATGATGTTACTTTACACAGTATGGTATGGCTGTTTTTCCTGATTCCTTTTAGTTATTTTTTGTAACCATGCAAAAGAATTTATGGTGTTACAACCTGAGAAATAGAACAGCATCAGAAAATGGGGTAAAAGAATGTTCTGAATCAAAAGGTCTGGATGTAAAGGTATAGCTTTCAAGGATCGATAAGGAATAGACAAAATTATTCAGATTGTTATACTCTGTTGCTTTTCAGTTCACAAAATGCTGTATTTTTTAAGTTAAAGAACAGTGGATCTTCATGCATAAACCTGCATCTTGAATAATCTATGCAAAATCAAAGCTAGAAGCAGGGGGATCAGCTGTAAAAGGAAATGGGATGTAAGGGATTGACAGGAAAGATAGTAAAGAAAGGGAGTCTTTGTGTTAAATTCTTACAGGATCATACATAGATACTTTGCAGAATCCCTTGTTTCATTTTGTTTTACTTTTTTTATAGATAACCACAGTATTGGAAAATTAAAAATCAGTAAAACCTTATAAATCATATGATGCTTCCTGAATATTGTATAGACTCTTCTTTCATTGAAGGGCCAGACTTTTTGCTGGTGTGAGCCAATATGGTTCCATCAACTTTATGGAGTAACTGATAGTATCATCAACAGTGGGATTTACATCAATTAAAACTGGATTTTAGACTGAATTCCCTTCTTTTGTTTTATTTTATTTTGCCTTAATCTGTATAGAGACTGTTTTAGTTACTATTGCATGTTTGTTCCCCATGACTGTCACATTTGTCTGACCTTAAAAAAGTTAAAGTTGACACCCAAATAGGGTTTTCTTAGTGCACAAGGCATTGTGATATGCATTTAGGTGTTGTCTGTTTCCGTTTTACTAACTTGCTGTATAGTTCATCTAACTTCTCTGAGATGAGCTGAAAGCCTTGTATTGGGAGCTGTAGCTATCAGTGGAAGTAAATGAGTTGCCACTAGTTACAACACTTTTTTTTTTTGCCCCTTAAGCAGCAGTAGTCAGGAAGCCTAGGACAGGATAAAGAAAATCAAAATAATTGGATGTAAGAAATCTGAAGGTACAGCAGAAACGTCATTTTTTTACAGGTAACTGTAGAATTTGAATAATTTAACCTTTAAAATGTTGTTTATTCTGTTGTGATCAAGAGGAAAAAATGTCACTCCTTTCTTTTGCTGCTGCCATTTACAGGGTATGATTACAGATGCATGGTGTAGGTGCTTGTGTACAAGGAGCCTTTATCTCAGTGAGGAGCTTTGCTGTGAGAAACAAATCAACCAGAACAATTAAAAAAAAAAAAAAAGAAAAGAAAAAAGAAAAAAAGAAAATCACACTTGGATTTACCTAGCATCGTTCTGGGCATTTACAGGGTGAAGAGTTTGGCTTTTGAAACTAGATAGGAAAAATATGTCAAAACTAAGAAGAGCTTTTGCGGTTATGGCCAAAATCATTACTATTCCTTTGATTCGTTAAATAGGTATTTGTGGTCATTTCTTGTACTCTGTACATTTCTTGTACTCTTGGAATTGGTTGCTGCCTGGACACTGTGCAGGACAGCAGCTCCCTGTGGGCTGGGGTGGCAGCTGGCAGTGTCCCCATGTGGGTGGCAGGGTAAAGCCCCACTGCCCCAGCCAGAAGCAGGGCAGCTGGGAGGTAGAGGAGACAGCTCCAGCCCTGGGCATCAGCCACCTACCTGGATACTGGCTGAGGCCAGGCTGGGAGTAAGACCAAGGTCTGGACCAGCAGGAGGAGAGCTGGGTGCAGGCAGAGCTGCTGATGCAACTGATGATGAGTGGTAGCACCTGCTCTTCACAACATGTTGTGCTCCACTTGTGTGTCCTTTCCTGCATACGCAGTGATGCACGCCAATGAAATTGAAGTCATACGTGACTAAATCAAAAGACATTGGGATGACTGGTTCCAGGTGCTGTGAAATGGCCTGGTTTACATTTTTCAACCTCTTGAAGTTGGAAAGTCACTATTCCTTTGTCTTTGCTTGAGGAGATGCAGTTCAGACTATCATTGTCTGTTACACTGAGTATTAGCAGTGCTATGTGCTGCCTGGTACTAGTCATTGTGGAGCTGGGTAGATCTTTACTACAAAGACCCTTATTCATAGAGGCATACCCATATGTGTTTTGCTAGCACTACTTCACCACTGATGGGAAGATGGTGGTGTGCTGGCTGTCTTTAATATTCCTGTTCTGGAAAAAACAACAAAAATGCATTCACGGAAAAGTGAGAATAAATCAAGGAACAGATCTCTTACCCAAAACTTTGTAGTATAACTTTGGGTGCTTTAAAACACAACCGATAATACACTCTGAAAAATGGCCTCACAATGTGTGAGGCCTTCCAGAAAAAAATGCCTTATTCCTTCCAGAAAAAAATGTTGTATTTTCTGGAATGTATTGCTTCACCAGGTCTAGAATTTATTCTGTTATATGCTATGCCATTACAGATAGTCCATTGAAAATACTTTGCTTGCCTTATGAAGCATGGCCTGTAGCATGCCTTAGGGCATGGCAGTTGTGGGGCTTAAGTGATAGCTTGATAGCTAGTATATGCACTGTATAGTTGCTTATACTTGCTTCAACATAAAACAGCACATTTACACATTAGACAAGCACAAAATGGTCCATGTGGAACTACTTTCACTTGAGGCAAAGTGTCTTTGTAGAGGTTTGAAGTGTGAAGTGAATTTCATCATTTTAAATTGTACAAATAAGCAGAAAATAAAGTTAATTTGTATTCTTTTTCCTGTTTCAGGGCAGTCAAGGGGAAAGTTTTCCCCTTTTCTCTGCTTTTTTTTTTTTCCAATTTTTTTGAAAGAGTAGGAGAGCTAAGACAAATTATCTTTTTCTTAAGCGTGTAAGCCAATTTCCAAAGGAATATAAAATATGATAAAGAATGTGGGAGAGTGAGCCTTTCAAAGCTGACTTGACATGTGTACTGAGTAAATTCATTTTGTGGTTTATTATGTGGAGTTTTTTGTTTAGATAGGTGGAAAGTGAAAAGGAAATAATTGTGTTTGGTTCATGGTCTATCAGAAAAAGTGCTATGCATTTCTCTTTTCCTGGGAAAGCCCTAGCCATTCAACATACCAGTTTCATATTTGAATATATTTCAAGTTGAATCTTGCAGGTTGTATCACTTGCATCCTACTGAAACACTGGCATATGCAGAGGGCTAGTGTAGTCTGGAATTTATCCCTTTATCTTACAGGTTTTTGGGCAGGCTTGCTGTTCCTGAGAGTTTTTAAAAACTTTTTTCACATCTTATTATCTAGTTCTTTGCATTCAAAATTGTATTTTTCCTCGAGGAGCTTTCTGAAAGATGCTCACCAAAACATAGTAAACAATTTGAATTATTTGGATTTAGTAATTCAGGTTGTAGTATCACCAGTGTGCAGTGATAGATCTGAGAAGATTGTGATTCATGAACAGTAGCAGTAATTCAGAGACCAAAATCTGGTCCTTTGAGCTTGCAACACCCTATGACTTGCAGAGGAGTAAAACTGAAGTCTTTGTGGAAGGCATTAGTACTACATCTGAGAACGAAGCCACTATGTCCCAGTCACCATACTACAATAGTATGCTGCAAGTAAAATGTCTGCTAAAACAGCTGAAGATTCCTTTTTTCACTGTGGCTATGAAAGCTTTTGGCAGTTGCCTTTTCAAACCTAGAATGTCTGAGTTTCATGGAGAGCTCAGGACTGCTTAACGAGGGGTGGTATCTACAGCTGCCTGGGTCTGAATAGACAGGGCAATCTGGAAATCAGCCTCTCTAGCATGTAGTTCACTATGTATTAAGCCCCCATTTTAATTTACAGTCCATAATATAGTTTCTTTGGCAGCGATTCATAAATCTCCATTTCATCTGTACGACTTCCGCATGATAATGAAGCTTTCTCTGGTGCTGCCTCTATCTCCAAGAAGCCTGCCTCTCAGGACACGAAAAATTCAGTGTTAGGAATATCACCCAATGCCAGTCCTCACAGACGCTTAACATTATTGAAAATGTGCTGGTACCTCAATTGCTATGCAGGTCCATGGTCATTAAAATTTTATCATATAAACCCTGCCGTCTGCATTGAAGAGGAATTGAGAGCCTTGGCAGAGGATGATCACATATTTATTTTATCAGAGTCTTCTGAAAGGGAAAAACCATCGAGTTCAGAGAAGGAAGGAACCAGAATAACATTTCCTTTAATTTAAATATAATATAATGTCAAAGCTCTTGAAATTGACATTTATCAACTGTAGTTCATTTCAACTTTTTCCCCAGAGTGGCTCAGTGTCCCATTGTTGCACCACAGTTCAAACCAGTTGCACATGATGCAATTTTCGTGTTTCTCCTGCAAGGCAGATATTCATCAAAGCATGCCACAGACAGCTAAAGCAAAAGGCAGCAAGCTATAGATTATAACATTGATTTATCAGGGGTCAGACTGTCAGATAAGCGGGTGTAAAGGCTAGGCTGTTTGTGCTTCATAGAACCAATGCAGATAGAAACTAGCAGGCAGATAAGGAGTATTTTGCAGGTAATGCAATTAAGAAGTTTCAATTAAAAAAAAATAGAATTAGCTAAGCCATTTATTGGCCAAACTCTTTTGATTTGTTGTTAGCAGAGGATCAAATGAAAGGAGTTTGGACTGCTTGTGGTTTTGCCAGGACTCTTTCTTATTCTTAATACTTTTTTTGTGTGTGTATGGTATCCTTTTCAGTTACAATTAAAAAGAAATTAGAAAAATACTATTACCAAATTTAGTACTTTTTTTTTATATACATGAAATACTTGGGAAATGCCTATTCTGGATTAACTTAAAAATATATTAAAAAGGTGAATTTGAGCTAAATCCTCTGAAGTGATAACTTTTTTTCCTTCCTTTTTTTCCCCCTACTATCTGAATACCTATCTTGAGATAATTGATATATAGAAATTACACCTAGCTTCCACTGAAGACAAAGAGAGTCTTTCTGAGTTTCTCATCACTTCTTGTATTAGGATCTAGTTTTCGCAGGAGTATTCAAAATACAAGACTTTGAATCCATAGCCCATTGGCAAATTTCAGATTCACCGGTTTGCCCCTGAAGAGAGGTAAGTTCCATAAGCAAAAGTTTCTGGCCCATAGCCTCTATTTAGATAAATAAAACATACTTGTTCCTTAAATCAATAAAGGTAAAGACAAAACTTGATCTACTGCAGGTAAAAAGTATTTCCATTCCCATATTTCATGCAGACACAAACTATTTCATAGTTAGATGGACTTCAGTGATTAATGATTTCAGGAAAGGCAAATCCCAATTTTCCTAGAAGATGACTGGCATCTAACTTTTCTTGCTTTAAAAGCTGAAAAGGAGACTTTTTTCTGTAAAGCATTAGGACTAGTGCCAAAAACTTCAAAAGTACTTAAAAGAAGCACAAGTGTTTTCATATTTAATAAAATTAAGAAGCAAAGAAATTGTATTTTCTTATTGAGAAGTAATGTTCATCCCTAGAATTAACAAGTGGGTATTACATGAATGTTTCTTCTGAATTTCTTACTATTTAATGTAACATTGCCTTTAGATCAGATAGCTAACTAGCAAGTTCTTACCTTACCTTTGTAAATGTACATACTATCACAGTGATTTTATTTCACTTATGAGTTAAAAGTGCTCCCTTTTTTCAGCCTTTTGCTTATCTTCTCTTTTTTCATAGAAGAGTGTACCTTTGTTTATTTCTATGTCAGGCTAGATTTGTCTAAATAAAAGTACTTTCTTAAGTTGGTTTTCTCTAAGTTTTTTAATAATTTAAGCAACAATTTATGTCAGGGAATGTCTGGAACTACAGCGAGAAAATGTTGGGAAACTGCAGACAAGCAAAGGTACATTGATGTTCAAAAAAGTACTTGTCCGCTCAGAACAACTTTGTATTTTGAGATACAGAGGTTTTTTTCCTTTCCTAATTTTTTATAAGTGAGCAATCCTGCATGTGAGAGTTACGCTTTTGCGTTTCTTTTGATCTCTCAAAGAGGATGGAAATGGCAAAAGGACTGACCATGGAGCCACCATCTGTGAAAGGAGGGACTGCTTCTTCCAGTGTGAAAATCTCCATAGCTTCATCTTTGTCCGTTGTTGTCTTCTACAATACAGACTCTCTGAGAAATGAGGGTGGCAGGTAGACCACAGGGTTTGAAAAGCTTCGAAGGAACCAGTAGGCTTCCATGAGGGCCTGCTTCTGGTAGTATTCTTGCAGGCCACTGAACTTATTCCTATGGGTTCAAATGCATTAGAAAAAAATGAACAAGGGATTTTGAGTGAGAGATTTCTGCTTACTTTTTGTCTTTTACTGTACTTTGGATGATCTAGCTTTTTATAGGGATAGTAATCATCTAAGTGAGTATTATGAGTCACCTACTGAAAAATAATTGGTTGCTCTTATCTGTTAAAAAAATATCTGCTATTCTTTCTGAATATGAAAAAAATACAATAAATTCTATCATATGCCTACCTTCTATAAAAATCAGCTAGATAATGATACTTCTGATCTCTGATTAGTATTTGTTGACAGGGTTGTTGTCAAGTGTTTTAAATCTAAAATTCAAAAATATTTTGGCACTGTCAATGTTACTCTCAAAATACTTAGAACGTTATTTTCCTTGCTTGTGCTTGTAGAAATGTTTCACATACTCATAGCTGAAGTCTACTTCCTTACTAAAAACAATATGCCCTATTTTTTTGAATGCTTTTAACCTTTTGAAACTTGTAATTTGATGAAATCTATTTGGACTTGTTTTCATGGGTCTAGCAAAAGAGAGCTCTGTGATGTCAGTACTCTTTCTTTGCTTAGTATTAGATTGTAGCTCAAAGCCATCATAAAGCTTTTCAAAGAAAGTACTAGAAGAATTCACATTATTAGTATTAGCTAAGTGACTTGGTTCTAATTTGTTTCATTTTCAAAACCAATAAAAAACTATTTCACTGAAATATTTGGTAAAAATAAGTCAACACAAAACATCAATTAATAAAAACCCTGAGCCAGTCTGATTCAGATGACAGGCATAATTTTGGTTTCATAAAGTAAAAGTTGCAGTAAAGTGTAAGCAAATGAGAACACAGCTTTCCCTACATTCTAGGAAACTTGGCAGACTTCACTAGGGGCATTTCTACCAGTTATAATCATAATATTATTATTATTTCTTGCATTCCCTTAGCTGTGGGAAACATGATGAGTAAGAGCAGTCTCATAATGTATATTGATCACCCAAGTATTAATCTACTCAAACAATATTTACTACTCCCTTAGCACTTTTCATTTATTTAAACATGAAAGCACTTTTGAAAGGCTGAGTGAGTCTGTATTTTTCCATTTTACTTATGGAGAAAATGAAGCAGAGCACGACTAAGTGACTTTCCTGAGTCACGACCTCAGAAGGGTGAGTGAAGAGATTTGGTCCCTCATGCTCCCAGGGCTGGAAGGGGAAACAAACTTGGCCACTTTCTTCAGCTGTGGTTGTGCCTGCTATTTCTATAAAAGCACATTTTTGTGTAAATATCTCTCTAGGTATTTATTCTCTGAAAACAACAGCTTTATCCATCTCATAGTTTTTTTGTCTTTACCCATGTCCATGCCATTTCTAGGCTTGAAAAATGCACACACACAAACCAACCATTGGAGATTCCTAGAGTTGAATATGAGGTTTTCTTGTCCATCTGCATGATTGTGGCGTACAGTCAATCTTAGGAAAAGGTGCTTGTAGGGAAGTCTAGTTCAGCACTTCAGCTTTACCAGACATAGTACTTAATTTTTATCTCTTTCTGCCAGTACTCCAGCAGGAGTTTTCCAGGGGGCTGGGATGATGTTTTGCGAGAGATAAGATAATATAGTGCACACACACTGATTCCTAAAAAGTGTGCTTTCTAGCGTACCACGTTGATAACACAGCAAGTAAACAACAACAACTACCTTTCTGGCATACACATCCACAGCTATCGCTAAGGGACACTGCCGTCCAAAACCTTTTCTTCAATGCAGTGCTGCACAGCTGGGTAATGGGCACTGTGATTTATGGTCCACTGACTGCAGTTCTAGATAGCCTCCTTTGAACCAAATTTTGCTTTTAAAAAGACCAGTCTCTGCTTTGTTCTTTGTTTGAAAAACAACCAAGACAAAACAAAAACCAAACAACAAACCAAAACAAACAAACAAAAAAGCCGAACAAAACAAAACCCGAGTTTTCCACCAGATCTGTAAAGTTCTAAATCCTTTTGTTTCAGTGACAAATACTTATTCCATTGAGCCCTTTTACATGTCAGGGTGGAACCATCCCCAGGATGATTTAAGGGCAAAAGACAGAAATGGGCCACTCCAGGCTTCCTGTAAACAGTTTAGATGAGAACAATGTGCTAACAGTTCCATGCAGTTTTCAGAAGCGGATGAAGTTGCTGGATTGCTGAGTCACTGACAAGCTGTCGCGTGAACGAGACAATAATTTCTTTCAATTAGAAACTCATACAGGCAGGAATATCCTTCAAAAATCACAGATGTAAAAAAAGAAATTCGGCTGCACTTCGGTGACGGATTCCTCCGCTGCCATAGAGCAAGCAGCAGATGATGGAACAGTGCATCTACTTTACAGACATTAAACTTATTTCCTTCTTTTCTTTTTCTTTCTTCCTTTCGGTATTTCCTAACTATCTTTTCTAAATTCATTTTACTGTTGGCTGACTGTCACTGGTTACCATAGCAACAACCTCTGGTAGCAGCAAGTCTGGGATGCCCGATGTGAGCATCTTCACATTTGAGCCTTGCCAAGGCTAGCTATTAATCCAGGGTTATATATTGGCTCAACACTGTAAGATTGCTCTGTTTTTTACCCCTGTAGCTGGCTGCCAGTCTGTTTTTCCTGAGCTGGTTAATTCTTTCCTCACATATCTATTAGGCAATTTGGTGTTACTTTTCATTCTTTGATCCTTTCGTGTTTGTTACTTTGGAGGACTGGTTAGCTTAAATACCTTTTAACAAAATAACACACAACACGATTTCAGTAAAGGACCTCTTTTTCAATATGGTTCTTAATGAAAAAGATTTCAGGTAGTCTTGGACACATATTCACAGTTTATTAGGAAAAAAATCACTTGCAAGCTGTTTAAATGTTTGCAAGGTGTAACTGGCTAGTTTTTTACTAGGGTAAGGGAGAAAGAAATATATTTAATGGTAGCGTGTTTAGAGACAGGCAGCTGGTATGGAACAAATGTGAATGGTTCAGCACTTAATGGCAGCAGTGGAAGAGTCTGAGTCTTTAAAAATTTTTAAACCCCCATACCCTCACCATAAAATAATGCCTAATAGCAGTTGAAACCTTGCTGTACAGCAGAAGTAGCAAAGTGGTTAAGAATAGTTGGTTGGGAAATGAGAGCTGAAAGAGAAAACTGCAGTGCAGTGATTGGTTTGATTTGCTGAATAAATTGCTATGTTCAGATTCAATTTGTATCAATAGGCAAAGCACTGTACACCTGCAGAGACTGTCACACTTGGTATCCAAAACTCTGACACAGCTAGTCTTAAACAATCTTTTTACTGTTGGCAATAATTAAAGCAAAAAAAAACCAAACAACAAACCACCCCACCGAACAACCAACCACTAAACTTTTTTTTTTTTGGCTAGTTTATTCCATATACTTGGAAAAAAAAAAAAAAAAGAGTTATATGTCTCTGGGGTATATCTTAAAGAAGCACAATGCTTTTTATAAATATATGGAATATTGTAGTATTCTCAATGGATTATTTTAAAAGTAGCCGAGGGGTACTGTTCATTCAGTAGAAGGATTTCTTTTTATTAAACGTGACTGAAAGCTAGAAGCATAATATGCTGTCTCCTTCCTTAATGCAGTGGAAATTGCACTTTGATAATTTGCAGCTACAATTTAAAAAGGGTAAATGTGAAAGCTTTTACATTTGCACCCAGGCAATTGATGTTTATCCCTGTCTGCAATCCCTGTAGCTTTTCAGGATTGAGAATAGCTGGTTTCTAGGGAGTGATATTCTTGGGTTTTGTTTTGGTTTGTTTGATTTTTTTTAGTCTCAAACCTCTTTGTATATGATCTGCAATGAGCAATTAATTCAAAATCTGAACTCTCCATTTTTATTTTTTAATTTTTTTGTTGGTTTTATTTTGAGTTTGGAAAAATCCCTGCAGGTTTGTTTGGAAGTTTGAGTTCAAACTGCTGTGATGGGAGTCTTCAGGAGAAACAGGACTGAACTCTTATAAATGGTTGATGTAGAATAATGTTTCTGGAGAAAGGGGAAGGATGAATCATGAGAAGAGTTGTAATGACTCCAAGGTGTAGAAACTTATTTGGACCAACCCTAGTAGATTTTAGGGGAATTCCTCAGGTATTTAGAAAGTTTCAGACCTGACTGAGAGGCCTATCAGATTAATATTTTCTATTAAGGAATTCCATTTGTTTTTAAGAGAAGAGAAAGAGTGTAAATTAATTATTTGTTTGAGAGAGTAAGTAGGGTGAGTCAATGCTGAGTACTTTTTGTCTTGAATCTTTGAGCTGCTACACTTGTACCTGATTTTAGTCAGAATCCTGCAGATTCTGATATTTGTGGTAAACATGCATCTTTTTGCACAGCCTAGCACTAAGTACAAATTTGAGATGTTGCCTATTAATAATAGTTAACATTTGTGGGCTTGGGTTCAGGCTACTTTATGAAAAAATGCCTACGTGGCAAATTTCAAAAGCATTTGGGCAATTGCAACCCAAAAGACCTATGGACAGTTCTATAAACTTGTTTCCAGACTTCCTTAATATTAGTTTAACCCTCTAATGTTTAATCAAAGTGTTTGATATTTAAATATTAAACATTACCGTTTTCCTCTGGACACTTAAGCGAATATTAAAACAGAGTGAACATGAGCATCTTGTTTAATTATTGTTAATGGTCCAAGCAAATCCAGGACTGAAATATCAGCAGTTATTACGCATGTAAAGGAAATACTATTCTATTTATTCTTGATGACAGATATTTTCACCACGTGAACTTAAAATATTTTGATCTGCTGTGGCCTTCTTCAATGGATAATTCCTTTATGCTGGAGGGAAGTTTGCTGTCAGGATGAAAATGATGCACAGTGTTAGATGACTGACAGAAAGAAGGTCTCATTCCCAATATATGTAGGAGTAACAGGCTGTGGTCGGAGGTATATTATCAATTTGGATTATATATCACTGACTATTCTGGGCTAAATTTTTAAAGGCATATAGTTTTGCCCTTCCCTAATGTGAGACCTTCACAATGTAGGTTAATAGTCTCAAAAGTACCCAAAATATTATGGAAAATTAGTCTTAGAAATTTGTACTTCCATGCAAAAGTCCTATGCAACTACTTGGATTTACTGGATCTTATGCATTTGTGGGGGGAAAAAAAAAAAAACAAGCTTGGTTTTCAGTGGTGAATGTAATCCAGGAGGCAGTCCAAGAAAAATAAAAGAGGGGGCTGGGCGGGTAGGGGAAACACCTTTGACAGCTATCTGACCAGTCTCTTAAAGTGGGTTAAACTGAGTTCTTTAACCTCGATCTCTGACTTTGTTCACAGATCTAGTTAAACTGGTGAGTAGGCTGGCTTACCATATTTGCTTTGGGCTACAGAGAAGGAACAATTAAACGCTCTTTTATGTAGTCACTGCTGGAAACAGTAGAAGCTGTGCCACAAAGCAGCTGCATGGCAGAACTTGTACCTACCCACCTGAAGAAATAGAAGGTATTTCTGAAATAGAAGGTATTTCTGAAATAGAAGTTCAGAGGCCATTTATTGGCTCCAGCTGTGCAGAGGAGTGGCTAAAAGCAGGAACAGTAGTCATGGCTATTTGGCTGTGAAGATGCAAAAAATCCCAAACCAAAACAATACCTAAAGAAACTCTTTGTGTTCTAGGGATTATTTTTTTTGCTGATAATGTTTATTTCTGAGCATGAAAGCTGTATTTTGTTTCCATTTTTTAGACAAAGTCAGTTGTCCTGACATTTACTGTAAGTAAACAGGATTGTGTGAGCAAATTTTTGATGACTCCTTTGTTTCTCCTAACAGAAACAGCAAGCAAGTTCTCCAGTAATGGCAAAACATTCAAGATAAAATATGCATGACAGCACTAATTGTTGCAGTATATTAAAAACTAGATGGATTTTTGTACTTGTGTCATGCTTCAACAGCATGATCTTTTCTTACCTTGTTTTCCATACATCATTTTGTTAGAAATGCCATGGATATTCAGCACTTGCCATACACAGAGAGGTTTGCCTGAGTTCCTGTCAAATCTATGTTCATTTATAGAAACCTTTGAGGCACTTTAGCCAAAAGAGATTTGGTCTTGTGGTGCCAGTGTGCACTGCCAGCTTTTATTGTTTTACTATACCAATGTTCTTGATGGATGGCCTGTTCCCTATTTTCCTTTACTTTTAGGGAATTTGCTCCTTTCAACCATGTTGTTAATGAAGGTGAGGAATCTCTTCCTGCACATATTTATTGACTCAAGCTGTTGAGTGGAGGAATAGAGTCCTGAGTTTTGATTTCTTGTTGTTTTTAGGACAAGCAGACAAGAAACATTGACTTATTGAACAAAAAGAGATCAGACTTAGATGATGACGCAAGTGATGATTCAGGAGAGGTTTCAAATGAAATGCCAATAAATATGATCACGTCATACCTGCTCAGCTATTTCTTGATCAGTTGGCACGGCTCTGTATGTGTTTGTTACTCAAAGCCATTAAGCAATTTGTTTGTGATGAAGATGGTTAAACTGTAAAAGCCAAGTGCCTGAAACAGAATTGCTATGTTAGTCATGCAAAAATTCCTTGGTATACAGAGACAGACAGCTTCTTCAGGCTGTGGCTTCTTGATAGGCAGGTAAAGATCTACAAGTCACAAAGAAATTGAGAGGATATTAAAGGATTCTTCTGTTTTCTTTATGGTGAGGGGAAGGATACATAATAACTGCAAAACAAGTCTAGCAGTAAGAGGCAAGCAGCTTTTTCTGCCATGTGACGAACATTTGCTTCATTCATGCATCATAAGTATGCAGCTCGTTGTCAGTGTTTTCCTTAGTCTTCCAGTACAGAGCCCTGGAGCATACCCATACTACTTGTTCTTGCAAGTATATTGAAATAATGGCTGTGATTCAGGATGAGGTGAATGGAAAAGGAAGGAACTTCTAATCGGTAGTGACTAGATAAGTACTGTTCATGAGCTTGCATTTACTTGCTCTTTGCAAATATTCTTTTTCCAAGGTATTACTCTGTGGGTGCTGCTTTTTACTTTACACCAGATAGAGCCATTTACATCACAGGGAGTTTAAGAAGAACAGCTCCTGAGGCCTGATTTGCTATTGGCTTTCTTTAACACAGAGTAATACCAAAACACTAACAAACCAAAATGGTAGTATTTATATTGCCAAAGCTTAAAAAAAAGAAAAGAAAAAAGAAAAGAAAAGAAAAGAAAAGAAAAGAAAAGAAAAGAAAAGAAAAGAAAAGAAAAGAGAAGAAAAGAAAAGAAAAAAAAGATGCACACAGTAATTTATTAGGAATTTGCTCATTATGAGAAGAGGTGCATCAGTTGTTGCAGAGAATGGGATGTGTGGTGCTGGAGGGAGTTTGCCTAAGGAACACCATTTCAACACACCTGGCAGGTGAATTGGTGAGCTTTCTGAGGTGGATGGCTTATACCTGTGAGAGAGATATGTTTGCTTTATCCTATTTTTTGGATTTGGGAATGGCTGTAGCTGTTAGCCTTCATCTAAATTCTGTACCCCTAGACAGCTGGTATTACTGCCATCCAAAACTTTCCTTGTCACAGGTATTTTGAGATGGAGTCACCTGGCAATTCTCATTGACTTCCTCAAGAATTCATTTGCAACACACAGTCATTTTAGGTACTTGACAATGATTTGATTGGTTATTATTTTGTTTCAATCAGATCATATATTGCATGTCACAGCAAATTCAAAAATTTCATAAACTCCTGTTCAAAATTCTGCTTTTATGAGTGAAATTTAGATTAAAATATTTTTTAAACATAATTTTTTTTGTTATCTGTGGTTGTTTTTCTTTTTGTTGTTACACTATTTTTAGTTTTTATTTTGTTTTACTCTATATCTAATTGCCAGATAACATTATTTGCAATGATAAGTGATGAAGGCAGTGGGTCACACTGGTGGCCATGACTTGCAACTTGTGCCCGGTTTGCATTCTAACCCATTACTAGCAAGTGATGTTTTAGGTTCATTTCTATAAAAACGTCACGGTATTTAAAAATTTGTGGTCCGGTAAGATATGCAACTTTAGTGAATGTAGGGATTTACAAAATCTTGTGCTTTAAAAACAAAGGGAGAAGCTTTCCAAGTTTCTTTTCAAGCAACTCTTTGCAGAGTGAAAGAATTCTACATACACATCAAGAAAGCAGCATATGATAGACATTGAGAAAAACCTGAAAAATTGGTTTTTTTTTTCATCAGATAGATAGTTTGAAAATGTCAAATGAAGGCTGTGTTCTGTTCATTTTAACTAGAAAAGTCTCAGCAATACCTAGGTAGGAGGAAGAAAATATTTGTAGATTGTTACATTATAGTCACAGTTTCTCTCGTTTCCCAAAATGCACAGCTGCTGTTTCATTTTAAGATTTAGAAGTCACTGCATTTACGTTTTAACGATCAATGGCAGCTGTTGATCTGAGTCATTAATGAGATTTTTGACTGCATCTGCATTTAAGATTCATAGATTCTGCAAGAGACAGAGTATGTTTGGAAAATGAGATTTCTGTCATGGTAATAATAAAGAGTTTTACATGCTCAAGCTGAAAGGATTCTCTCATGAATCCTCTGCTTTACCCTGTGAAAGGTTACATGGTACAAACTTTCTGTTAAATAAGAAGGGGCAAAGGGAGAACTCTTGCTGTGATTTCAAATAGAGCCCCTTGGTCTACAAGGACATAGAAAATGGCCCCTAGGTGAAGGTACCTGCCACTTCTATGTTGAGAGTAAAGTAGTAGGAAAGTCTCCTCAAAGTGAAGTGTGATTTTGTAGCTTGCGAACTTATTAAAATGCTATCTATTACTTCCTTTGAGGGCAGCAGAGTATCTTGAGAAAGACAGATTGAGTGCATACAGTGTCACTTGGGGGATGTTTAGTATAATGTCATAGATATTTGGGGTTAGTTAAACTGCTTTTAAGAATGGCAAATAATGAACTTCCCAAACAATGTCCAAATTGTAATTCTGTTTCATAAAATCTCTCCTTACAATTAAGCGTTCTTGTATTATTTATTTTTTTTTAAGGTGGTAAATATCAGTGGGTTTCTGTGTCAATAATAACTTACAGGTTAGTAGAGAAAAATATTTTTCAAGCTACAGAGTGAATTTTTAACAGGATTTGCTTCTTGCACACTGCCTACTCTGATGCATGTATTTCATTAGCCTTTCTATCCTTTCACTCAGAGACTTGTTCTGTCTATTTCAGATCCTTGGGAAATTGCTCTGGTTAATTCCTTCTTGACAATAGGCTAAGTTAAATACCCAATGTAACAAAAAAGACAAAACAATATAACAAAAAGACAGAATTTTTCAAAGTAGAAGTTGATGAATATGTGCAAAAAACCAGAGTGAGCCACTGAAAAGGTTGTCAGGCACGGGAACAGGTCACCCAAGGAAGTGGTTGTCACCATTCCTGGAGGTATTTAAAAGACATGTTGATGTGGTGCTTAGGGACATGATTTAGTGATGGACATGGTAGTGTCCCAGGTTAACAGTTAGACTCGATGATCTTAAAGGTCTTCTCCAACCAAAACTATTCTATGATTCTATGATAGTTTTCTTGTAGGAGTGCTATAATGTTGTATTTAGTCCTGTTGAATGGGCATCTCACTGGGTCCTTTGTACAGCTAGATCTATTTCAGGTGATTGCTAATTATAGTCTAAATAGGCAAATTGTTTTTGCAAAGACCAAAGTACTGCCTATTAAGACGTGGGAAATAGTTTAGATGAGGTATAGGAGGATGCTGATATGTAATTGTTCGCAGAATGTTGGTACCAACCTATTATTTCAAATGTGTCACTTTTGTGAAGATTAAATCTGTAAATTGCCCAAGATATTAGGTAGAGAGGTAGCACACAGCAAAGTAACAAATCAACTAAGTACTAGATTTCTTTCAGACAATATACACCTGCTACTGATTTCTGGTAAGGCAGAGTCACAGTCATAACCACCGTTACAGAAAAAGTTTGGTAAAATACCTAAAGTCATGAATAATGGTTGCTATGTAGGTTATTCATTATTTGCAGTTAACTGTGTTGGAATCTGGCTGCCAGGGACAGTTTAGGAAAAGACACTACTTCCAATTTGGCCAGGGGAATTAAGGACAATGAGAGATAATGTTAAAGTTGACAAGATCAATAACACCTTTTTGTTCTTTATTTCAAAAAATATCCACTGCTGATTAAGATTATTTCTTCATCCCATTTGTCCTATACAAATTGTTGATTTGGCCAAATGCCAGCTCTCAGTTCTTCAGCATCATTGTCTCATTTACAGCAGAGAGCTTATCTTTTGGCTTACTATGTTGCAATTCCAGCCTATATTAGTACAAAATCTTGCCACTTGGGCATTGCAGAACTTAGTAACTAGGAGAATTAAATAATGTCATACAAATAACTACAGCTGTAGAAGACTCATTCCCTTAGAGAATTTATGACTACTTGATTGTGTGTCTCCAGTATTTATGAGCTTGGGTAGAGGACAGAATATCCATAGCCCAAGTGTACCTTACTTCAACATCCAGATGCTGAAAAACTCAGACTATAACATGTTTAGGACTTTCCCTTTCTACTTCATCCCATGTTAGGAGTTCATAGAATCATAGAATCATTAGATTGGAAAGGGCCTTTAAGATCAAGTCCAACCATTAACCTAGCACATGGCCAAGTCCACCACTAAACCATGCTGCTAAGCACCACATCTTTTAAATACTTCCAGGATAGTGACTCAACGACTTCCCTGGGCAGCCTGTTCCAATGCTTGACAACCCTTTCGGTGGAGAAATTTTTCTTAATATCCAGTCTAAACCTCCCTGGCACAACCTGAGTCTGTTTCCTTTTGTTTTATCACTTGTTACTTGCGAGAAGAGACCAACACCAACCTCACTAGAATCTCCTGTCAGGTAGTTTTGGAGAGCAATAAGATCTCCCCGTAGCCTTCTTTTCTCTGGACTAAACAACCCCAGTTCCCTCAGATATTTCTCCTAAAATGTGTGCTCTAGACCCTTCACCAGCTTTGTTACACTTCTTGTAGTGAGGGGCCCTAAAGTGAACACAGGTGCAGCCTCATTAGTGCTGAGTGCAGGAGGACAATCACTCCCATAGTCATGCTGGCCACATTTTCTCTGATACAAGCCAGGATGCTGTTGGCCTTTTTGGCCACCTGGATGCACTGCTGGCTCATGTTCAGCTGGCTATCAACCAATACCCCCAGGACCTTTCCCACCAGACATCTTTTCAGCCACTCTTCCCCAGGCCCAAGCGATTGCATGGGACTGTTGCAGCCCAAGTGCAGGAGCCAGCACTTGGCCTTGTTGCACCTCATACAATTAGCCTTGACTCATCGATCAAGCCTGTCCAGATCCCTCTGCAGAGCTTTTTTACTCTCAAAACTCCCACCCAACTTGATGTGTGCAAACTTACTAAGAGTGCACTCAATCCCCTCGTCCAGATCATTGATAAAGATATGAAAGAGAACTGGCTCCCATACTGAGCCCTAGGAACCACCACTTGTGACTGGCAACCAGCTGGATAGAACTCTATTTGCCACAACTCTTAGGGCCCAGCCATCCAGCCAGATTTTTTTACACAGCAAAGCATACATCTGTCCAAGCCATGAGCAGCCAATTTCTCCAGGAGAATAACGTGGGAAACTGTGTTAAATGTTTTACTGAAGTCTCAGTGGACAACATCCACAGCCTTTCCCACATCCACTAAGTGGATCACCTTGTCATAGAGGGAGATCAGATTAGTCAAGCAGGACCTGCCTTTCATGAACCCATGCTGACTGGGCCTGATCACCTTGTTGTCCTGTACGTGCTACGTGATGGCACTCAAGATGATCTGCTCCATAACTTTTCCCAGCACTGAGATCAGACTGACAGGCCTGTAGTTCTTCAAACCCTCCTTTTGGCCCTTCTTTTAGATGGGTGTCGCATTTACTAACCTCCAGTCAACTGGAACCTCCCTGGGTAACCAAGACTGCTGATAGATGATGGGAAATTACTTGGTGAGCAATTCCACCATCTCCCTCAGTATCCTTGGGTGGATCCCATCTGACTTGCATGTGTCTAAGAGGTGTAGCAGGTCACAAACTGTTTCTCCTTAGGTTATGGGGTCTCCATTCTGATCCCCATCCCTGTCTTCCATCTCAGGAGTCTGGGTACCTGGAGAACAACCGATCTTACTACTAAGACTGAGGCAAAGAAGATATTAAGTACCTCAGGAGTTACGCTGGGAAGTCACAGAAGCCTCTTGTGATTATGGTATATGCTTGTATCCTCTTCTGGTGAGATAACTGGCTGCTTTCTATTTTGAGATCTTTTGGAATAAAAGAGTGAGCTAAAAAGACTCTTCTTATGACTGAACACTGACAGTTTTGGAGATTAGGAAAAGGGAAATGAAGGAGAATAGTTCAAGAGATAGATTTGGTTGCCATGAACAGAAAATCCAATGAATTTCATAAACTAAGTAAGAATTATCTAGAATATCTATCTCAGCAGTGGTTCAACAAACTTCTATTGCCCCACAGATGGCTTTGCTTTTTCGTATTTCCCTCTTACTAGCAATGATAATATCATGAAAAACAAACGAACAAACTAAAATCCTATGTAGTAATTGTCCACTGCATATGCATAGCATAGGATGACCACTCTGTAATGCCCCTTATAAACTTAGAAAACTGACCTTCCTGGTTAAATCACTGCTGCATAAGAACAAAATCATGATTTCAAGCCTCATCCTTCAAACACCTTACATATGTAAGTAGTGAATGTCAGGTGATTAACTATATGGATAAGGGTTGCACATATGGGCCCTTGAACACTTGTAGAGGCTGAGTAGAGGCTGATTTTGAGGCCTAAGTAGTTTTTTGGAAGCCATTGCAAAACTTGTGCTACATACATTTTAATATTGGAAAATTTTAATGTTCATTCCATATCAGGCAGTAGATGTGAACAAAGGAAGTAGTAACAGATCATATTCTGTACAGTAATACCCAAAGTTAAGTTTATGCTGGGACAGTAGAAGCAGAGAATTTGTTATTATCTGTTACTGCTTGGACCCTATGGTTTATTTTAGGATTTAAAAAAAATATGTATATCTGCATAAACCATATATTTATGTTAAGTATAAGTTACATTTATAAGTATACTTAATTATTAGTTATGTTTAGATTTATATTAACTATAGTTAAGCTTTTCCAATTGCTTAAACAATTTCATGGAAATGTGGCTTATGTCTGATGAAAACTACAAAATAAAAAAGCTGCCCTTTACTACTATTGTCTTCCAATCACACCATTCCTGATTGAACTGTCTGAGAAAAAGAAGCTTTTCAGCCCTAGAAAAAAGAATTCAGAATCATTAAGCATAGCTCAATGTCTTGTACTGAGGGGAAAAAAAAATCACTTTTGGATTGAGGATAGAACATGGCATATCACAAAATCACAGAATCACAGAATCACAGAATGTTAGGAGTTGGAAGGGACCTTGAAAGATCATCTAGTCCAACCCCCTACAAGAACAGGACAACCTAGAGCAGGTCACACAGGAATGCATCCAGTTGGGTTTTGAATGTCTCCAGAGAAGGAGACTCCACAGCTGCTCTGGGCAGCCTGATCCAGTGCTCTAGAAATGCCAAATTCCAAATAATGTGTAGAGAAAGCTGCAAGCAAATGAAAGAGTTCTGCATGGAATTGAATACAATTGTGTATATTATATACATAAAGTTGTAATAAACTGGAGAACATAAAATTCAGTAGACCTTTGTTTCAGTATGCTTAAGAGCATCCCTAAGTTTCATCTTTGGTACTGAAGCCTGATTTGTAATTGGGTAATTGACATTTCCAGGTTTGGAAGGTTCACTTCTTAGAAGTGCTGAGTGGGATCTTCTAACATTCTGCACATTCAATTTTTTGTCATTTAAAATTAGCATGAATTCTCTTTTCTATTTTGAAAATATATTCGCCATAATGGAAGCAGATGTGATATACTTCTCATTGGTACTTCTTCCAAAACTCATTTCTAAGTATACAATGACACCAAACAGTGTGCCCTTTCTTCAGCTGAGATGCTAAAATCTATCCCTTCTGTATTTCATGCCATGCACACTTCTACCTAATCTAATTGAATCTGAACTTCTAACTTGAGAAGATTGTTTTCATGGTAAAAGAAGTGTATTTATTTGTCCATACCAGGCACAATAAGTAACACATATCCAATAGGAGGTATAGGGGAAAAAAGCACAATATATTGTTTAGATTTAATATACAAAACAAGAAGATAGCATGCATTTGTGTAACATGAATTGTAGGAAAACTAATTTCATATCACTGTAATGAAATATTATTTTATCTTTTATTTTAATAGTTGGCAAACATTTATGCTTCTTTGCTAAGAAAGGGAAAGTAAATTAGTTGGAATAGTTTTCAGTAATTGTGTAGATTTTTCATATGGAAGTAATATTTGACTTCAGGCCATACTTTTTAACTGATGACAAAATTTAGAACAGATGACTTGACTTGACAAGGTACGCTGGCAGACTTGAAAAGTAGTGTGGGCATCTAGGTGAAATTTTTTGTTGCAAAATAGTGATAATTTAGCTAAATCTCCTCTTCCTGATAAGGTGTTCTGCTACTTCTTTCACAACATGAAATTATCAAGAAAGAAGCTAACTTAAAATAAAGTGATTTTTAGTAAAAATAAAGTGCCCAAAATACAGCTGGAAATACAGTATTTATGCATCATTAGGGTATATTTTTTGCATTTGTGTAGCACTTAATAAGGAAAAGTACAATACACTCTTTTCCTAGTAGGTGGCTTTCAAATTAAAGGTATTTCATTGTTTCATGATTGTGGAATTGCTATCAATGAGAATTAAGTCTTAATAAAAATTTAAAAGGTGAAGAACAATACGCATAGCAATTATATTGAGCTCATGTTTGCAAATGTTTATAGGCTGGAAACGCCTCTCATATTCCTGTGAGACCAGCAGTATTCATACTTTTTATTAGCCCACATAATATAGGATCCATTTCTTCCAGACTTTTCAAATCAAACCCCTTTTGTTGTTAATCAGCTCCTCCTCTTTTGCTATTGAACGTTGTACTACAATAGCTAATTTATGCCAGATTGCGTTCAATGCAGGTCCTGTGGACTGAATTCAGTCTAAAACCAGCCTTGCAGACTAACTTTAAACCCTCAGACATTTGTAAACCATATGGTGAGTTCAATGTGGATGTCTCAAAAGACGGCACTGACACAAATATGGAATCCACATGGTGCTTTGTAGCATTGTTCAGGATATACCAGCTCAAAAGTAGATGGGAAAAGTAGAACATAAACTATTTGTGCTACTTTAATATTTTTTCCCAGAAAAAAATTATAAAATATTAATAGGATCATATCTGATTAGTTAGGCATGCATCTGAAAGTTGATAAAAATAAACAGTACCAAAGCAGAGGCTTTGGAGGGATTACCAAATTCATAGAATCATAGAGCAGCCCAAGTTTGAAGGGACCTTGAAAGATCATCTGGTCCAACCTTTTGTGGGAAAGGCATCCTTGGTGAGATTATCTAGTACCCTGTCCAATTGCATCTTGAAAACTTACAGTAATGGAAGTTGTTGGCGAAAAAGAGAAGACAAAGCACAACATATCTTTATTTGTAGTATTTGGTCACATCTTAGCTCAATTGGGGCTGCTCATCTTCTCTTGAGTATTATCCCTGAGTCAGGTACTTCATAGACTCACTGCAGTGTCCATTTTGTGAACACCATCTGAATTCAGCTTCTGTTCAAAGCAGTTACATGCATCCAGGATTTTGTTCATCCAGCTAGCCCTATGAACACAGCTACCTCTGTGCCCCCACCCCCAATATCTTCTCTTATTTTCCAGATAACCTCAAACTCCGACAGAACCTACCAGGTTTTGTGCTGTGTAGATGTCAGATAAAAAAACCATAGCAGTTAATTGAACCTCTATAAAGGTACCACTATGGTTTATCTTCCTGTTATCTAGTTTAATAGCTTCTGTTGAATGAGGCCTCTGACAAGTCAGTTGAATCTGAATCTTTGAAAATTGTAGGTGGTTTTAATGCTATATAATTAAATTGGCATTTAGTATAATACCAAAAAAGATAAATAGACTACTACCATTTTACTCCAAAACCTCAAACAGATACTTACAATACTTAAGGTTTTCTCATGCTCACCGCCCCCCTCTCCTCAGCTTTGAGAATGTAATGAAATTAATAACAGTGGAAGGAAGAATTATTTGAGAATACTGTTCAAAATCAACGATCCTTCTTCTACCAACTATCTTTCCCACTCTCTTTTTCATTCAGTTTTCAGTTAACAGATCTGATTTGAGGAAAAGCTCTTTTATGCTTGTAGGTATCATTATTTACTTGCACTCAAAGTCTTCATATAGGAAAGAACTAGGAAAAGAAAAGCTAATGAATTAGAAAATAAATAGTTTAAGAAGAAAGGGAGGAAGAAAAATAACTTATCTCTCTGAACAGCAAGACAGGCAGAAGGGAGAAAAAATGCGGTAAGGAAAATGTGGAGAATATCTTGTCCTATGCATAAGCAGCATAGTGTCTCTTGTTTGGCGACATTGAGTATGTTTTCCAGCTGCAGGATGTGAAGCTAGATGTCAATAGTATAGCTGGAGGTTAAGGTAAGGCTTGAAGACAATTGGGACACATGGAATCAATTGTATAGCTGCCACAGCAAAAATGTGTTTGTTCTGCACATAGAAATTTTATAGTTGCTCCAAACACATACACAGTGCTGTATAGCTTACAGCAATGGTTATGCTAATTGGCAATGGGTGACAAATCCAGTCAGCTAACTGGAATGGAGTGGAGTGGAATACAATAAAGCATAGGACAATTATTCTGCAAAAGGGAAGACTGAAGCCCTAATACTAGGTTTTCACAGGATATACTAAGATACTAGGGTACTAAGATACTAGGTACATTAATAGTAAATGGATCAGAATAGTGATTCATTATTATACAGTTTCCCTCCAAGACTGCCCAGATGTCTCAGAGGAAATGCAAACAAAACAAGCAAAGCAAAGAACAAAATAATAAAATAGCCAGAAATGGAAAAATCCACTTCCAGGGAACTTTTCACCAAATCCTTCTTAAAAGTATTGTCTTTTAAATCGTGAAACATGACACATAATCTCTCTTTCAAACCTTTTAAACAGTTACTCTTATAAGATTCCAAAGAATATCAAGAGTTGTAAGTGCCAAGTCATTCTTTGAATCTTGGTAGGGTCTTGACATCAGTGACATCCCGTGGCATTGAGCACTATAATCTAATTATGTGCTGCATTAAAAAGTATGTCCTTTTATCAGATTGGGAGCTGCTGCTTTTCACTTTCACTTAGTGTCCTTTTGTTCTTGAATTATGAGACACAGGACTACAGAAGCTCCTGATCTATTTTCTCTTTGCCACTTACCATTTTTATGCTTTCATCATATCCCTTCTTATTCATCTTTTTTTCTAAGGTTAACAATTCCAATTTTTTTCAGCCTTTTCATATGAAGGCTTCTCTATATGCCTAATTATCGCAATCACTCTTCTCTGAATACCTTATAATTCAGTAATATCTTTTTTTTTGTGATGGGCTGACCAGTACTTCACTCTATTCTAGAGGAGGGAAAATTATTGATTCATACAATGACATTATATTTTCTTTCTTATTCTCCAACTCATTTGTTATGCATCTTAACATTTCACTTGCGTTTTTGAGTTCTACTGCACATTGAGCAGGACTCTTTATTGAGCTGTTTGCAGTGAAGCCCAGGTGTTTTTCCTAAGTTGGCACTCTTAATTGAGATCTCTGGTAAAGTGAATGATTTGTTATAGGGTTGTTATTTTTTTCACCAATATGCATTGTTTTGCATTTAAACAAATGTTCACCTCTTTTAAGATGGCCTATCCAGAGGTAACCTTTGACAGTTAGCTCTGAAGTTTCCTGTCTTCTTCAGGCTTCATTAACAGAATTTTTTTGTGTTATCTGCAAATTTTTCCACATTGCTGTTCACTCATTTTTTTTACACATTAATTAATATATTTTGAACACCTGGTCTTTGTATGGTGCCTTGAAGCACCCTGCTGTTAACTTTTTGCTGTAATGAAAATTGACAATATACATGCATTTTTTTTATCTTTGAGAAAAGTTTTGCTTCATTTTGCATCTTATCCTAAAAGGACTTAATCTCTGACTAAGATAGAGACTGAGTTAGTCTCTTGAGAGGAACATTCTTCTTGCCACATTTATTCAGTTACTCTAAAAAGGTTAAGGGCCAGATACCTTCACAATTAAAGCTAACTATCTGGGAGACAGCTATGCTCTTTGTGACCACAAGTACGGAAATTAAGGACAAAGGATAGAAAAATAGTTATTCATTCAGTATATTCAGCAGACACATTCAAAATTAAGATGATAGCAAGCTTTTAACAGCAGTTCTTAACACTGTCTTGGTGATAATCCTAAAAATCAGGAATATAAATGATCTAAATAGACAGAAGTGTAAGAGTACTTCTTACACCTAAATCTTTGTGTGAAAATAAGGAAAAAAAGGAAACTAGTGATACAGCAGCTGTTAATTTTCCAGGCTTTCTTTAAAAATCTGATATGAACCAGGATATTTTAAGATTTGGAATCCCCAAAGTTCTTGTGGAAAAGGCGAAAGGCAAACTCATTATGAGGCTTTATATGTCCTGACATCCCCTAGGCCTGCTTATTTCCTGGTATCTCTCTCTCTTTCTCTCAAGTGTTCCCCATCCTCTCCCTGAGAGAGTCTATGTCTGCTTCACCAACCGTGACTGCCTGCAATATGCAACAGAGTTCATCACCTTTCTTCACAAAGAAGATTGCTTGCACAGACGAAGGCTCCTCAGACTGCTTGGAACACCTTGCATAGATGCATGCCACTGCCTTGAATTTCGAACGAACACTGAAAGAGATCCTGAACATATTGGTGGAAATGTGATCAGTCACCTGCAACTCAGACCCTACCCGTTTGGTAAAGGAACTATAAGGACAACTAGAACTTCTCACAATATTGCAAAAGTTTTTTGTGAAAGAAATACAATATTTTCCATACCATAGTTCACCCAACCCTAAACTATAATATTTTAGGTGGAATGGAGGTTGACAATAGGTTTCAAGTCTTTCTTTTTTAAACAAGCCTATTAAAATGCTAGTAAACTCTCTACAGCTAGTACCAGAACATAATAACGTCTTAAGACAGAACATGGAATATAATCTATAGCTATCTGTGGATCCATTATTCATACATACATATAAAAACACACATATATATCTGTGTGTGTATATGAGATATATATACTATATATATTCTTTTTCCTTGAGCAAGCTGTTTTGATATAGTCAAATATTAGATGCTGAATTAGAAGACAACAATGGTAAAACTTTAAAACACCATGACCTTTTTTTCATGCACAGCAACACAAAAATTATCAGTATACTATAGCACAATCCAGAATATAAATAAAGTTTCTTATTTGAAGGAAAAATAGAAAACTTGGTGGTCTTTGCTTAATTTTGGAAGGTTCTAAAATACTACAGTGCTTCGGCAGCATAAGAAAGTGACAGGGATAGAACATAAATTGTACATTCACACCTATTAATGAACATAATGTTATATTAATGACACTTTCGCATCAAATATAAGAACAGAAACTGTACTGTATGCCATTTACTTAACTTAGAGAAAAAAAAATATACACCAAAAACATGAGCACACAGCAGTGGACAATTCAAAGCTGAATGTTTTTCACAATGTGTTCGCAAAATAAGCAGCAACTTAATAAAAATTTTTGTAAGTCTTTACAAATTGCCAGACAAACCTAAGAAAATGACTTAATGTTAAGTGATTGAATATTGAGTTTTGCAGAAACAGTGCATATAGAGAACAGTGAGAATACGATACCTGCTGCTGGCTTCGTACTGAAAATATCCATGCTTTGCATTTCCTGTGGGTTAATATATCTCTTGAAATGTGTGTGTATTCAGATAGTACTGAGAGATAAATATATGCCTTTTTAATGGTGCATTGCCATTTGGAAGAATATTACAGAATATTTTTCAAGATCTCTAGGAGGCTGTCACTCATTAAACGAAGCCTGTAGCCCACTATTTTTACTGTAAACCCACCATGATGAAATGTATCAATAAATAAGCATTAAAACCCTGTCTGAGATAAATCTGTATCCTGGTAATATTCCAGTCCAGAATCAGCACTGGTTTTCCACATGTTTGTTTTTTGTTTGTTTTTTTTTCATTTCTTTTTCTCTAGAACTGATATCAAAATTAATGTGAACAGAGAAAAGATTTATCAGTGCTTTTCAGGCAAACTTCTTGGTTATTTTCTTTCATTGAAAGGATGTGCATCCACCTGTGTTCCCCAGACTTTAGATATCAGAACCCGTGAGAGATGCTGCATTTTTCAAATGAAATGTACTAATACCTTCCCTCCCTCCATCCTGTTAGTTCCCGATAATTACTTACTCCTGGGGAGTGGTATCAATGGTTATAATTTTAATGTACAAGATAATAAGTGAAGCAACACAGTGGGAATAAGCTGTGAAGGATTATATTGGATAACATACCTGTTTATTTGGGAGGTCCTGTTTCTTATCCATAAATCTGTGAAAAGAAACTCATCAACTTCAAGTCATGTGAGTTTCTGTAAGTATTGGGAGAAGGCTTGGGTGGCATTTTTAGTACCTCTGCATTCAGGTTCTTATAAACCCTAAAATAATTACAATTTTTTTTCTTCTTTAGCCTGAGCAAACTAGTAAAATTATGAGGCACAAAAGGCAACCTTTCTAAATTTTAGCTGCTTTTTTTTTCCTAAGATTCACAGCTATAAAAAACTGTCTGTGCAAGATCCTTACTCAGCTAGCCTACGCTCAACCAAGAACTGGGACAATGTATTGTTACTGCCCTTATGGGGATTTTCCATGTATCATAGAGACGTAAACATATGCAATTGTTCTATTCAGTTCACCAATTCACTTAAAGGTAAAAATTGTATCAGTAAAATTCAACAGGAATTTTGTTTTTTACTTCAATGTACTTCAGATTTTATCCAAATGTGACAAAGATATAGTTGAAAAGCTATTTTTTATGAACACTCTCGAATCACTTTTGATTTTAGGTTTGGGTTTTTTTTTTGTGATGGAACTCTGCTTTTCAAAGACATTGATTTTTTCCTGACACTTTTAATTATACTTGTCTATGTAAGACAAACTGTGATCCTCAAACCATCCAGTCAAAACTCTCAGAGCAGAATTATATATGGTTCCCAGAAGGAAACAGATGAAAACACTAAAGTTAGGTGGACAGCTACATTAATTATTACATTAACTTCAAATATTTTTTTTCAATACCAATTCCACTTTGAGAAATGGAGAATCTATCAAATCAAGTATTTGACAGGTAGTATACAAAATTTCATGCCATTTATCTGTTAGAGAAGAAAATACTCTCCTAGCTGAATCTTACTAAAAGAAACTTCTGTGTCTTCATACTAACAAACAGAGATTTCACCAGATACTTATGTCTTGCACAAGATGTGCATATCCTTTTTATCCATACTAAGTATTATTTTAAGTATATTAGTGTATTGTTAGCAACATGTGAACATCAGGAAGTATTGGTGTTGTCCATCCCTAGAGTGGATTGCCTTTGAAAACATAACTATCAGAGTGCTTCCTTTGAGTTTTCCTAATTGATATGGAACACAGGGCTGAATCAGTGGAAATATTTAATCATCTTTTCCTATCAAAATTAAACATAATATTACAAATTCTTGTGATATATTCCCAAACTCTTACTGACCATTCACTATAAAAGCATATCAAACAAGAGAGTCATTAAAATTTAAGATGCTTTAGCCTGAAGATTTAAATGTTGTATTTATCTTTGTAGTTTTGCAAAAAGGACACTGCCACCCTATGAATAATACCTTTACTTTAAAAGCGAGTCTTTAGTGTGTAACTTAATAGAAGTTAACTGCCTTGTCATTTAATAGCAGTGGTAACTGTCATAGCTTCACTCTCTAATTTGTTCTTAATTTTTCTTCTGTTTTTTGTCTAATTTCAGATCTCACTGATTCTTAACAGTGAAATCAGATTGGCCTTTAACTTTTAGGTTCCATTTCATATTCCATTGAGCAGGTACAACACAGTGCCACTCATGCCTTAATAAGTTAGGGCTAAAGGAGAGGGAAAAAATAAAGAATGACCCAGAATACTTCAAAAGTATGTATATATTCAAGGTACTGGAAATTTTTGTCCTAGACTAATTGTATGAAAGTAGTTTAAAGATTTAGGGTACAGACAGAAGTCTTAATAATAATGTCAATGTTATGTAATAGCTTGCTATTGTTCAATAATTTTTTTATCAGCAAAAGAAAAAAAACCAAAGCCATAGCACTTCATTTAAAAAGGAGATGACTGGTAAAGAAACATTTTAGTCCTGTGCCTAACGGTAAAAGAAGAATTTTAATGAAGCAGTAGTTAGTTTGCATGCAAATATCTCTGAACTGCCTTGTAAATTTTAGCCAAATGTTTCAAGTTTGTCCATAACATTAACTGAGAAATGTGAAGTTTAAAATAGGATCTATTATATAAGTTCTTCCCACCTCACAGGAATTGCTAAATCCAAGTAAGTAGCCCTATCATGACTGTCAGTCTGTATGCCTTTATACGGATTCAATTTAAAATATTTCTTGTACTTAAAACCTGCTTGGACAGATCTTGCATCTTCCCATATCCTTGTGGTTATTCCTAGAAGGACAATTCCTCATAATTACTGTGGTGAAAGCAGATCTGATTAGGAAGGAAAAACTATGTTGTGTTGAGTAAAGCTAATTTCATTCATTTTAATTAAACTTTTGATAGATAGGAATTAATAGTAATTGCTAGATGTACATTTTTTGTAAATTTAAAGAACCATGGATAGAAATGCCTTATTTCTTTCAAAATCATTATTTATATGCCTATGTCAGCTAAACATTCTCTTGTACACCTAAATAGATTTGTGGTCTTTATATTATGTTGTCTATGAGATCACCAACATGTCTCCTATTAATTTTGCAACTGAGACAGAAAAAAAATATTTTCTTTTTCTGTTTCTCATCACCTTATCATCTGGAGAAGAGAAGACACTGGGGAGACCTCATAGCAGCCTTCCAGTACCTAAAGGGGGCCTACAGGAAAGCTGGAGAGGGACTTTTTACAATGGCATATAGTGATAGGACAAAGGGGAATGGGTTCAAACTAAAGGACGGTAGATTTAGACTGGATTTAGTAAGAAGTTCTTGACTGTGAGGGTAGTAAGACAGGTTACCCAGGGAGGTTGTGGATGCTACCTCCGTGGAAGTGTTCAAGGCCAGGTTGGATGGAGTTTGAGCAACATGGTCTAGTGGGATGTGTCCCTGCCTATGGCAGGGAGAGTGGAACTAGATGATCTTTAAGGTCCCTTCCAACCCAAACCATTCTATGATTCCATGATTTAACATTCTTTAACTAAATAAATTGATAGTTGATACATATGTTGATCAAGCCTTTTCTTATGTCTTGGTTGAAGCGGAGGTTTTCAGAAGCTGATCTTGAATACCTGGCTTGCAGCTTTCAATATATTGAATTAGGATGCATAATTTATATACGGCATAATTAGTTGTGATATGTGGAAACAAATAGTTTTAACAATAAATCCTGATATAAAAGGAATTTAGTAAATTCTTAGATCACTTAATTTGTGTGAGAAAGATGATAAACTAAACAAAATCAACAATGTTACCAGGAAATCTTCCAGACATTTACAGTATAAGGTTTTCTGTGTCCCAAGGGATCAAAAGAACAGTATGCAAGTGATGCACCTACCTGCTTCTCCTCTTGAGCCTTACCAAAGTAGTTGTCAGTAGAAGATCCGTGTTGAGCCAATCAGGAATGCAGCGTTAAGCAAAATATATGATCTTTGTCCCTTTGGTAACAGTTATGTTTAGCAAAACACGAAACGTGTTGCTCTAATCTTTGCTGTAATTGGCACCTTTGATGGTAGTCTCAGGAGGTCAAGACATGGTTAGGCATGGGACTTATGTACTGTCTGTCTTACAGCTGCAGCCTCCTTTGCTGAAAGCTGCAATTTATTGAGCGGTCTTAAATTCTTAAATTGTACGAACGTTTTAGCAAGTTCCATGAGTAAATACCATATTTATTTAATATTTTTATTTTCCTTTTTTCTTTTATGCCTTCCTACAGATAGCATGCTTACTGTGTTAAATCTAGGTGAAAGAAAATGAAAGTGAGGTACTAAGCTAGTGAAAAAAATACCTGCAACCCGAAGACTTCATAAATTCACTTACTGTTGTCAGGCAGTGTTTTATACAGTGGAATATTAACACTACATAGGCCAAGCTACTTTGGGTATTTGAATAATATACATATTAGAACACCTAAGATTATAAAAATGTCTAATCCATATATAGTCATATTTTATGAAGTAGGCACTCCTAGAGGGTGATTCAGAGCCCTAAATTAGTTGACTAAAGTTAGACAGTGTGAATACCTCCCACAGTAACAATATGTTGCAGAGGAACAAAAAGGAGACAAGTGAAGAGAGAAGGGGAGGAATGGAGTGATAAGGACTATAAATGAAAAAAGTCTACAGTAAACTTTAGAAACTTTTAGAAATGAGTAAAAGTTTTTTTGACAAAATGGAGATCAGTTTGCTTAGTGTAGCACATATTCCAAACTGAGTAACATCTTCAGAGGTGACTGTAACAATAGTTTATGTATGACACCTTCAGTTGTGAATATCCGTACATATATTTATTAAATCTGTATTACAATTGTTCCTAGAGTCCCCAGTCAATACTGAAACACTGAAATACATATATAAATAATCCCTGCTTCAAAGAGCTTACAAGAAAAATAGGATTAATAGGTAAAGAATAGGAAGGCAAAGGGGGGAAAGAAGAATGAAATTACCTACACAAAGTCACCAAGGATAATACCAAGGATAATACTTCTTATTATAACATGGACTGTAATCTATAATCCCCATGATCTCCATGTGTGAAAGCATTTATAATACACACAACTTTTGGGAATTCATTTGTTTAAAAAACATTTGCCTTTAGTAAAAGAGCAAGTATTTATACTCAGAAGTAATGGTACCACAGTAAACAGTCTCATTTATGTTTGTAAGGGTTGGGTAGAGCTCTTGAAAACATAGTCCTTTCACAGTATTTATGGCTCTTCTGTTTTTTATTAAAATAATTCATTTGTGTTGTAGGCAACTTTTTAAAGAGAAATCAAGAATTCTGCATTCATCTGTCTGCAAATTTATTAGCTCATTAGTCACTGTACAAGAGGATGGCAAATCTCAATTTTTCATCCTCAGAACCAAAGGTTACTAAAGGACAGACATCCTACATGTCACAGACTTTTGATTTTTAAATTTGTATTTCACATCCATTTAGAAGTCTTTTTCGCATTTAATGGGATTGCCAAGGAGCTTTCTAGTCATACATGGACATACATGCACGCACATACTAATGCTTTGTATCTATCCATTTACCTATCTACTTTTCCATCTGTTATCTTATGTTGTGTAGGATAAAAACATTTGACTTGTAGTCATCTATTGATATCCATATATCTCTGAGGGTTTTTTCTTTAGATACTGTCATTACTGTGCACCTCATAAAAAAGTATTATGGTTTGGGGAGAAACGGGAAGCAAATTCTTCTGTTAAAATTCGTAGAGTCATTATTTAACTTGTTGTTCTCTTCGATGGACTTTAACTCTGCTGACTCACAGTAAATTGACTCAGTCGATAAGGTTTTTAATGTCCATATCCTTAGTTTTGGTAAAGCTAATATGCAAGTATTGGTTGTAGATTCAGGGTTTCCCATTTGTAAGCACTGATAGTGCAGATAGTCTGATATCAATCTGTATCTAGTGGCTACTCTTACAAAAGTACACTATACTGGAGTAGAGCAATACATTCCTGACAGTGTGGATGTCCTAAATTGCATCATACTTTATATTTGGTTTTAGATTTGGCCTAGGCCAGCTGTTGTAGGCATAGTGCTAGTATATATATTGTACTGTGGATGAAATAGAGTATCCTATGTTAGTTCTTATAAGTCTGTTTGATCTTACTGGACAGAAAGCTTCAGCTGGATACCTGTTTACTAGTAGAGAAGTGCAAATTTCAGCTTGCATTCTTTTATTTGGTAACAGGCAAGAAAATTATTTAGGAAAATTATCTTCCTGAAAATATTGAAATAAAATTATGTAGTGATTAATCCTATTCATCAAGAACGTGATATTTTGGTTTCTACAAAAAAGACACAGGCTGTATTTGATATCTGATGGCTATAGTTTTCTTTAGACAGGCCATAAATTTTGTCTGTTGACAGACAGAAAGTGAACTAATACATGTCACAGTGTCACATATTTAGCAATGTGAGCTTTGTAACTACTGAATACTGAGATTTTAATGGTTCTAGAAAAACTTCTAAATGTTAAAGTAGTAGAAAGAGATTAAGATTGAGTTATTAATATAACTATCACTTTGTAGTCCTTCCCCTCCCTAACTTCCCATACTTTTTTAGCATTTTAATAGAGATAGTATTCAGGTATATTGGATTGAGAGTGTATCCTTGGATAACAACTGCTGCAATCAGTCAATCAGTCACTGTTGTTTGTTTGTTTTTTTTCCTGGAGTAAAGAGATAAGCCCTTTCATTCCACCACTATCTAATTTATCTTTACTCTGGAGCAGGAGCCAGATACTATGAATATGTCTGTAGCACTAGACTTATCAGTCCTGCAAATGTCCAAGTGAGGGAGCTCATTCCCAACAGGATGCAAATTTCGCATTTTGACAACAGAAAGACATCTGCCATATCCCTCTTCTCAGTGTCCTGACAATCCTGGAAACGAAATCAGGGCACATGGACTGGGCAGAAGATGGAGTTGTGTTCCAAGATGAAGTTTAGATGCAGCTGGAACATTTTGAGCTACTTATGATGTACTTGATTTTCTGCTCTCTTATAACATGCGTACTCACCATATTTATTTACTTGCTTATATACACACTTACTTTTGCTTAAAATTGTTAACATTTTATATGCCTGGGTTACAAAGCAGTGTACCTCAAAAATGCAGTCAAAATGCATTAGAAAGTAGTAAAGCAACTGGTTTCCCTTAGTATCTAAAACTGTGTCTAAAAGAATTTCTGTTGAAAGAAATTCTTTTAAAACTGAGTTTATCTTCCTTCCTACCACCAAAGAAAGGTGGTTTAGTAATAAAGTATGATGAAGGTGACCATTTGTGACATGAAAGTGGCCATAAAAAGAAAAAAAAACAAAAACGAAAACAAGATGTTTTACCTTATACCAGAAAAATTAAAAATTGGTTGTTGTTTAACCCCAGCAGACAGCATAGACCCACACAGCCACTTGCTCACTTCCCCCACAGTGGGATGGGGAAGTGAATTGGAATTAAAGTGCAAGAACTTGTGGGTTGAGATATAGGCAGTTTAATAGGTAAAGCAAAAGCCATGCATGATAGATGGATAGAATTAAATATAGTGTAGGTCAGCTGTTTTTTTTTGTCATTTTTACTGGTAGCAAGTTCATCTCACTGCTTATGTTTCCATGTGACCATATGTCTATGTGAAGTCACATTTCAATTTTAGATGAATAAAGTCCTTCTAATTTCCTTTCACATCAGCTGTAGGACTCAGAAGCAGAGTGGCAAGTGTCATGTAGTTAGATCAAGAATGTTGTGTATTTAGAATTTATAAGCACAACTGTGAGCTTTGTTTTCTTATTCAATTTCCTACATATTGTTTACATGCTTGGAATTTGCTTCCTGACTTTCTGGAAAAATGCCAGGCTCAAAGGAAGTTTCAGGGTCCTCTTCCTTTTTACCTTCTCATTCACATGCTCTTGTGCATTCAGGAGGCTGCCAGCTGCATGAATTCAAGAAGCACAGACTGCAGGAGAAGATGTTTTCAGTATAACTCACTGCTCTCCGTGGTTCTGTGTGTTGCTTATTGGAACCTGTTCTTATTCTGGCTAACAGTGTAATGTGTGACAATGTGAGATGGATAGCTATTGAACACCAACATTTTATAGTTCTGGGAAAAAAGCATGCTAAGTATTTTTTCTGTTTGACATTGCAGGGAAGGGACTTTTTCTGGCAGTTTTGACAGTCATTTGCAATCATTTAGTTTAGTGTCTGTGGAAATACATAGTACAGCTCGATTATGCTGTGAAAGTGTTTCATTGCTAGAATGGTAGTGTTGAGCTGTCCTGCCTTATGTAAGCCAAATGTTTTCGAAATGGAGCCGCTTGCAGAAATCTTAGGATGTCTCTGGAGGGATGTGCCAGGGCAGGGGCATATTGGTTTTGATTAAGGAATTTGTAACCATTTTTCCTAGCCAAATTATGTATTACTAGTGGCAGCAGTTCTACAGGGAAACAAGTGAAGGTGCTGTAGACAACTGCAGAGGAGGGAGAGTATATATAAACTCCCTGCCTTGTATTTTCAAAGTCTAGCCTTAGAAGATTAAAGGACAGGAGAAAAATAAATTATTAATACTGCTCATTAAATTTTAAACATACAAACATATCCTGAAATATAGTAGCAGGAGGGTGATAAACCCACACCCTTTCCACTTTTTTCCAGTAGTGGACACGTTCTTGCAACAGCACTTAAGCACAGTTTCTTATTGCAGGTGCTTTTCCCATTCTAAGAGTTCACTGCCCTTGTTTTGTTAGCCTCAGCATTTTGAAAGTGTTGGCTCACCCGCAGTGCTTGCAAATATATCACTGTCCATGCTGCCTTTGCTCTTTGTATTTACTGGTGTCTTATGCTTCAAGGTTTCTGACGCCCTTGAGAAGCTGTGACCATTTTTTACATCTGAAAGAGTGCCAATTCATTTATTAAGACAGAGTCTGTGAGGCCTAGATAAATTTATTCTATCTAACATTTAATAAAACATTAAATTAAAAATGTGACTTATGCTGTGACACACTCAGCATTACCCTTCCAAGGTTTATATTTGAGTGTTGCAAGGCCCCAGTCTCCAGAAGGTAACATGTTATCAATCTAGCTCTGAGGTGACAAGGCCACTGATGTTTTCCTGTGGTGGTTGTTTAATAATTAATTTTTCATTGCTGGTGTGTTCAATAAATAGATTGCAACATTTAAGGCCAGTTTAATAGCTTTATAGGTTCCTTATAAATTCCAATAATCATAACAGTTAATAAGAGAATAATGAATTTGCGCTCAGAGATCTCAAGATAAATCAAGCAAATTAAATCTGGCCTACACCTAAGCTGTGGCTTCTGGAGTGGATTTTTTTGTTTGTTTGTTTTGGGTATTTTTACTATAAAATGTACCCTGTGTGGATAAGCCTATCTGGTGCTTTGTTGAATTTCTTAGTGTTTCACTTGTCATATTAATTTAAATCTTTAATCTGAGGACGTGTCAGCCATATGAAGTGGCGCATTAAATCAATATTATGTTGCAGATGATGTCTCTGAAGAGGTTGCCATTGTGTAGGGGAATGCAATAATAGGAATAATAAAAAGAAATTGCATTTTGATCTTTCCACATATGTTATTACAATGCTGTTCACCCGTTTTAAAAAACATACAACTCTACTTGTAAAGGCAACCCCTTGCACAGCACTTTGTCACATACTCAAAATGCAAAGTAAAAAAAAAAAAAATAGAGTCCAGATGGGGAAGTCTTGTCAGTTACTATTAGGATTCAAGAGAATCAGCCCTACGAAGAGGGAGTCTGTTGCTTAACAGGCGTTTGCTTGGCATTTAAAATAGATGGTTGTTGGTCTCGTTAGAATTCCTGATACTCAGAGATAACCTCATTAAGAAAGTTAATAAAGGAGGAAAGTACATTCGGTTTATCTGCTTGCTTTATATCTCATCCAGGGCCTGATTTTCCACTTCTTTTCAAACTTTTCTATATAATCACTTGAACTGGGATGATTATGTTGTTTCACAGGCATCTCCACAGCTCTTTATTATTGCACACACAGTACACTGGAAAGGGATTCAAAGTACTGTTATTCATTCCTGGCTCTGAAGCTCTCTTACCGAGCATCCATTCACTTCATTATCCATATTCTACATCTGTAAAATAGGAGGCTCAGGGTAAACATGAAGGACTTTTTCACTGTAAGAGTGACAGGGCACTGGGCCAGGCTGCCCAGAGAGCTTGTGGAGTCTCCTTCTCTGGAGACATTCAAAACCCAACTGGATGCATTCCTGTGTGACCTGCTCTAGGTTGTCCTGCTCTGGCAGAGGGATTGGACTAGATGATCTTTCGAGGTCCCTTCCAACCCCTAACATTCTGTGATTCTGTGTGATTCTGTGAATCAAGCTTATGATCTCAGTATGATGTTTGGATTAAAAATTCTGGATAAGAGCATTTTATGTGAGATGCAAAAAAAAAAAAACCAACAACAAAAAAACCCCCAGGAAATTGGGGCATTCATTTTTCCAGAACTTGAGGATCTGATTTAAGATCTTTTTTTACCAGTTCTATTTTTAAAGTCTACTTAGACAGTACCTTGCCAAAATTCTGTGATATAACCTGAGAAGCAATGGAGAAAAAAAACAAAACCAACACACACAAAACCCACCACAACCACATCTATTATTATCTAGATTTTAAAGAAATCAGCCTTAGGGAAGACTGCATATCTAGACCAAACTCTGGCAACCCATACTTCATGTGATACATCAAGGCACTTCTTTAGCCTTCCTTATTCTTGCCATAAACCAAGGCTACCACCTCTCAAGCTTGCTGACAAGGGAAAGACAGTGAGGTAGCAAGTAATCATTGGCTGGGCAGCAGTTGGCTGTGGCTGCTGCTTCAGTTTATCTGCTGAACAACTTTTAGAGAGATCATAGGCTGGGTACCCATGTGTAGGTGGAGGAAAGAAGAGAAAGGCTTAGGAAATGCAACTGTTGTGGTTACTGCAGATAGAAAGGTATGTAGCATAAAATTTAAGTTGCACTACTAAGGAGTAGAAATAGGGTGGAAAGATACCGTAGCAAAATGTAAGACAAAAATTCAAACATTGGGGTAACATAAGGTGATAAAAAGAGGTGAAGGGCTGGTAAACCTTCATTGCTACAAAACAGTTAATTATGTAGCCTGGATTAGTGGGGACTCCATGTACAGGTACTACTTAACAGTAACTGGTACTAGCTGGTTTCTGGTTTTGGCAGTAGCTGATTAATACATCAATGGTGATGTCTATCCTGATGAAAGTAGGTATTTCACTACGGTAAGCTGATCAGGTGCTGCAAACTGGATTTGCCATGCTGCAACCCATCGGTGCTGCCTGCCATTATTGCAGTATTTGCCATTTCCAAATTTGTACACACAATGACTGTTTATCCCGTGGTAAGAGATCAGAGCTGACCTGTTTATGCATGCAGCAGTTGCCAGTCACTGGCTGGCAGTGACATTTTTCTCCCAATGGTGAATGGTCATCACTGAGAAGCAGTGGCACTGACCAGGGAATGCAAATTGTATTTACTGCATAGCAGCTTACTAGCAGTTACTGCTTCCTTCCAGCTATAGTTCCTTAATTAGTTTCTGCAGTGACTTTGTGATTCACAGCAGGTGATCAGTAGTGATAGTTTACTAGTGGAGTATGTAGTGACTTCAAACAAGAAGCCTGAGGCTGAGGAAATGATGGGAAATGTAGTAGGAAAATGGGATTATTGTAGCTAGAAGAAAATCAGGTAGCAATATTTTTTTATTTTATTTTTTTTTAACACTGAAGATCTAACAAACAAGCTAGATAAGATTTTTAAATAGGAGGGGAGAAGAAAGGAGGTAGGAAGAAGGATTGTATCATGGAAGTCTTAGTTTGAAATTTTAAGTGGCTCACGCATTCTTTGCCTCATGCATTCTCTTTTAGTCTAACAAATGTCTTGATATTGCTGTGACTGAAATCCACTTAACATTTATTCTCTGAAGACCCATGCAACTTCAGTGAAGTCATTCCCGAAACACAGTTGGAGATTCAAACTCAGTGCATGTGTATCTACAGAACAGTCACTAAATCCCAAGAAATGCTATTTTCTAAAGGATAGAAGGAGCAATGGTGGGTGGCTTGACTGAAAATAAGCATTCAGAATAGACAAGATAGCAAGATTTCTCCTTGATGTACTATAAGTGCATAAAAGAATAGCAATACCAAATCTACAAAATTGGGAATACTTAGGGGAAAATCAGAACATTTAACAACATTCTCTGTCCCAGAAACTGTACAAAAAATTATTAAAAGTAGTATCTTACTAATGGCTCCATATAAGCAAATGGGAGAGCATTTGTTTAATATTTCTTTTCTGATTTCAATTCAGGAGGTTAGCAATAACACTGCAGTGATGCAGAATAATATGTGCAAATGTTTGCATGAATTAGTGGCCTTTATAAAATTTATCCTGGTCCTACAGGAGGCAGGCAGACTTTTATTACAGTGTTCCTTTATTATTGAACAGAATTTAACTTCATGATTAAGATATTCTTTTGTAGCCCAAAATAAATTTTGAAGAGGGGATGACTAAGAAGTTGCATTTCCTTACCTGTTTTAACTGTGATGAAATAACTCTTAAGAAATCATCAAGATGTGAGTTTCATTTAAATTGTACACTCAGTTGATTCCCATAGGTATGTAACTCATATGTACAATTAACATTAGCTCAATTACAGTATGGTCACCTTTAACTCTTCTTTTCTTGGATTAGTTATTTCAGTAAATCTGAGAATGACAAATCCCATTCCTTGCACTCTGCCCAACATTTAGATTTGTGCAGGAAAACTTTGCTGCTACTGACAGAGAGTCCTTTAGCCTATCCAAAGTACTTTTTTTTTCTTTCCCTTAGTGCCCTCAGCATGATATAATTGTAACCTTCTCCTAGTCAATGTTAATGTTCATTCATTTAGGGTGTGGAATTTTATGTCCCTCCTTAAATGCCTCCTATGGTTGGACATGCTATTTAAAAGCCTGGGTTTGTTAATAAAGTATGGTATGTGAGGTCTCAGTTCACGCTGTTTTAAGTTTATGAAAAATAGAATTTTAGGTCTACAGTATTTTAACATTTGAAAAATGCTGACTTGTTAAAGATGACCATTGCAAATTTCTGCAAAGAATGTTTTGAGGACACTTGCTTTTAGAAAAACCTCAGGTTTTAGGTGGAAGGAATAGTTCTTCTAACTCCATCTAAATTTCTTCCATGTTAGTGCTGCTTTCAGAGAACTCTGGAGGTGTTTAAATGCCCACATAACAAATTTGATATGGATTGTGGGTGCCTCATTTTAAACCGGGGATCAACACAACACTTTCTTCTTCAAAAATAAATTTGAAAATAAAATGTAGCAGTTAGATTTTTGTTCACTGATTGGGTTCCTTGATTTTCTGGCCATGCCATGGAAGATCAGAGTGGTATTCTCTCAGAATCCTTTTTTAACAGTAGACAGTGTCAAAGAAAAATTAAGGGAATTTATGAAAAGCTCCAAAATGGAAACATACCAACATTTCCACTAAGCCTGTCTCTATTCTGCATTTCTAGTAGCAGAATTATGCACTGAAATGTGAGAGTTTATTTTCTTACAAAAGGTAATATATACTGTCCAGTGTATCAGTTGATGGTCTTGTTATCCATATAAGTATCTAACCTTCCTTCAAATCCTGCTGGACTCTTAGCTTCAGTGATGTCTTGAAAGTATATGATAAAACATGCTTCCCAACAACATTATCTTCTCTCAGGAATGAACTACTCATTATTATGAGAAGGTATTCAGCATGGTCTTCTGGCTCTGACAGACCTGATCAAATACCTTCCTACCAGAACTGGCCAGCCTCCTATTCCCTGTGATAGAAAAAATGTGCTTCTCCCTCTCCACTCTGTTAATAGTGTTTAGATACTAATGGATTGGTCCTGCAAAATTGAATTCATACCTGCTGACAGCTACCAGCTCGGGTTCAGTTCAGTCAACCATATAGATCATTTATGGGCCATGGATAGATTCAGGGCAATGCTTCTTCAAAAATAAGTAAGAAAGTATGGTATGAACTCTCTATAAATCCACATCAGACTTATAACAGGTGGTTTGAAGTAAAAGTAATTTAGAAAAAAGATCAGTGTACATTGTAGGAATATGCAGATTAATGAAGTAATAAGGACAGAGGGCCAGATCCTCAGGGCATTGTAAATCATCATCACTTAGCTGAAGTTACCGGAGCTCTGCTGATTTACAACACCTACAGAATTGATCCAGTAGCAAATCCTTACTGATAATGTTGGTGTTTTCTCCTGGTAACAGAGCTGCAGGCATCAGGGTTGACAGTTGGTTTGTGGGGCAAGTTTAGAAAAGAATATAGAGTAAAACCAACATGCATTTTTATAGCATGTGGGGAAATTAAGACTGGAGAAGACCGTTTGGAGTTTCTGTATTCAGTTCCTTTTTACTGTTGCAAGCAATGACATCTTATCATCCCATTCAATTTCTTTCTTAGGAAGGAAGTGGTTAGTCGATATAGCAGAATGATATTTTAAGCACATCTTTACTCTGAAAAACAGATTGAAAGGAACTTTTATCACATGCTGCCCTCTGGTTTCTTTCATGCTCACTTTTGTATCTTTCCTGTGAAGAAAGAAAATTATATATTAAAATTGGGGAGTTTTGTCTGTGTGTTTTGTTGTTGTTGGTGGTGGTTTTTTCCCTTTTCTTTGCTATTGTGGTTTTGGGCGGGGTTTTTTTGGTAGGAGTTTTTTGTTGTTGCTTTGTTTTTGGTTTTGTTTTTTTGTTAATGCTATTGTTAACCCTGTAAAGCTGGGGGAGCTGTGGAAGAACAAAGTGGATAGTCTTCTAGTTCATTCATCTTTCAATATGTTAATATTTTCTTTTCAGAGCATTTTTTTGTAAAGGCTGCAGCACCTATATACATTGCCTATGTAGCTAGAACTAGTAGCATTGAGGCACACAATATGAATGTACTACAACTAGTAAATTGACTGGATGCTGCTTTATATTGCAGCACGGAGCTGCACTTAGCTTACTGTCTGAAGGATCTGTTAATTTGGGAATGTGCAGCACACCCTGGTCCGCTGTGCTGTCTACTGAGAGAGAAATTTTGTCTGCCAAATCTTTAGTGCTGGCAGCAATACACAAAGCCAGAAGGACAACAGCTTGGTGTACAAGTAGCATGCTGAGTCTGCAAGGACCAGATAGATTGAAAGACTGTCTATTGACTTGTAAATTCAGAAAATCTGATAGTGAATCCCGTGGCATACTGAAAATGCAAGTGTTCTAAGATGTTTATGAATGTAATTTACAGAATAGCATTACACTTCAGGTGAATATCAGCTTTTTATGCAGAAGTTCTGAATAAACTCTGAAAAATTTTGATTAGTAATGAAGTGTAATTTCAGCTCCAAAAACGCTTGAGATTGTTGCAGTTTTTAGCTAGAGATTTTTACTTGCTTCATACAGTTACTAGAGGAGTGCATATGTGACCATGTCGTGCGGGGGTGGTGTGGGGATGTGAGAGCAGTAGAGAAAGGAGGGCTTTTTTAATCTTCTAAAATGCAGTTTCTGATAACTGATAGAGAAGACAGCATGGATAAGCATTTGGTGTTCATTCCCTAAGCTCAATAGGTTTTATTTGAATTTATCAAAGTTTCCCTATCTCCAGAAAAGAATGAAAATGAACATTTTCTGAGAAATGTTCTATGATATTTCTAGGTGCTTGGTTTTGTTGGGTTTTGTTTGTTTGTTTTGTTTTGTGGGGTTTTTGTTTGTTTTGTTTGTTTTGTGTTTTTGTTTGTTTTGGTTTTGGTTTTTGGTGTTTTTTTATTTTCTTTTTGTTGTGTTGGTTTTGGGTTTTTGTTTTGTTTTGTTGTTGCTTTTTTTCCCTTTTGTTTTCCCTGCCTAGCTTTGAGATCCTCTGGGTTCTCTTTCCCTGATATTTATCAGATGCAGGTAAGGTACCATAAAACCTTTCCAAGGCAATGTGTACAGAAATTGACTGTTAAGAGATACTAACAAAAGTTACCAAACTTGTTGTCTTTCCAAAACTCTGTGTTCTTATTTTCCTGATCAAATACAACATGTTGTGAATGAGAGCTGCTTTATTTATTCAACTAAATCATTTTTAAACAACAACAACAATAATGAAAGATTTCTGTGAAGTGTTTTGCTGGAAAACTATTTAATCCTTCTAGGAAAACAGTGGGTTTCCTGCAGAGGAATAGTTATGAGCTGTTTGAAGTTTGGAGCTAAAGCTTACTGACAATAAAGACAGCACCTTTATAGTAAACAGGTTAAAATATCTTCATGTTTAACTGGTGAGGTAACTTTTCTCTTTTTTTGAGGGGGAAGGTGGGGGGGTTTTTGTTGGTTTGTTTGTTTGTTTTTTAATAACAAGCCAGGAGGAATTTCATAGCAGTAACTGCTATATCTAGAGTTTGAGACAGGACACTGTGTCACGTGCAGGAATAACATCAATTCAGACAATATTCTAAGTACTGGTAGTAGTGAGCATGTTAACTGTCTTGGTTTTCCTGAGGAGGGTGCACCAGAGCAGATAAACTCATATAAGTGTTTAGGAAAGTGGCAGTGTGAAGGAGCTTCAGAGGGATATGGGCTAATTTTAACAAGTGCTACTTCCATTATCAGATGGTTGCATTCTTTACTAGAAAAAATTAGTTGGGCAATGAATTGCATAGTCTCTTAAAGAGCTTGCACATATGAAAATACAGTTTGGATAATGAAATCTGAATTTTGGAATCTGTTCGCTGGCCATAGTATTTAACTAATGGAAAATAGTATATGTTAAATCAGCAGCAACACCCAACAGTTATTTTAGGATTTTGTCAATAAAGGACACTTTTTAGAACTTATACTATGCAATTGAAATGGTTATTTGAACTGAATTGACTACACTAAGGAAAATGAGATTGGTAAACTTGACTATTACGTAGATATAAGAATATACTCATTATTATAGAATGAAACTCCCTTTTCATAGTAGGTTGTACTAATATGAAGCTGTCCTGGTAGGGTTATGTACAAACTGTCTTCAATTCCCCCAGCTAGTACCCAACAGTGTGAGCCTGTCTGTGGACGTACTTCTGTCTGTGGTTTATATGGTGAAAGAGAACAGCTGAAACAGGTCTGCTGTACTTTTTATGGGACAGAGTTTTTGATACTGTAGGTTTATTTACAATTTATTTGGAACAGCACAGTTCACGTATGTATGGAAAATCTTAGATGCTTTGTCCAGTTGCTTTGTAATTATCTTGATTTAAAAAATATTTCATTAGCCAGTACAAAACTGGTGCTACAAATGCGCTTAACAACATCTGAGAAAAACAGACAAACAAGTAAAAAAAAATAAAGAAGAAGTTAATTGACTCCATAACTTAGTAGAATGTAGTCATGTAGATCTGTGAATTCAATACCATGTTTAGTAGGACATTTGGAACAAGTTATATAATGGAGTCACTATAGTAAATGGTGATGCAAAAAGTACTATAAGAGAAATAAAAATCTGTAAGGGTCCTTAGGCTAAATTTCCATGAAAAATACCTTATAATAGAATATTTCTATTTTATTTATTTGTTGCAATTCACCATGGTATGTTTCTTTAAAAAGATAGCAACAGAGCAGTTGAGAAAAAGTCTTGTTTTGCATTGATCTGGTCTCTGCACTTTGGCTCAGGTGAATATCTGCAAAGAGAGTGTTTACTCCTTTGCTGGGAGCAGCTGGACATTGAGTAGAAGAAGAGGAAGAGGAAAGTAAAAAGGAAGAATGGGACTTGCAACACAACAGAGACCTGGAGTTTGCTGAGCAGATGAGGGAACAGAAGTGCAGCCAAGTTGTAGGGGGGATGGAAGGAAAGGTTGCTCTGGGTTTTTTTTTCTGTTTATTTTCTTCCCTAAGGGACAGTCACTTCTACATAGTTTTTTGCAATATGGCAAGCTATTGAAAGATCACTGGCCTGAGAAGAAAACACGAGGAAGAAACAAAGCAGGCAAGAGAAGGATTTGTGTATAGTCTTATTTCTGTTACATTCAGAGTGTTTTCCATATTAATGCATTTGTTTTTCCAACTTACTTTCTAATACAGCTCACTCCAGAAGAAAAAAAAAAAAGGAAAAAGAAAACAAAAAACACCTTATTTTGCATTGCTTGTAGAGCTCACTTGAAGCAAGAAAGGAATAGGCAGGCTTATTTCCAAATTGTTGCTGACTGAAGTCTAGTCATAGTTAAAAAAAAAAAAAAATAAAAGAACTTGTTAGAGATGCTATGCAAAAACTTCCAGATGGTGAAGCCTCAGGAACTTTTAGCCTGATTACAAGCGGTATGGATAACTGACTCTGATAGTTACCAAGACACCAGCCATCACATCTGGTGACTTTCTTTCTTCTTTTCCATCAAATGGGTTTGTTGTAGGCATAGATGGAGAATGGGGTTAGGCTTACTGCCAGTGCCAGTGCTTTGAGGGATTGCATGATTCCCCCAGGGAACTGACCATTGAAGGATTTTTGTCTTTCATAAATGGATTTGCACTTGACGCTTTGGGATGGTGAGTTGGGATAGTGTCAGGGCATTATCTTGGCATTTATCCTCAAAAATCCAAATCCTCTGTTAGCCTGTTTGGAGCTATATACAGTGCATGAGTTATTCAGAAGCAACCAGTCATATCTGCAACCACAATAACAACCATGATAACCTGGAAGATGTTTTCAGCATGTGGCATTCAGGTATTTTGACAGCATACATGCAATAGTTTTGAAGTAACTTATGTAATGCTCTTTGGCAACAGTGACTGTATAGCCACTTAGTAAGGAAGTATTTAGGATAATGACAGCTACAGGTGAGTTACTGGGTCCAGAAGTGCTTCTGACAAAACCTTAGCGTACTGCAGTGTCAGGGTAGATGAATATTCTGAGAATAGGACTGTAGAGTCAGCATGCATGTGGATGTCTGTCTATCTCTCTTTCCATAAATGCTCTATTTAAGGAAATTTTCTCAGAGATATTCTGTCCCAGGAAGTGACCTTTTTAAGGCTGAAGCAGAACAGAAAATACCAAACTCTTTCTACCTCCCTGTGCCCTCCAGTCAGTTCATAAGGGCAGGCTACTCTTTGAGAGGTATTTGAAGTAACAGGGATGTTTACTTTAGGTATTTACATGATTTCTAAAGCACTAAATTAAGAGTGTATTTTTTGTATTCTATTACAAATGTTGTATCTTTGTTTAAATACAGAGTGGCAATTAATAGGAATGAAAATGCAGGATGATTTAATAGAATTTGCAGCTAGACAATTCAGGGATTTTGGTAGGGCATGATAATATGTTCTCCAGTGTATGTGTATAGTATATTAAATCCAGAATGGGTTTGTGGCTTAAAGCCTTTTCCAGCCACCTACAAGCAGCTATGATTAGGAGGTCAGCAGCTGATTCACTAAGTCGCTTGACCTCCTTTCAGTGTCTTTCTTCAATACTGAATCCTGTCCTTTTTATGTTTTGCACTATCAGCTGAGTTCACATCTCTTTGTTATGCTTAGAGGCTTTTCTACTACTTTGTGGTTTTGTTTAGTTAACAGTACTCCCTTTCATATATGTCTATAAATACGTGTGTGTATTTACAAACATCCAATTACTTCTATTGTGACATTTTTTCTGTTAACTGACATTTTGTCTAGAAGGTAAAGGCAGTGCTTCCCATGGAAGAGCCAAGCTCAGGTCCCAAAGATGTCTCTTATGGTGTGCATATACCTGTGTTAAATTGCTTGATACTTATAAGGGATCCAGAACCTTTCTTGCAATCTCTGTGCAGCCTCAACTCCATAACAAAATTGTGACAATCTTGAAATGTATGTTTTACAGATAATTTGTCAAATTGACTTTTTTTATTTGAATTCCAAACTGGATAGGTAAGACAGAACATTATTTTTTTCCTGCAATTTATATTTTCAGAATATTTTGGGAAGATTGCAATTAAATTTTTAAAAGGTTGACAGAATCTGGGCAATCTAGCATGACATTATTTTACAATACTTTACCAGTCAGCCTAGAGTTCATACTTTTTTTTTTTTGGATGTCATAGCATTTTTGACCATAGCTACATGTGGATAAACATTACAAGTCTTGTTCTTTCAGTTTACTTTTATTACAGTTTGTGATGCTCAGCATTCTGATACTGTGCATATATGGATTTTATTTTGGATCTTCAAAGTCTTGATTGTCTGGACAGTTTTTTTATTTTAAAATCAGTCTTACTGAAGTCAATAGGGCTACTTGTTTGAAGGTAACAGTTGTGTTCTTTTTCTCTTTCATTGCATATATCCATTATGGTATTACTGAATATAATTCAGGTTATTGATCCTGGTGATTTTTTGGTTGAGTTCACAAGGGCACATAGAGTTGAATGAAAAGTTGTAAAACTTTAAAGTAGTCAATAAGCCAATTAATGTATCCACAGTATATACTTTTAGGCAGCAGTGTAATAATACTGATCATACAGCAGTCTTTAAGGTTTAATGTGGAAAAGAAATAAGATATTACTCTTCTTTTTTATATTTGTACTGCTGATTTTTTAAAAAACAAATTGTTTTGAGAGTAGTGAAAGGAAGAGCAAGTTTCTTGAAATTATTCTTTTCTAATAAATAATTTCTAATAGGTCCTAGTTTAAAAAACCAACAACAAACACAAACAATGGAAACAGTGTAATTTAAGAGATTGTTCCATCTTCTTAAACCACAATTTGTTTAGGAAATTAAATGCCTATTATAATATTCTGAGTGCTATCAATGGAATTAAGTGAGGTTTTTATTTTCAGTAAATGACAAGCTGTGTAGCTGACTATGCCACACCCTGCAGTTTCTCTCCCCCTCCGATTTAAGATTAAGAGCCTCAAGTATCATTAACAATCAAGGCAGGCTTTCCTACAGGAACAGTATCATTACAAATAAGTAGTTTAACACTCTGTGCACGTTAATGCACAGAACAAATCCTAGCACCGATTTGCTAGCACTGAAACCCATTAAAACACTGAGCCCAAAAGGGGCAAATCATTGAAAATGTACTAATTATCAGTCAGGCTTTTTGGAAAGATTTTGGGTCAATGCCAGGCATTATTAAGATTTTCAGTAAGTTTAGACTGAGTTTTTTGGTTTTTGTTTTTCTCTGAAAGAAACTTGTACATAGAGAATTTGATGCATGCGTAAATTAAAACCTTATGTATTTATGGAAGTTTTTGTGTTAAAAGAAAATCTGGATTTAATCAGTTCCAGTGTACTGCTGGGATAGCAAGTGCTAGCATATTGTGCCATCTCTGAAATTTATATTCAGCCTGCACTTGGGTCTTGAACCTGGCCCAGGTTATATCACCATTGTTACTCGACTGTCTTTTGTCAGGAAGCTGAAAAGCAGTCAGCATAAAATAATAAATGAGTAAATGTTTACACCAATGTCATGGCTGGTGCACTGCAGACTGTCTGGGGCGGGGAGGGAGCTTGTCTGTGAAAAATGGACAGTGTGTGAATTTATGACTCTGTCAGGTCATTTTCATGGCTAAGGGAATGGGTATAGTGGTTATCGACCAGCGGAGAATTTATATCTAGGATTGACTATCGTTGTTCAGTACAATGGATTGTTTCTCACATGTCTCATAAATAATGTGCAGCTTTTCATTCAAACTGATGAGTATACCAAAAAGTTGTATTTTCTGCTTTCCCTCTGCGTGGTGTTGAAACAGTGATGACATCTTTCTACTTTCTTCTGCTGTTTTTACATCTATGAGGCCTGAGAGAGAAAAGAAGATAAATAGCTATAGAAGCACCTACTTGCTTATTTTTTTTTAAGCAGTCAGAAGCCATCTGTTATAAGATGTGTACCGACAGTGTCTCTCTTCCCCAGCTGAGTCAGTGGTGGGACTGGGTTCTCCACACTTTGGCATCTCAAGATGAAATCATTCCAGAAAAGTAGTAGAAACTGAAGTTTCTACTAATTAAATGGGATGTTCATTAGCTTCAATGAAACTTAATTCATATTTATAAGGCCGGATAGCCTGGTAGGGTCTTTAAAACACATATTCCTTCAAATATGCAGAGAAAAATCATCCTGTAGCTGTTTAGATATGAATGAACTGATAAAGCAACCACTCAGGGTCACATAAGTTTGTGATACCTGAATTGAATAAACCATCATTTACTCTTTTGGTGAGAGGACCAGAGCCCTCCACTACTCTTCCTTTCAGCTGTGTTCATGGGAGCAGGTGGGAGTGGGATGAGGCAGAGAATGCTTCAAATAGTTGTGGAAATTCAGTGTAGGCTTTTCCAGCTTATGTTCCTTTCTGAGCAGCTTCCACACAGGTAGTGGTGGAAAATGTTGACTGCAAAACTTGTGGCTTTATGGATTAGTGGGAAAATCAGATGTCAGTGTTAGGTATCTGGAGCTTCTTCTAGTGTGACTGTCTCTTTGTCCTCTTCAGAGCTGAGGTAGCATTCACTTTTCTGTGCTAACCTGGTCAGATCCCAGATCTCCCTGTCCACTTAGGGCTTGTCTAGCAACTGCATACTGTGGTGGGCCACCTCTATGTCGATTCTGAAGCTCAAGTAGACATTAGCTTAAAGTGAGCCAGCTTCGCTTTTCGTAGCAATGTAGCCGTGGGCAGCATGGATCGAGCTATTTGCTGAGCTTCTTACTCAGCATCTGCTAGATGGGGCAGTCCTTAATGGCCTGATATAATGGATATACTATTACATAAAAATGTGAGCTTTAGCAACTGTAGTATAGTTTACACCATGGTGGTAAAATGTCTCCTGGGGATTTGCACCTTATAATGCACTGACAGTTGTGCAGGGTTTCTGGGAGGTTTGTTTTGGCTTTTGGGTTTTTTTGAGTTTGTTTGTTGTTTTGTTTTGGGGTGGTTTTTTTTGGCTTTGTCTTGTTTGTTTTTCCCTTCAGCCCTTTGTTCCCCTCAGAACAAAGACGTACCCATTCTCAAGATGTAAAGCTGTGTTCTGTTGTGTTCATCGCAAGAAGAAAATTCCTTGCTACTAATTTCTAATGCTTTACCCGTACCACTGTATCAATGAAAGTACTTCATCAGTTTATGTTAGAAGACAGTCCTCTTCATAATAACAAGTTTGACTTAAAAAGGCCTGAAGTGGAAAATCAAACAGGTTTTTTCCTAGTGCTTTATTTTAATTTAGCTTAGTATTCTTCAAGTGTGTTTTAACTGCTGTATATTAATTTGGAATTTTTTTCCTTACATATTTGTGAAGGCAGTTTGTCGCTGCAGTTGCAGTAGATCACCAATCAACACTAAAATGTTTTGCCTGGATTTTGAACTCTTTAGTTTTGGGGTTAAAGAATATTTGGATTTTCATTGGTTTTAATTATTTCTTCCTGCTGTTTGAGGAAAATACATTTAAGGCTGAAGCAAGATCTTTTTTGCTTAATAAAGGGAGAACAGTGCATCCAATATGTATATCTTTATTCTCAGAGTCTCAGAAGTTAATTCATTAAAAGGGAAACTGAACTAGTGATTAGCATCTGAACTAGATGATAAAGCAGCATGCTTCCACATGGAAGATTTAAGTTCAAAAGTACAGCTTTTTCTTCATGTTTTGGAGCAGCTGTTATTAAGCAGACATAATTTCTTAACCATTTTCCCCTTGTCATACACTGAATTTCTGTAACTGAAAATGGGTGCAGAACCTCTATTCAAAGGATGAAACCTATCCAGGAGTTTCTGCACCAAGCATCTGCCGTCTTAGGGCAAGGGATCATGCTAATAGAAACATTGCAGCAGTGCAGGGTGAAACTATTTCTGAATGCAGGTCCAATGTTAGCTCTGTGAGACATTTTTATGTTTGGATTTGGGGTTTGTTTTTATTGTATTTTCTCTTGAAAACTTCGCTGTAGCTGAACCATCATACTTCACCAGGCTTTGCTTGCTATAGCCTGATAGACATAGTTCCCTCAGTAAACTCACCTTACATGCCTCTGAACAGTCAAGGCTTCTTTTCCTTGACCTATGGATTTGATCCCAATCGACATGGATCCCAGAGCACAGCTGATAATCTAGCCCTTGATGCATTTAGAAGCAAATCCTGCTGCTATACAGTTGGCAGGCTTAGGCAATGCATACACATAGAAAGGATCAAATAAAAGTAATTGCTGACCTTGTTCACTTATTTTATCATGATCTTTTGTTATCAATTATGAAACTGAGACCAAATGCACAATAGTACTGAAAGCAAAAAGCCTGTCATGGACAACAAGGGGATGTGTCCAACGGTGAGGATCAGTAAAAGAGCTGCATCTTGCTAATGTGATACGGAGTTAAATATGCCTCAAGCTTCCATTATTTGAGTGACAAAGAGGCCTTGCCAACCTTTATGAGCCTTGTCTTTTATGAATTGGTATACTTTTGCCCGGTATAGTACTTCCTTGCTGTATCCCCAGTGCCAGTGGAAGTTTTATGTTTAATCTCCCAGATTCTATCCATGTGCTTGAAATACATCCTATAAACTCTGTGAGAGCGTACATCCAGTATTTTTAATAAGCAAATAGGATTTCTTGAATAGAACTTCATCTGTAAGAATGTTCATGCATGGTTCTGTGGCCAAAATAATCTTGATAGCAAATTTCTGAAGCGAAGAAAGATTATGTGCTCATGATTTATACAGAAGAATGATTCTTCTTTCTCCTGATATTTACCTGTGGGTTACTTGTTGGTTTGTTTTTTTCCCGATAGAACAGGTTTTATATTTAGAGGAGGCTGTGTATTTTTAATAGTATAATAGATCTCACATTGTGCCACTCATAAAATTATCTGCTGATAAAGCACTGGGGTGAGATCTGGTCTTCAGTCTCTAACTTTTTCAAAGATTTTGAATAACCCTTGGCAACTCACTTATCTCTGTAATTAATTTCACATTTGTGAAGTAAAAGAGATTCTTACTTTTTCTCTTCCTTATACATTTCACTAGTAAGGTTTATGAGTGAAATATATTTTTAAGCATGTTTCTATAGAACAAATGGAACTAGCTGTATCCTATCTGGGTTTTTCAATTAATGCTGTAATTTAGTCAAATGAGAATATTAAAAATAAAGAATTAGTCCCTGTTTTGTTTTTCTTTTTGGTTGTGAAACAGAAAGGAGAAATAGTCTTTTTAAACATTATGATGATTTTTTTTTTAATAGAAAGCTTTATTTTTGATCAGGATGAGAAAATTCTTACTTTTTTTTCTTTTCCAAAGTCAAAACCACTTTTTCGTTTCTATCCCACTGATCAGTTTAGTTTTTACATATAAAAGGGTAGAGTTCACTAAGATTAACGTGTATTTGCACTATGTAGAATACCATACACATTTTTAATGCCTGCCATTCAAATTCTTAGACTATTTTTATAACTTTCCTTCCTAAGAAACTCATGTGCCATTTCATCCAATGAGTGAGTCAATCTCTAAATTCTGGTGAAGAAAATAAACACCTAAAAGTACAATCAACAATGATGATATAACTTTCAGAGCAGCAGTATTATCCTTAAATCTCCAGTTTGCCTTCACAAGACCTGATATAAAACAGTGCATTGTATTTCAATCTCAGTGCATATTGTTACTAAAATGAGTATTCAGACAGCTTAGTAATGAGTAAGAGAAAAGCAAAGTTCTAGTATATTGTCCCAAAATCAAGCAAGTAAGTCCCTAAATAATCAAATACTGAGGTAAGATCTGGGAATAGCTAATGATCTCTAAAATGAAGGTTCTGCCATAGCTTTGTAATGTGCATGCTTTCAGGGTTTGACAGCATCTGGGAAGACATTTTGAAAATTGCAGTTTTGTACCAAGATCTTTTACCATAAAAATGTATTTTTTTTTTGGCTGTTAAGGTACAAAAAACAGTTCAGCTTGCGGCATAGCTTGCAAATAAACATTTTATTTTCAACATGTATTTTCTTTTACCTTTGAATATGCAGTGTGTCTGAACAAAAGTGCTTTCAGTGACTTTAACTATTGGAAATACCCCAAAGTAGGATTTGGATTATTATATAATTTCTAGATATTAGTCTGAGATCCAAATAAAAATGCCAGAGCTAAACTTTCTAAGGTCTTTCAACCTATTTGGCAATAGCATATGTTGCAATTTCTAAATCTTTGTGCATGCAAAATTGGAATTTGGTAATTTTGTATGGCAAGCATCTATTCTGTATGCTCAGTAACCAACATTATTACTGCTGTGTCTGCAATAATGATTATTAATGTTACTATTATTTTAAAATAAACATTATAGAGTAGCTCAGTTGGAAAGGACCCACAATGATAATCTAGTCCAACAGCCTGTTCAGTTTAGCTCCCTGATATAACTCAAGCTGATGCTGAGAGAACTGGAATAGGTAAAATCTTGAAATAGATAAAAACTTTATTTAAAAGGTAAATATTCATAAGATGGTAGAGATCATGTATATACAGATAGTATTTGCAAGCAATTAATTTCACGCTAACTCAAAATTCAGGGCATCTCCAGTAGCTACTTGTTGGCAAGGCCAAATTGCACAAACAACTTCAAGCTAATTGGAAAAGGGAAACAAATCCAACAGCAAACTGTTTACCTTGCACAGATCATTTAGTTAGCTAAAGGCAGTGAAATAATTTTTGGTGCATGCTGATATAAAGATTCCCTAAAGTTAGACCAAGATTTGGAAACTAGCGCTATATTTGTAATTTTGAATTTTTTGTGAGTTTTATTTATGTAGATGCCAGCTACTCAAAATTCCTGTTGTTTGTTATAGAAGATCAATCATCGACTTTCATTAGAGCAACTATTTTGATTTTCATGCATGTCACAGCCTTCCAAATCATTGCTGCAGTAAAAACAACCTTGTTCTTCTCCTCTCTCTCTCTTTATTTATCCTAAAATATATATTCTATTTTTTTTGTTGTTTTTTGTTACTGTGCACACATTGAGAGTTGCTACTTTCATCTACAGGAATTTCTGTGATTCTTAGTGCTATAGAACACAGTGAATCAGCTTAATTCAAAAGACCAGTGGAGGTGTTTTGTAAGGTTTTCTACTTAAATTGGTTAAGGAGTATTCAGACAATCCCTTTTACGAGAACTTCTGTGGGATGCTGACATCTCAAACCACTGAAGCTGTTACTAAAGTGGTTGTGACTATACCTTTGCAAAGCAAAAAGCTTAAAATATAAGAAGACAATCACATGAGTATTCTTAAAGATATTGTTGCAATTTATAAAGATAATTTTAATTTTTATATATATAAAAAATCACCAAAATGTCAGATTTGGAAATTGTACATTTCATATGATGATATTTGAATCTCTGATACTAAAATATGGCTGGGTTTTGGTTTATTTCTTTTTTTTGTGGAACCAGACAAAAATGAAAGGCTAGCTTTGGAATCAGTCTTTGTATGATCTTACTTGAAATGGTGGGTAAAAATAGAAGGAATACCTTAGTAATTTTTCTTATTTTCTTTGGACAAACATTTTGGAATGGAATAAGAGATTTAAGGAGCTGCTTAGAAAACAAGTATCAATGCAGTCAATAGATTTTACAGCAAACTGTTTGCTTGTAGAGCATTTCAAAACCATATGCTTAGATAGTATGAATAGGCAGGGTCCAGCCTGACTAGCATTTTACTGAGGTAAATAATCTGTGCCTTTTTTCAGCCATGTTTTCTTAGCGCTTTTTATGAAATTTTTTGTTGTGCAGGTAGAGAAATAGCATGTCTTCGTTGCTTTAAGGGAAGCCAAAGACAAATATGTTGAATCAGATTTGCAAAAGACAATTGCATATGAGTCCAGTATCACATACAGCCAAAGTCAGAGTCCTTTTAACTTTCAATTTCTCTCTTATAGTAACTTCTATGTATTTGAGTACTGAGACTTTTATCTCTGGCAACATTTGAAATGGCATAGCATCATTTCAAAAGCAAGTGGAAAATTTTTGAATGTGTATTCAAGTTCTGGTTCACCAAGTGCATAAGTTAGTATCTGTCCACATTATAGACAACTGGAGAATGGAGTTGTGAGCATGAAGGAGAGATGTGATGGTGCATACTGAGAAGTTATGGAAGCACAGAAGTTACAGTCCTTGGTCCCTAGCCAAGATAAGAAGTGACATTGCTTTATAACTGTACAACTGCACTTTTTGTTTTGTGTAATGTTTCAATCTGTTTTGAGAATTAATTAGACAAATATTTCAGTGATACTATTTTTTCAGCATCAGTGAACTTCCACACATAGCCAATCTTAAAATAGCAATTACACTGGCTTGACGGACAGGAACATGATGGGAAAACTTAGGTTAGCTTGGAATTTGCAATTAAATAGTACAACAGCTAACTTTAAGGCCAGTGACATTAACCCAGTGCTATATTAGAAAGAGTGACTGCAAAGAATATGTGACATCTTATTTCAAATTGTTTCCCCAGTGTTCAAGAAGATCATCTTCTCCATGTTTGTGTATTTTAGAGTAAAATTTGAGTCCCCTGATAGTTTGTCACCATTCATTCTTGTGGAAGCTATTGAAACTGCTATTTCTTTTCAAATTTGGCACACTCTCTTGCACACTTTAGCAGTGCTCTGTGTTCATCGCTACTATGTTTTTTACTGGTATACTTTATTCTTGTTCTTCGGTTCCTCTGTAAATGATGGATTTCAGAAAGTTTTTCAAAAATTAAAGCTTAAAATTGTTCTTTGAAGGGCTAATCAATGCTTCTGTCCCTGTGTCCTCTCTACCATGGATAGTCTGATATTTATTTTTGAAATACAGCACTTGAAAGTGTTGCTGTGGGGCTCATACCATGCTGCCTGTTCCTCCTCTCTCTGTAGGAAGTCCTGGTTAGGCCTCAGGCTTGTCTCAAACATGCATTATCATTCAGAACAAGAACACAATGAGATGCTATTGCTCAGAGTGCTAGCATACATTTTAGCATCCTTCAATTCGAGGTGCTTTAACTCCCACTAACTCAGTGGGGTTTTTTGTAGAATCATAGAAATTGGGGTTCATAAAACCCTATTGGATTGTGTAGCATCAGGGTCAGGAATTTTCTAGACTGATTTGAAAAGTGAAATCTTAAATCAAGCTGCTTTTGTGTTTCACCTTACTAGACTGTTGGTTTTTTTGTGTGAGAAATCTGTTTTTTTAACCTTTTTTTACTTTCCTTGATTCTTAAATTTAGCCTTCAAACAGCTTTTGTTAGGTATCTTAACTTTTTCTCGGGGTTTTAAGCCCTCATCTTAGAGGCTGATCTTGCAAAACAATGTGTTAACAAGAGCTGAAAACATTATTAGATATTGGAATGCTTGGAACAGGGATAAGATATAATTTTTTCTGACTTCAGGGGAACTTGCAGTTATTACTGACTACAGTAGTATGCATGTATATTTTAGTACATAAAAATGTTTTCTTTAAAAAGATCTGTGCTTTCACAATATATTTAGTATGTAAAACTATCAGCTATTAGTGGATATTTTAAAGTTGTCATATATTTTGAATTTTCTAGTGCTGATGAAATGAGATAATTGATGAGGCAATTTGCAGTACCCCATAAATACATAGCATTCATCAGATAAAAATGGTTGCTGAGGAATTATACCATATTTAGTAGCATTAACTCTTTTGCCCTTTACATAATGGCATAAAAATGTTTCTTGAATGAAAATGGGTCTTTCCTTGAAATATATCCTCCATTAATATTGCTTGTAAATTCTGTTATGTATCACCAATTATATCTTGGCACTTTGCCTATCATAGTGGATATGCTGTTACAGTTGCAAAACCATTTCATCTAGAAGACCTGGTGGCCTGGAACAGTGCATTACATTTACAGCAGAGAGAGAGAATTTAGGGAGAAATGCAATTTTCCAGAAACTCTAGCTAATGGAGGTTGGATGCCTACCAGAAATGATGCTAAGGAGATCTGAGATATGAGAGAGACAGAGAGAGAGACCTTCTGCTCAGTTGCCATTCAAGCTGTAACCTGCTATGACAGTTGTCAACATTGCCCTTTCTGATTTCTCCCAGTTGTATTCCATTTATTATAAGCACTTCAAAGAAACACCTACTGGGGAATCAAGAGGAGAGTCACTGCAGGAGTCTGGCTAACAGATTTAGTCAAAAGTATCCTTGCTCCCTGCTATGAGCAATAATTTAATGAGCACTTCACGACAACAACATCAAAATAGGCATGCCCCTTGCTTTCAGTGCAGAGAACAGGTGAGAAGAGCAGGCTGTGCATCCTGTGTTTTTGCAGCTGGGATCTGGGCCCCTACCTTTTTGCCTTGTTACAGTGAGCAGAGAGCAGAAGTTAGTTAAAAGCTTGACCTGTTATACAGGATGCATAATGTTTGAAAGCAGACGACACTGCAGGGTTTTTTTGCTGGCTTCCCAAATATTTTATTATTTTTTTTTCTCTTTGAAAATGAAAGAGATGTGAGAAGGCTTGTATCTAAGCAGTTTTATGTAATTTTGAAGGGAAAATGCACATTGCTAAAGCAATAGGCAAAGGGTAATGTTCAAATCTCAAAACTGTTTTGTGGAATGGCAGATGAAAATGAGTTGTAATAAACCAATACAAGGCCTGCAGAGTGTGGGAGAGATCTTTAAATAAAGTTAGTAATTCTACTTATGGGATATCTGACTGGCTTATTCTAAGTGGTTTAGAGAGAGGGGATCATTGTGCCCTCTACCAGTACAACCTCTTGCAACTCCTTTTTTTGCTAGAGGGGAAAAAAATACAGAGCCAAACACAAAATACTCTTTAGAAAAAAACAACTTCCTGTCTGAAAGCAGCTGAGCATGACTGTCTGTGCTACTTGTTTAGGGGAGCAACCGTGGCTCTTCATTTTAAAATACACTTCTGAAAAGTACATTTTAACCTCAGTTGAATCAGTGGGGTTTTACAATGCAGTAATTTTCCAACTATTGTGCAACAGTTGTTCAATGATGTATGCTCCAAACTCAGGTAAAACAACTAAATTACTATTAAAAGAAATGCACGAAATGCACAAAATACACATATGCACAGCAGAATCATCCACTGGAATACCAAGAAAATAGCATTACCTGTGAAGGGCTGTGTAGTTTTGCAAAGAGAAGGTATTTGCATGCAGTAACATTTATTTACGTATCTAGTTAACTATCCAAAATACAGACTCATGTTAATACCTAGCACACATTTCACATGCACAGACTTGATTATTTAACTTTTCAGCCAAAAAATTATCCTATATATGCCCTATATACTCGTTATAGATCAGTGCCTGTCCTTTAGGTTGTTCGCTGGAGTTTACAAACTCTGTTGTTCTAGGATCCTAATTTAGTTTCTTTTTCAAAGAGAAACTGTAGGAGGCCATCACCAGTACACTAATATGGGGCAAGCTGTTACTAATATCAAATCAGAACTCATTAGAACACATTGTTGGAGGTGCCAGTCAGTTATTAAAGTCAGTTTATGCCAGTGCATTTCTGTCAATGAAGAAGGTGAATAGTTCACTCAGGATTACTAGTGCAGTTGCTCGTAATTAGCCCACAGGATGTTCAATGTCAGTTCGTTACATCTTTAGACTATTTATGCCCTGGGGGCCTGAAAATTCAGTTTAGCATGTCATATAATGATATGTTCCCATTATATCCTGCCTTGTTTGTTTCCTGTTCTTTCTTTTCTTCCAGTGAAGAAGGAAATCTCTTCTTTAGTTATGTACCAAACAGCCTCTTTTTATGCAGAACAGTATTGTTGAAGTGAACTTGATCACTCTCATTTTCTTACTTTTTCTGGGTCCTGCTATCACTTTTCAGCTTCTCAGAGAATAGACAGCTTGGTAGCTTGTAGGAGTGTGTATATCACTGAGATCTAGATAACATTAATGTGACTGGGAGTTAATTTGCTTGTCTACGTGTTCTGCATTGTGGGATGCATCTTTAGGTTTAACAGTTGCACTGCAAAAGCAGTCTGCCTTCAGAGCTGAGTAGTACGAATAAGAGGAGATAAGAGGATTCACAGCCAGAGTAATTTCTAACTGATGCTGTTAAACCTTGATTTAGGATATTTCTGCACAGCTTGGCCCATGCTCACAAAATGAAACTGGTGGACTGTGCTGAGATCATAGGCAGTGATTAAACATTTATAGTTAACCGTAGTATACTATGGTATTGCTGCTGCCCAGAGGCAAAGCATTGTAATGCAGATTCAGTATAGCTGCTGCAAGAGCTCTGAAACAAAAGGGGACATAGAATCTTTTCTGCTCTACTGGCTTCTGGCCATTCTCAAAACATGTATTTCTCTTCTAGTCTACTTTATTTTAGTAGGAGAGTAGGGGTAGAAGTTAGTGGAGGCTGCTGGTAACACTTTCAAAACTGCAGCTCCTGTCCTTTGTCTGGCCTCTGCATCTGTCCTTTGCTTAAAGTTTACTCTCATGTATGTTAGCTTACTCTGCTTTTGTAAACTGTTTTATGCAATTGAATTCTGTAACTCTAAAGTAAATATGTAGCTGTGCTGGTAGTGATGGTTCAGTCACAAGATAGATTAATTAGAATACTTGCTCATAGAGAGCCACTATTTGTTAAAGATGTTGGTGTAGTCATTTGGCTTTTGAATGCATTCCTGTCATATCTGTGATCCCTTTAGGTGTATATATGACAATCATATTTAAAACAGGGAGGGGGTCTTGTTTGGTTTTAGGTGATTATAAGAAAATGATTTATTGACTGCCAGCAGCTGGTACTATTCAAGAATTCTGTGTTTTGCTTTGCTTGTATTTATTTGCGTACCAGAGACTAGTGTTTGCATAATAAGACCACTTTTAGTTTAAGTCTCTCTATGGCTGATTGCACACACATTGCAATGTGGTATTTTTTTTATGTCATGTTGAGATCCAGTTCAACTTTCTGTCTTGCAAAGTTTTGACTTGTAAATGTTCACTGTATCTGAAGAAAATAGTAGAATCATAGCAACACGCTTTTGATGCTAAGTGTCATAACTGTTATGCTGTGAATTTCCTGATACTGGCAGGTTGGTGGAAGAGCAAGAGAGAAAGGGACTTAAAGGACATAGATAATTGCGTCTTCATTATGCACATATAGCGGTTCAGATAAACAAGTGCTAGTTTACTGCAACAAATGGCATCGAGGAAAGAAAAATTGTTGCCTGCTAAGGTGTCTTAGAGGAGGAAAGTGTAATATGAGTTCCTGTGGGTCATACAGAAAATACTTACATTTGTTTGCTTGCACTTACCGCTGCATTGGTATTACACTTTTAAAATAACTTGTAAGCATGTATTCAATGGTCTTAGAGAGGACTTTTATGAAATTATATAACCTGTGATATGATTAGATAGTGCCGTGCTTTGGTCTAATAATTAATGTGATCTAAAAAGAAGTACCTGCTGGAAAGGCCCCTATTGAAGGGGTAATTATGTGTGCGTAAATTCTTAATTCACATGCAGCTGAATATAAGACTATCTGAAAGTTGAGCCTGACCTTGTCTCTGAAGGGGGTTTCAGCTAGTTTCTTTGAGGAAAATATGGTCAGATTTGCCCCTGTATCAGAAAAATGGCACCATCTCATAGAAGAAGTTCTGCTGCTATCCTTACTGGTATTTGTATTTTCTATGGAATTTAGCTGCCCTGAGAATGCCTGGAGTGGAATGTTTCACAGGCACTTGACTCATGTCAAGATTTGAAAAAGGGAAGAAGTACATAGTTGTTGGCCACAAAAAAACAATTAAAGACAATATCTTGTTTTAATGCAGCATTTTGAAAACAAGGATGACCTTTGAAAGTTGTCTTTTGTTAGCTTATGACAGAATCTATACAAGCCTGATTTGTCTTAGTGCAACACCATCTGTTGAGAATTGTGGAACCTCTTACTATTGCTTATCTTGCTCTTTTTTGTCTTTTTTATTTCCTTCTACTTTTGTGTTTACCCTTTTGTTCAACATAAAGAGACCTTAAGATTTACCAACTAGGACAAAAAGCAAAGAAGAGGTGCAAAACCACATGTATATGAATATCAGCATGTCAGAAAACCAGGTGTTTGTATCAGAGGAGCATCAATGTCTTTTCTAAGATCTGGGGAAAAGGAAAAGGAGAGATGGAGCAACTTCAATACATAGAAAATGAAATGAGTGCCTTACGATAGAGCTATTACAAAATGCAAGTGTGGCTTAAGGGTTAGAACAGGGGATTGGGAATTAGGTCTCCTGAAGACATACACATTTCTTCAGTTATCTTATCCTTATACCAAAAAAAGGTAACTTTTTTGATGGCTTGATTTGCTTGACTACATAATAATATATGGGGGAGGGGGGGTTGTTGGGGGTTTTTTTTGGTTTTTGTTTTGTGTGCATGTGGAGGGAATTGATTGTTTGCAAAATGCTTTGAAATTCTCAGATGGAGCCAAGTGACTTACTGGAGGCATTTGGCAACATTTTTATACTTCTGTTCTGCTGAGAAATGACAAAGGACAGGTAAAAAGTAACGCCTTTCAAACGTGACTTTCACTGCCTTGCAATGTGTGTAATCGTTTACCGTGTTGTAAAGTGAGTGTAAAAATGCTACTGAACTAGAAGAAAACAGTATTTTATGCTCATTTTACCCAGGTATAGATCACTACACAATGATCAAGACAGTAGCAAATCAGGCTTTTTGTGGTACATATAGGATACCCGTGCTGGGCAGGGTATGCTATTGTGTTCACAAATTCCCCTGAGAAACCCTCTTTCTCCTCGAAGTCATTTCTCCTGGAAAGTTTCTAAGCAATCAGACAACTTTCCTGTTTCTGCCTCAGTGATGGCTTGAGACCTCATCCTGAAGGTGGAGAAGGAGAATATGGCATAACTTCTGATCTAATGATGCCTCAATTAGCACTAGTTGTAAACCTAATTTATTGCCTCATAGGTATGTGCTGTACCTGGTGGAAATAAGGGCTAGATTAGGATCTATTTGCTGTCTTACATTGAACAGTAAATCTGTGCTTTCCATTGCTTGCAGAGCTCAAGACTGTCTCTTCTAGGTGAAATGGCTCTAAAAAGTGGCCTAACAAAAGAGGCAGTGCTTTCATACATCCCCTTTATTGCATACCACATTGCATAATGATGTGGGAGTAAACTGATTGCATTCTCTTATTAGCTAGAATCCTTAAGTCAAATCGGACTCCATGTAGCATGGCTGGAAAAGAGCCCAGAGAGGTGGAAGGCTACAGAGTTAGCAGAGTCTAGAAAAGAAACTGTTTTGTTTTGTCTTCTAATTTGTTTTAAAAATTATGATGGGCTCATTCCCATGAAGCTTCTTCAATATAGGACGTTGTTAAAGACAAACTGTATCTCAACCTGACATTGTAGTGCATTCTTCAGGAAATGCAAATTTCAAAAGCTTGCCAGGTGTATTTCAACCCAATAGTCAATATTTAGAGCAAATGCTTATTCTGTAATTGATTGTGTATTTTTTCAAAATGACAAATAGTAGAACTGTATTGGGAGAAAGACAGGTGATGGACACTGTTGATCAAAGCACTGATATTTACATGTCTTCTCTGTAAAAGACCCTTTGAAGTTAGTCTGCCTGCTAATTTGTTCACCCCTTTCTTAGAAGGCAGCTTTGAGAGTGGCAGTATTTAATTTGAGATTGAACAGTATTTTATTTGGTTATGACTGGATCTCAAACATAATAGGATCCCAACCCTGGAGGTCAGATTTCTTTGGCCGATAGCTGACTCTGGTTGACTGCTTTCTGCTCTGATTCTGTGAACCTTACCAGTGTTGTTCAGAATAAAACTGCTTTCATGTTCGTGACCTCTGACTGTGCTATACAATAACTTTTATTTCAGCCAAAATGTGTTTGGATGGTTTGCTGAAAAAAAATTCTGGTTTTTTTAAATCTTGCTTTTGTATGATATCTGGCGGTATAGCCTATCTGCTAGTCCCATAAGTGGGCAGGAATAGTTTTATTAAGCTCTCCTAGGTAGCATAGTAAGAAATTCACCTTTTCTTCAAGAGTCGTCAGTGCCCAGTTGTCCATATTCTGCAAAAATGTTTTGGAAAATTCTGTTGAAAGAAAAAGGTTGCACTTATAGACATGTTTTTTAGTGTCTATGTAAAGCTACATGTGCCAAAATGACCTGTTGTGAATGTTGGCATGAAGAGAAAGGAAAAAAAGCTTTGTTATGGAGCTCAAATCCCTGCAGTGCAATGCAGTGTTTAGGGACATATTTAATGGATCACCTCACCCTCCAGGATAGCAGATTAATCAGTGAAAGTCACAGACAGATTTTCAGGTGATCATTGAAGCTTTCTGTCTGTGTATGAGAGGAGTGTTTGGCCACATATTTTTACTTATCTGTGCCCCAATATTACTGCCTGTGTTGGAACTGGTTTTTAGTGGCAGACAAGTTTAAATATGGAAGTGAAGGTTGATTATGAAAATGTACTCCTCAGGAAATTGAAAATTTGGATAGTGAGAAGTCCTCAGATGGAAAATGGTTGTCAGTAGCTACAGGGATGTTTTAGAAATCACCTATGCCATGTTTAATGAATCTCTCTGAGGTCTCTGACTGGGAAGATCAGACCTAAAGAAACAGAATGACTCAAAATAGGAAGCAGAAGAGACAGTGCAAACTTACTCTAGTTGTTCAGATAAAGCTTTGTGACTAATTTATATTATTTCTTCAACAGGTGTAAATGAACAGGTTGGGAATCTTCTACACCAATTAAGATGTGTGTGTCTACATATTCAGTCTGTATTCTAATGGTGCATGCTTAGCTGTGTTGTATTGATATATGAGCAAATTCTTTTTTTTTTTATTTCTTTTTAAGAAAGTCTAACAGATATGACCTAGATGAGTTTTACTTGCTTATTTAAAAAAAAAAATAAAATTAAAAAGATACCTATTTAAAACAAGCGGCATGTCTATATAAAAAAGATAACCAACTTAAAAGAAGAAATGGGGCCAGTTACATAAAGGTGAGATAATCTATAAATAGATACAGGACTTGCTACTAAAATAGCAAAACTAAACAAAAAACTGTCCTTACTCAAGCATTGGCAAACTTTAAACAAATTGTATTTTTCTATTGATTCCCTATTGAAATACGTAGTTTTTTTCTAAGCAGTGTGCTACATGGTTTACAGTTCACAGATAATAGCAGTATCCTTCTTGCTGTAGAGTAAAAATCTGTTTTTTACAGCCTTAAGGAAAGCAAATGACAACTATAGACAACGGTAAAACAGGCAAGGGTGGTAATTTTTTTCCAACAAGAGTGGCTTTTTAAATTTATACTGATAAAAAATACACTTCCATACAATACTAATGCTGGAAGGTTTTTTTTGGCCAATAGATGGAAGGGGATTATAAATGAATGTCAGTGAAACTATTACAGGCCATCATTAACATCTTCATGGCAAAGTATGTATTAGTGTAACTGTACTATATATACACTGGATTTTTTTCAAAAGCTTCTTTGGCTTTGTAGAGGTGTAATGGTCTGTGCATGTTGCTAGTGGAGAATCTTATCATTAGGTATGTAGTTCATTTAACAAGAAGTGAAGTTGTCAGTTATGTATGTGGATGTGACATAAGTACGTATCTTTTTTTTATATGAGATTCTCTAATGAGACATGCAAAATGTTACTGTTTTATTATTTTCTGCTTTAAAGGTGATTGTGAGAGCATCTTGCCTCGTGTTTCTTCGCTATTTATTTATTTTATTGTTTTCTTCTAAGGGTAGTAAGCTAGGAGATGAATATTGCATATCATGCTGTATTTTTAGTTGTCATTTTGAGATTATGTCCAGACAGTGAGGTCAGAAGAAAGTTTATGCCAAATGGGCCAGACAGAAAGAAGCTGGTCAAATGAATTAAAATAGAATAAATAGATAAATATTCCAGACTTGTAAAGTGCTTAGATTTAATCTCTCAACCTTCTTTATTGCTTTCCTTCTCCCCACATAGAGAGTTCCTCTTGAACTAGCAGGTATAAAAACAAAGCACAGTTAAGATTTATTCATAAATCTTAAAAACATCAGTATATTCACAGCTTTATCATCTTACACATTAAAAATAATTTTTCATCAGATTTTGTCTCTCAAATATATCTAAATTGTTTTGTGTTTATTGTGCATCTCAAATATCTTGAATTTTAGCAAAAAACAGCATTTCACATGTGGTTTGCATCTTGAGTAAAAGATGTGCTAAAGTATTTCTTAATTAGTTAATCTGAAAATCTCACACTTTTTAGTAAGGAATAGGTGTTCCTCTCTAAGCATTTCAGCTACCTCATAAGGAATCGGTATTTCCATCTAAAAATTTCAGCCACATCATACTAGGAAAAATGTGTTGTACATAAACAAATAAAAAATAATTAGATTTTTCTCTGACTCTGCATATCTAGGAAGCATGCATAACAAGCAGTGTTTACACGAAACTTAAATTTGAAATATGGCCACCCATCTATCTATCTCTTCCTTTATTTTTTTTTTTTCATCTGTGGTACCAAAGCATCTTCAGCTATTACTGAATTTGCAAAATTATGGAATCTGATAACTGTCAGCCAAGCCTCACTCTGCCACCTTATACGGCAGTGTGAGAGTTTTACTGCACAAAGAACATCCCTGGTCATTTTCTCGTGTCATATATCTGAACATGTTGACAGAATTTCTGCCCAAGGAGTTAAATTAGGTATCTAGATTCTGAAAGTATACAGTGATCAGCAACCCATCAGAGAAAATAGCATAATTATGATTTTTTCACAAGATCTGCATAAATGAAACATCCGCAGCAATATAACTCTCAATCTGCAGTAGCTATGGGTTAAACACACGTTCAGAGGAGAAAGTTATCTCAGAATGCTCTTTTTGCAAGTAGTCTCCTGCCTCTGATCCTCCACAGTCTGCTCCCTCTACTGCAATGACCCCTTTTGCTATGATTTTTTTGTATTTTTTTTAATAAGTAGGTTATCTGAAGTGCTGGTTGTAAAGAAAATTGTATATTTTTAAGGATAAGCTGTAAAATACTGCATAGTTCAAGCAGGTGTTTTGGTTTGTATTTTTCTTTAAATATACATGAACTTATTTCTCAGGGGATAAATTAAATTCTCTACTATGGAAGTGCAGAGGAAAATATATATGTTGTTTACAATCCTTAAAGTGTGGTGCCTCTATTTTGACAAAGAGAAAGTTTCTTTAAAAAACAGGATACTGTTCCTATTCCTTTCCTCACTAAATTCCAGTTTGACACATTTATTCTCCCTTCTGGATCAGAGTTAGATTTTACATAAAATGAAACAGATTTATATTTACAGGTTAAATGAAGATAGGTCTATCTGGAGTTTCAGCTTTAAGACTAGTCAAGATGGATATCCAGCAGAACCTGCTTCTCTTTTATTCTAGCAGTGCTACAAAAGAGAGTAACAATTCAATTTGAAACTGGAGCACTAAGGTATCTTTAAAGTTCATCTTTTATTTGATATGACAAAGGTAGGAGACCGTTTTGCTTGCAAACTCATGTCAGCTTATGTTTTCTCTTACAGAGTGGAAACCTAAGTGGTTAAAGATCACCAGTTGCCACACTTTATTGTTTTTTATGAACAATGAGATCTATAGCACTGAACAGTGGAATGAAAATATCTTTCCTGCTTTAAATGTAGGACACTAAGGCTCTATGCTGTAAATCTTAGACCAACAGCATTCAAACATACTGTTATACACTGACTTATATTGTCATTAGATGATGAGTCTAGCATAATATTTATGAAGACACAGGAGTGTGGCGAAAGTCCTAAACTGCTCAGTTTCCTTAGGTGCGAGGAGGATGCATTTCAAGCAGGCTCTCATTTCTCCACCAAATATTCTAAATGGTGTTTATTTTAAATTCCACTGATAAAATAATTCATTCCTTTGTCATTTTAATGTAGTCAGTTTTAAGCATAATAATTTTATCTGAAGAAGTTAGCATTCAGGAAACTTTCCTCATTTCTTAAGATTTTAGAGATGACGTTCCACTAAGGAATTGAATGTGAAGAAAATTGAGAAGTGTGTTTGCTTGTTTTTACTGGAATCCACCACTTCAAACAAAATCCTCTCATTGTGCTATTCTGTTGTGCAAGCATGAGTGCCCAGCGTGTGGTCTGGGGACTTCCTGGAGTGTAGTAAAAATTATTTTCTCTCTGATCATGCTTGCCTCAGTTTGGCCCTTGCTGTTTCAGCAAGTTTTTGAAATCTTAGAAACCTAGCCTGAGGAAGAAGGAGAATAGCCCAGCCTCCTATACAGTTTTTTTGTAAATCAGGGCTGGTGCTTTCAAATGGACTGTTAATTCATTTTCAACAGCTAACTACCCATTCAGTATTGTGGTTAATGTCCCCAAAATGCATCTTTCACTGCCCAGGTTGCTTTTAAAGTGGCAGTTGGTATTTCATTTACTGTGACTTAAAAACAAACATACACAAATAAAGAAAAGCAACCTTCCCAACTTTTTTCCTTGTTTGGAATCCTGTTCCTGATGTAGGAATCCAGTGACAATAAGAGGTCAATATTCATGTAAACAGTTTCACAGGGGAAAGGCTGGTATGAATACTTGGGAAAAGAGAAGTCGTCTAAGTGACAGTAGGTAGAAAATCCGTAAATTCTATGAAGGAAAAGTGAGGAAAGATTTTATATTGCTGTGCTACCTCATCTGTTACTCTCCAGCCTTCTTAGGGCAAGATGTCAAAACAATTTATTTCTAGAAATTTATGGCAAGTAGATTGAGATGCTTCAAGGTAAAGATAGATTCTTTTTGGAACAGATATACTTAAATCTTAAACCATAGTCTTGTAATCAAATTCACATAGACGAGAACTAGAGGAAATATCTTTTGAAGAGGTTGTTGATTGTGGGTTTTTTTTTTCAGATAGTGGAATGGGTACACTGTTTATAAGAAAAATAATAAAAAACCAGAATCGTTAACCTGTTCCTTAACAAAACTGCATGCTTTGGTTCAGGATCTGCAAATAGTCACTTAGACTCCTTGCAAAGCACAAAGTTAATATGTGGCTGAGCTATTGCTGGGGTAAAGTCTAAGCTCCAGCTGCTTCTGGAGATGAACTGTATGTTCTTATGAATTTTTACCTAAAATATCTTTTTCCTTCTTTAGCTGTTAGTTGCTTTCCAAGAAATTCATCTGCTTTTTTATCAAACAGAAAGCTTGTGAAGCCTCCTTCGGTGTTAACCAGTAAGGTTTCTTACACAAATAAACAATTTTTTATTGCATTAAATTCTATGAAAATAATAATATTTTTTTTCTGGAAAGGTAAACAGTATCCTCCGTATCATCTCTATATGTTAGTTGCAAAGAAAAAACTGTTATGCCTTAGAAATTCATGACTCCAAGAATTTTTCACTTTTTTCTGCTGAAGATAATTAGAATGCATGTAACCAGACCTACTGTGAAAACAGCGTAGTCTGAATAACACAAATCTGCTTTTACTATAACAACAACATTGTTGCATGTATTAAAACTGAGATCTTCATTTTAGTATTAAAAAGTATAATAAACCACCATATATTAATGTTCCCAAAGGGCTGTCAGTAACGGTTGCAAATAAAGCAGGTGACTGTGTATGTAAACCCTTACTTTCTGTTTACACATTAGACAGTGAATGGGAAGTGCTAGCTTGGAAGGATTTATTGCTTAGCAGTTCATGTTGTAAACACAGGTAAGGATATGATTAAACAGCTTAAGACAATGTCTCCTAGAGCTGGTAACTTCCTTAGCTCTTCTGCATGGTTTTCTGAAAGGATATGCACTATAGTTACAAAAAGATTGCCTCTGACAGCAATGTTCTTCATATTAGAGCAATGTCAAAACAGGTATATACGTAAGGACAAGAAACAGCTGAAACACATAGCTTGCTGAACATATTGCTGGACATGCTCAATCTGGCTATGCAACTCCATAGCAAAGCTTAAGGCAGTTACACAACAGATGTAGTGACTTAGGGCAATGAATCTATACTGTTATTACTGGAATTATTTTGTATAACTTCTAATGAGGCTTGAAATACATTGTTCATATTTTGGGTAAGAAGGATAAATTCATCTTGTCCACATGAATTTATATTTAGCTTTGTATTTTGACCAACATCATTGTGCTGTACATGGTAAATGATGGCGGAAGGTATTAAAAAAGAGAGAAAGTAGCCTTTCTTACATTCAATTTCGGATTTGATTTCATAACTTGCCCTAGTAGTCACTGAGTCACATATTTCTAGCGTGGTTGCTTAAGGAGTTGCATGCATTATCATGTTGATTAGACAACAGAGAGACAGGATTGAGTTAGCATAATTGTCATATAGCATCCAGGTATTTATTTTTCCTTATGAAATGTGGATGGAAATCTGTTTTTCATCAATAATAGAAGAGAAACTTGATTTAGATCTTTCTCTGAACCACTTCTCACTGTTCACACTCAACTGGAAATCTGGACTCTGCGTATGTTCATTCTCGTAATCTTACAAAACCTGACCTTGTCACTTGAGTGTGTTGTCTTTAACTTCTGCTCCAGGAAAAAACATCTTAACATTTTTATTGTCAGGTTTAATAGCCAGCAGAGAGGTAAAATTCTAAGACTAACTCATCTTGACAGTAATTTTTGAACATTTGCTGGATGTGTTTGGATCAGGAGGCCAATTCTTTTCTCTCTAAGAGGGTAACAGTAATTAACAATATATGTAGAGATGAAATGGACTTTGTAGGCTTTTGCAGTGTCTCCTATCCTAATTTAAAAGATATCTAATTTGGAAATACTATATTTTTCACCTGAGAAAGCCTATGAAATGTGAGTCCTTATCTCAGGCCTGTAGAGTCACATGTGTGAACATTAAGTGTTTGGATTTCTGAGTGCCCAAAAAAATCCCCTAGTCTGTGCCTTGATCTTTTTGTGCCTCAGTACTACAGGTCTGTAGTATCAGTAGCAGCAACAGCTCTCGGTTGTTTAGAAGCACAGTTAAGGGACAGATTCAATATGGGAGGCACAAAAAGTAGAGATTACTCATTACTAGACAGGATTTCTGTGCCCTACTTAACGTGTAAAGAAACAACCTGTGTTCTTCCTTGGATCTGATTGACTTGGGAAATGTAACAGCAAAAATAAACACCCTGCCTGAAGTGATGCTATTTCTACCTATCCAGTGCAGACCCTTCTCTATTGCAGACACCCATTCCCATTTCTCTTTCCATTTCCATCATATCCAGGCAAAAACAGTTGAGCCACCTGGTGCAGTGTATCTGCAGGAATCAATTTTCATTTCCCGCTGGCACATGAGCATCCGCATGCAAGGTGAGTCAGTGGAAGCTGGCTGCTCCTCTGTTGGAACCAGTGTATGAATTACAAAGCATTACTGCTATGTTGTGGAGTAGGAGGAGGGGGATCGTGTAAGCGTAAAAATGCCTGGTTTGAAAGCAGTGTTACTGCAGTTAGCAAAAAGTGGCACCAGAGTGCAAAAGAGGAATTTGTATCACTGACTTTCCAGCCTGTGAAGTGTATTGTGCTTTATTCTGTAAGAGTGGAGAGTATGGTACAGCCACCTGTCAGCAGCCTGCTACTCCATGCAAGAGTAGGTGCTAGAGTCAGAATTCATCTGTGAAAACATCTGTGTAATTGAGCTGAATGCCAAAGAGTGTGAGAGTTCAGATGATAGTAGAAAGCTTCAAATATACACCTAGATAGAGAGATTTTATTATCACATGGGTTTCCCAGACTTGGCTACGTAACTCAATAGGCATTGATCAATTGATAGGTGTGTGTGCCAAATGCATTAGGAACTGTTATATTGAAGTTAGGACAGAAAGAGAAACAAGTAATGTCTTTAACAGATACTTTCTTGTAAATACACATCATCCTCACCTTCTGTTCAAATGGGAATTATGCAGCTTTCTACTTTCTGTTCCTGGCTGAAATTAAAAAAAAAAAAAAAGAGAGGAAAGGAAAGGAAAGGAAAGGAAAGGAAAGGAAAGGAAAGGAAAGGAAAGGAAAGGACATATGATTTGTGGTATGAAATAAGGATTTATTTAAAATAATCCTTTTTTTTCTTACAAATAAAGTTGTTGTCAAGTCAAAAATGTATTTAATTACATTAATAACTTGTAGGTGATGCATACTCTAATTATATCAGTATTAGAGGAAATATTGGTATGGTATGCATAAGATGGGAATACCAATGTGTATGATGTGTGATTGCAATATAGTTTTTTTGCAGAATGTAATTTTCTATAAAATTTTTACAGATGCTTTAAAGACAAATACGATTCTCAGAACACACACTTTCCTGAAGACTAGAAGTGCATACAGCTGTTAGGGCGTTTTTTTTAGTTGGTTTTGTTGAGTTTTTCTTCCTTTTAAATCACATTTTTATTTTTAAGAGATTGTGAATTAAATTGAGCTTAATATTAACTGAGAGTTGCTGTTGTTTTGTTGTTTTTTTTAAAAAAAAAGACAAATGAGATTTTGTATAAAATCATGAATTCTAACTGTCTCTTATGTATCAGATTCAGCTGGGAAGCTAGTGAATATGAACAGATGTGAAATAAGTTTTGTGCTACTCTGAAGTTTTGTTGGAAAATATCAATAGGAGCCCATTTAGGAGAAAGGCTACATGATTATTCATTTATTGCCTTTTTTCTATCATATTGCAATGATACTATTCATGTCACAATTCAGTTTCTACTATTTACATTTTAACCTTTGAATATAGTAAATTTTGCTATTGAAAAAAGAACTGTGTAGTGTTCCAGTAATTTTTTTGCTAACATAGTCACTTGGTTTTGGTGAATGGGCTCAGTCTAAAGGATTCTCTACCATACCTCAAACAAATAGAAACATGTTTTTCATGAACATGTTGGAAGGAATCTTTTGTATATGAATTACTTGTTCTGAATGCTGTGTTTCCTCTGTCACATTGAGCTGCTAATTTAAAGTGTGCAGGGAGAACTTACTGGATAAAAGCTGTTCACCTAAATATTAATATCCCCAAATACTAAAAACAGTCTGACTTTGTGGTGTTTTGTTGGTTTTTTGGGTTTTTTTAACAGAAATGACAGTTCAGTTTTTACTAGTATGCTGAGCAGTGTTGAAAAATAAGAATGGTGGTAAATCTTGCAATGTTAGATGTTAAATCAATATTCAAACTTAGATACTTTGACATGTACAACAGGCTAAAAACTGTGATGTCTAGCTAAGTGTCTGATCATCACTCAGAAATGTTTTGCAGTTAGCAATGTTGAGTATCAATTTTTTTTTATAAAGACTTAACTTGACCTAGGAAGTACATCTGCAATATAAAAATGTTTGTGTCTGTTTTTCTTTTGTCAGTGGAAGAAAAGCATAATGTATGTACACATTATTTCTTGTGCAATAAATTAATTTCCTATTCTTTGTGTGGGATAGAATTTCTTAAAAACACACACACGCTGGTCTGATTTGCCTGTCATTTTAATATTTGTATAAAGATTCTCCAGGCTTTCTGATCTATTCTTTTACATATTTCATTTTCCTTAGATTCTGAGAAGGAATTGTTTTGAGGGAGTCAACTGGCACAATGCCCACAATTAATGATAAGCCTTCCCTTGTCATTCTTTATCTGCATCATTGTAGCCATTTTTGAGTAAAGTGAAAGAACATAGTGTATCTGTGCTTCTGAATGTAAAATTCATCACTCACATTTTCTTCCGGGGAGAAGGCGTATAGTTGAAGGGAAAGACCAGGACAATTGATGTCACTAAGAAACTCATAAAAAACTTGCTTCTTTGATTTTCTCTCTCATATTTTTTTTTGTTTTATTTTGGTGGGGTTTTTTTAACTGTAGTATTTGCTCATAATTAGAAAAAGCCTTTGTAATATTGCAGTTTTAGTCCACTTATGGAATTTTTTTGATTGGGACTGAGTGAATGAGCCTTTACAGGCATTTAGATACTACAAATTTATGTCAACAGGTTATCATAGTAGATTTGGTTTAATAATGCTGAATGCAGGATTGTAATGTTGGGGGAGGTTGTTAAACATTTGCTTGAAGATTCTGTGCAGCAAGGTGGTGTATTTCCTCAACTTTTCCTCTTGTAAACATGAAGAACATATTTAAGGATTTATGTGCTTGATCTTAGTGTGATGTGTAGTTGTTCTGTGCTTCATGGAAATGACCCTTGAATGACCCCTGTGCAGAGAAAGATTTTGAATAATACAATGATTGGGGCTTTATGCACTGCCACTTCCCTTGGTCGTTGTCTTGTACCAGTTTTCAAGGTCCAGATTCAAAATGCAATGAAGTCAGTAAAATAATTTCTTCTTGATTTAGGAGATTTTTTAATTGGTATACTCTGATTTTAACAGTGCTTCTAGGGTTAGAATTTAAGCCTTTACATTTCCAGACTTCAAAAATATCTCTAAGGTGATCAGAGATTTCTTGCATTCTAGCATCTGTCATAGATTACAGTTAATTAGCACTGGCTTTCAGATTTTCAGTGAAGAGAAAAAAATAAAATTAATCCTCTGATTCAGGATAAAGAAAAGGGTAAGTGAACCTAGTATATGCTAACTGTGATTCTCTGCTGTAAATTACAGTAATGGCCAGTAGAAGGACCTTTCCCAACTGCAGAATGTGGTTTTGGTACAACATAACTTTATTTAGAATTGAGTCAACAGCATATACTCCTCTTTCTGATTTTTCTTATCCTTCAAAGAACAGGGACTGTGACTTAATGATTTTGCAATTGATGGTGCTAATAGACTCATTACAAGAAAAAATAGAAATATTGCTAAGACTATAGCATGACTTGTCAAAAGATTAATTTTCAGTAGATTTAATAGATTTCTTGACTGAAATCTTGATGGATGCTGGGTCTATCAAATTAGTAATGTAACCTGGTTAGTAACTGGGTATGTTATACAGTCTGTGAGGCAGAAAAGAGTGAGACATTAAGATGCCTCTAAGAAATCAAGCTGGTACCTTTCACACATAACCATCTCATGTCCAACATGAACAAAGGACAATGTGATATTAGCTGATGATTCAGTCTTTCCCAGATTGTGACGGTTCAGGATGGTCTGCCAAAATAAAACTCCATGGAGTTATTAGGATGTAACATTTTTTACTAATTTGTTTCTAAATATTTTATAAAATCTAGAATATTATAAGCCACATTCAGATTGTATACTATACATGCCTGAATTTTATATTTGCTGAATACGTATATAGGGGCAGTAAAGGATAATAATTTCAGTGATATACTCTGTTGAATTGTATAGCTGCTAATGGAAATTATACCTGAGTGCCATACTTAGCACGTCCAGTATATTGTCTTGCTGTATAGTCTTACTAGAAAATTAACTAGATAGATTTAAAAGGTACCCATAAACCATGTTTGCTTTGTGCATTTTTAGGAAAAAAACTTCTGTAGATCTCTATTTTTATCTGTATTAAATTCTTTTGTATTTTTCCACTGAAGCATTGTTTGCCAGTTGGTTACTACCACAGATTTGATAGAACTATCAATCACAAATATTGTAAAAAGGTAAAATAAAAAGCAAAAAAACCCAGCACAGTAGAACTGGCTGTGAACAAATCCTATGGCCTTTTTTGTACTGTGGAAAGGACATCTATCAGAATGTCCTCATTTGTTTGGACGCAACTGAGTTTCAAAAGGGCAAGACAGGTGTGCTGTTTTCAGGAATGTTAATTTATTATATGACACAGTTCATAAACGAGTGGCTAAATGTGTGAAGAGAATGCATTTTGGGGCCAGCTCAGTGTATGTTTCCTTTCTCTAGAAATGAAAATATTTCATAATTTTTTCATACTAATAACCTTCCACACTTGAGATACTGTGGCATCACAGCAGAGTGGAGAGCCTTCTCTGAGAGATGTGCCAGGATGCTGTCTGTTTGGCTGAGGTAGCTCAGCACTTCAAAAACCTGGACAGATGGGGTGCCATCTCATGAAAGGTAGCATTCTGCTGGGCTTCAAAGGAGCTAAGAGTTGAAGGTGGGGCACTGTATCCAGTTGAAATACCAGTTCTGCTGCTAGCTTGTGTTACAGCAAATTAGAAGATGATGACACACATACACAAATTAAAAGAAAAGCTAGGGAGCAAAGTTATACACAACAGAGTTATACTCAGTTGTACCCAGCAGAGCCTGGTTAAAAAAAACACAAACAGATAAGTATGCCTGTTATGTTCTGTCTCTTAAATCTTTATATTGTCAGCTTTTAGAGGTAGGAAAAGCCTTTGGATAGACTTTTACTTCTATTGTCCTACTCTGTCTGTCTAGTCTTGCGTTTTCTGTGTGTAAATGTCTGAACTATTTTTTTCAGTACCAGTTTAGACTTTCTCAATCCTCTGAATATCTGAGAATCTTTTTGTTACTATTGTTATCAAAATCCTAATGTACTTTCCTGGTTCTGTGGCCTTTATAGAAACATGAGCTGTGCTTCCTACACTTAATTCCTTCTTTATGTACTATTCACCAGCACAGCTCTTTTTCCTCTTTTTAAAGCATTTGTATAGAAACAAATCAGCTGCATACAAATGGATCTGCAGTGACATACCTTCTGCTTGCAAACAGCATAAGGCAGACAAATTTCTACAAGAGATCAAAGAGTTAGGTTACACAGGTAAAGGTGTGCATTGGAGACATGGCAGCTGCTCCAGAGTCTTTTGAACTTTCATTTACCACCTCCTCCTTTACAAGCACATGGCAGCAGTTTTTCACAGCCATCAGAGACTGCATTTTTTCCAAACTGTTACCAGATTTTTGGTATAAGACCTGTGGCATATGCTTGTGTTGTATATTTGCAATCGAGCATGGTCAGGACTTTATGCAGGTTACAGTACTACACGTTGAAGACTGATTTTAGAACTTATCAAGTGAAGTTGCTGAAAGTGGTTAGTGTTCTCATACGTGGGAAGGGCTCACTATGCATTTGCTTAGCTAGAAAGCAATCACTTCTTCCATTCATACCCTGGTATAATAGTCCTGAGTTGTCTGAAGGAAGTGGCATTAAAAAATACCACTTTGTTTTTTAAAAAGTTATTTAATTTCCTTGCCCTAGTTGCAATTTGGAAAAAAAACCCTGGAAGGCTGTTTGCTCTTTCCTGAGTGAATTTCGCCTACAGCACAATCCAGTGGCCCTATGCTGATGTAGGGCTGTGCACACAGCTGATTGTGACTGGAAATGAAGATGACTCTTTGTCTCTTCTGTCATGTTGAATTCTAGGACTGGCATTTAAGGAGCCCTTTTGAATGAGTAGCTTCAAATTGATCCAGTTTGTTGAAAAGCTTGAGGCCCACTGAATTGAAAAATAGCATTTAGATTGGAAAAAAAAAATTATAGATTTCAAATCACTATGCAAGCTTTGTATGACTCGATTTTGCATTGCAGCAGTCATTTGGAGTGTGTAACTGCTTGTTTCAGCATTCATTTAATTTAGTGACTTTTCCCCCACTAAACTTAGAACAGAAAAGTATTTCTGATGTGTGTGTGTATATATACATGTCTGTGTGTTCATGTATGCATTAGTAACAGTTACATATAAAAGATATAATTATTTGAAATGCCTCCTAATGTTTAAAAAAGGATTAGAAACGATTTCAATATATTTTCTGAGCATGTTGCTGTTGTGAATACCATGTGTTGTTCATGGCTTTACACAGATCTGTAAAAGTTGCAATATGTGGTTGAAACGCATGCTTATAAACCTAAATGCTGAATTATAAGATTTGTGGATAAACAATTACTGTGGATTACAAATTTATTAAGACATTATTAATTTATTATCTATTAAGAAATAAATAAATTTTTAATAGTGTCATGTGAACACATAATACGATAATTTCATTTCTAAGCTTTACTGTTTTTCCTTTCGGGAGATCTTATGTCTAGAATCTTGTAGATTTTTTTCTAATAGTAACATCGTGAAACAGCAATTAGCCTTCTGTTTGCAGAAAAACTTAAAGCTGTGCACTTGAAAATTAGATGTGAAAATTTTTTAGTAAGGTTGCACAATACATTTATTCTCTTTTTTTGAAAACAGTCTAAATTTGACAAGGACGGTTTGAAGCTTACTGCTTAAATGTTTATTTAAAACACATATTTCTATGTGTGGTCCATTTCTCTAGAATTTCTAGTTTTTTATTAGAGGTTAACAAAAGGATTTGGAAAATTCCATTCTTTGGGTGTCGCAGCACTGATTACAGCCATACACCTAAACAGTTGTTGTTGACCTTCCCTGTCTTTCTGTTCTCCCTCCCCAAAAAATGTTGCTTGCTGGGAGAGCAGTCTCAGACCATACTGGCAGCTTGAACCATGTTAAGGGATTGTAAGAAGTTTCCACAGTCCAAACAGTGGATGGTTTACAGCTTAGTGAACAATTTGACCATGTGGATATATACATGCCAGAGTTCAAGGCTATGACCTGCTGCTGTACAGATTACTAGGGCTATTGGCACTAGGATAAGCAATTTAATTAGAACACCATGTAAAATTCATGTACTATGTCATTTGCTGAACAGAACCTGTATCATTATACATCTATTATGTCACAGTTAAGGGAAAATGAAAGTCAAGTAGTATTTATGTAAACAATATCATCAGAATTCTGTAGTTATTGGGGTGTCACATCATAATCTTCAGGTTTTATAATTTTCATGAGTAGCCTGTGTTTAATCACACTAACATACTCCAGGGTGAAATGCTGTCATGGAAAACACTAACAATTTGGCACTATCGTGTTTTACAGTTTGATATAATGAAAAATATATACTCCTAGAAACTTTGTGGACATTTAAGCAAAGAACAAGGATATCAATCATTACAATAAGTAATGCTAGCAAAAGTAGTACTGGGGGGTAAAATTCCCCATTTCAAGGTTTAAACTAATTTCTCTCTATGAAAAATCAGGATGAAAATATGATAGGGATGAGATGACCTCAAAGGTGCTTAACTGGTACAGTGGGTTTATTCTACATGATACTGGTAAGAGCTGGAAAAAAGATGTTGGATTTAAATGAAACATTCATTTGTCTGAAATTTTCTTATTACTTGCTAAATTCCAGAAGAGAGCTATATTCTCTTTTCAAAGGTGGGCCAGTTGTTTTTTAGCATCCTGGGTAATATCAAGGCCATTCAGACTTCCAGCTGCTAAGACCTGTTGAAGCTTTTGTCTGTCCTCAAATAGAACAGTGACACTTGTGTCCAGAGTGATGCTTGTACAGAAGGGAGACACAGAGCAGGACCATGGGGAAGAAAGTGGAATAGTTGCATCATATTGATAGTTTACTATGGCTGCAGAAGGCATATTCTTACACAGACTGTAAACTTTTGCATTTATAGATGCCATATGCCTGAGAAGCTGATCAAGGCAGTGACTTGCAATCTTGTTCTTAGTTTATGGGAAAATTCAGAATTGACATTTAGTGGCTACACATAAATTGAATAATTCACTCCTAAGAAAAAGTGTCATACTTAAAATTTGATATTTTTCTTTTCAAAATGAAAGAAGCCTTGGGCATAAAATTTATTCAGGGTCACATTTCACCCATAACCTTTTTTTTTTCTTTTTCAAACCTGTACCTAGTTACACTTTAATATTTGCAGTCTCTCTACATTGTCAACATCATTGTATAATAACCAACTTATTATAGAAAGCAGCAAATGCCATGCTGCCAATCACTTGTCCATCACACTAACAGGTGCACTGCCATTGTCAGTGTCAGGCTGAATGGTGGGGATGAGTTAGACAGGTGGAGTAATTTACTCATCTTGTAGTGGCAGAAGGGGACACCTTATCAAGGAAAAAAGAGAAGTGGCTTCCCTTGGTGCATTTGGTGTGTGGCTTTATAACTTGGATTTATAGTCTCTGGGTAGAAACTGATGCACAGACTAAATTTTATTCCAAAAGGGAGATGGGGGGAAGCTCTTTTATGTATCATGCAAGAATATTTGTTTTTCTTTTCTCTTCATTTTATCCAGTCAATCTCATCCTCTGACCCCACACCCATCCTGAACCTTTTACTATTGTCAGTTTGACAGACTGCTAGATGCTAAATCCTTGAAATATCTGTCAGTCTATTGGATAAAAAAAAACAACAAATAGACAAAAAATAAACAAACAAATTTTAATGAGAACTAGCAACTTTATCCATTAAAATATTTACCACTGCCATTTTTTTGCCAATATTTGGAAAAGCAATGGCCAGAGCATGCTTTACCATTTCATATGAAGGAGCATAAAGGTAGGAGTTGTTATAGAAGTACCTATGCCAGTCTTCACCTGTCCTAATCTCTGTAACCATGACAGCTGCAGGTTAATACCCTGAAAGTTTTATGTGCAACAGAGAAAGAATTTACTTTATTTAATTGTCTTTATTACTATCAGTGTGCTGGACAAATTTTCCAGTATCATCTGTAATGTCCTAACTGGAGCTTGAAACAGGAATGCTAAGCTTGGTGCATTTGTACCTGTATCTTCTGAGTAAAACCTTCTGTGGTCAGGTACAACCAGTAATTGCCCGGGCCAGTAAATAGAGCTATTACTTATAACAGGGTTCTATGAGCCTGCAAAGTCAGAATGGTAGAGGCAGCCTCAGACTAAACAGTGGGAAGGAAGAATTGATGGTAATGGTTTTGAAACCTCACTTTTATTGCAGCACAGAGAGCAGAGTCTGGTTGGTAGACGAGATACACTGGAGGTTAATTTGAATTTATTCACAGAAGCATTGCTAGGAGTACACGTGCCCTCAAACTAGAAAATTTGGAGTTTAAACAAACTTTAGATTGCTAAAGTGTCAATTTTCTTTAGGGTCCTGCTAAAAATAGGCTTGGCCTGTGGGTCAGCAGGTGGATTTGTGAAGCATTGACTGTCTTGTTTAGCAAATGGCTCCCATAATCTCTAATTCCATCTTCTACATATGTAGTTCAGCAATTCTTGTAAACAGCAGAGCTTTCCCTTCTTCTCTTCTCTGTCTGGCAAAATGTAATGGGCAGTGCTAAAACTTCAGATGGCCTTGGGCATAGTATCACATTATACCTAATCTGATGTAATTACAAGCTGCTGCCAACAAAGATGCTCCCAGCCCTTATGCCCATGTGCTTCCTTTTGCTTATCTTGTATCCCTTAAAAGGAAAAAAAACGGTTTTTTTCCACTAGTCAGTAAGAACCAACTATCTCCTGGCTGCAGGAGTGCTGGGAGAAGAAAAGGACTAGGATTATGTGTTTCAGTGGCAGGCAGCAATTAGGTGGCACCTGTGCAATCCTATCCTGTTCTATGTGCAACCTAAAGCTTACCTCTATTTATTATTGTTGCCCACAATAAGACACAAGCCCATTACCATCATGTGTTAACTTCTGTGATGAGATTTTTTGACAAGACTATAATGTTACCTCTGCTTAACTAGTATGATGTTTACAGGCATTAAAAAGTATTATAGTAAGATATTTTTTTTTCCTATTCTTTTTCTTTCTGATGTAATTTATAAAGTTCAGAGCCATTGACAAGTTTGAAGGATTTGATCCAGAGTGTTTTCTTTTAGGTTACTATTTTGAATTTCAAGTTGCTGAACAGAAAAAATAGGAGAGTGTTTTGCATAGATGGAAAAATGAAACAAAAAAAAAAGAATGCTGAAAATAGTTCTTTATAGTGGACATTTAAAGAAAGCATTCTGTTTTCTCTTAAATCAGTTTTGTATTTTAAATTGGCATCCTTGCACTGTATCAGAAAACTGTGCTCAGAAACCACACTTTTCTAGAGAAAAAAAGTGTGGTTGCACACTCTGATTGGACGCTAATCTGTATAATAATTTGGTCAATCTGCCCCCTTAAGGCATGCTTAAATTCATGCAGCCACAAAATTTCCATCAACATCCAGACTTTTGTCTCTGCATCAAGAAAACCAGAAGCCAGGTGATTCTCAGGTGGTTTGCACAACAGGGCTGACAATATGGAATTGGAGTTCAGTAGAGCACAAGGCTTAGAAACAGGAGAACCTTGGTTTTGGTTAAGTTCCATTTCAGAAAAATACATGTTTTGGCAAATGCCACTGCCACTTCTGTTTGAGAAAGCATTTGATAGCTGAGAACTGAAACATGAAGAACACCCTCTAAAGGTATGAATCAGGAAATACACTTATTGCTATTTATTCATAATAAAATGTTCAACAACAAAATTACTACAAATATTTAAATTAAGAAACCTCAGCAATGACATAGACTGAAGATTTATATTTGGAGTCCCCTATACATATTTTTCTCTCTCACTTGAATGGAGATTGCAAAGATTAGCTCAGTTATCACAGGTGTATTGACTTTCTTTTCATTTTCAGTGGTACTTTTAAAGGTAAATTATACTATTCATTGACAATAAGCATGCTAGTGTTCTTTGCTGCTTGCAGTTCTCTCTATAATGAAAACTGTCTCTAACACTGGCAGTCCAGCTCTTTGCATGACAGCTAGATCCCCCTTTTCTCTCTTACTCTTAGAGTTCAGTTTCTCAAAAAAACCCCACACCACGCCTTTTTCAATGCCTTTTAAATATTTCTTCTATTTCGACTATGTAGTGCAATCTAAAAAGAACATGGTCTTTCACCAGTTCTGATATTATGGTTTCCCACCCAGTGATACAGTTTTGTCTGAACTATAACCGATGCTTTCAGATCTGGTTTGTAAAGCTAAGTGTCTGCACCCATAGTGAATAAAAATTGCAGTTAAATATACCCCATATAGATTCAGGAGCTGAGCCTGTTAAATGTCAGGTCTGAAAATGCTGGTCAATGAAGGGGAGAAGGAAAGGATAACATTAAGGAAATATAGAGAAAGCTTTTTGTTTTCTGTTAGTTTTGTTTTTGTTTGTTTTTTTTTTTTATTAGAATACATTTATGATGCTGTCATTGAAGTGTGCATGTGGAAGCGTCTCTTTAGAAAAATGGAATTTTTTAACTACATGCTGCTGCTTCAGTAGCAAAGCTGCACTGTAAATTGCTGGGAAGTTCTTCATTCATCACCGGATTGCTTTTATGTGTTCATAAAAGCTCTAAGAATAACTTCAGTTTTTGAGCTCTGTACATGTTGCGGAATTCAGGTAGTGCTTACCACAGTTCAGAGGAGCTGTATGCTGTGTGACGTGTTCAGGCACTGTTTTGTGTGGTTTTTTGTTTTCTTTGATAGAACAGTGAACAGAGGCACCACATTTCAAAGGGTTTCTAATTTTAAGAGTGAACACCTTTTCCTGCCTGGAAATTTATTTTCATAAATCTCATTGACCTGATAGGGAAACTAAAACACTTCAGATATATAACTGTCCTGATGAAGACATACAGACCTCCTATAAACTTCATCTGGTGCTTAGAGTACAGAAAGCTGAAATTTTGCATTTATAACCAAAATTGCTACAAGATTGAAACCCCAGAAGCCAACTCCAGAGAGGAACTGTTTGCTCAACCCATGTATGTGTGTAGTGGTTCATTTTTCAACAAATTTTTCAGCAACTTGACATTTACATGTTATCACATAAAGGCAGAGGGGATTTCTCATCTTCTGTTGTTAACTTGAGGTGTCATAGTGGCAATGGCATGTATAAAAATACTTTTTGTTTGTTTGTTTTTGTTTGTTTGGTTTTTTGTTCAGCTCCCTGTTCTTATGAGTATTTTTTAAAAGAGATGTCTCAGTTGCAGTTTTTTGGGGGAATGCTTGTATTGCTGCCAGCTTACATCTCCCACTGGGAGCCACTGTGGAGCAGGCATTACCTCAAGTAGGTTTTAGCAGATTAAACAAACCACCAAAAAAACTTGTCTGTATTTTCTTCCTCTCTCTACAAATAACACAGTAGACAGAAGGGGATGAATTGCAATTTGGTATGTCAACCATAGCCATCCTGTATCTCAGGAGGCTTTTTCCCACTTTACTAACATATGAGTAAGGTATCACCTGAAAACTCCTAAAGATAATATCAAATAATATCAAACCTGTAGGAACATTGTACCTTTTGCTAAGTTTCTGCACTGTTGTTATGTTGTAATTTTATGTTTCCGTTGTCAGTCAAATGTTCTGTTTTGTTTTGCCTCTACTTTTTGGGACTGAAAAGAATTTAGCTTTTGAAGTAGCATGAACTGACACAAACCAGTTATACTAAATGAGATTTTTGCTAAATTAAAAAAAAATAAATCACTTTTTATTTTACTGAAGGAAAAATCTTTTAATTTAATTGGGAAAAAAGAGCTAAGCTCATGCCTGCAGTTCTGTAGATGCAGTTGTGATTCTTGTTTGTTTGTCTTCAAGGGCTAAGTCAGTTGATGGTTTTGCATTTAAGTTGGTCGGTGACTTTCAAGACTGAGAAAATGTTGTGCGTATGTACCCAGAGCACAAACATTACGTGGTGTAGGGAAATGAAATCCATATAGTCTGTCATGGTGTACAGCCACAGATCACTGCTAAGTTTCTATCTGTAAATATCACATTGTGCGAATAAAACAGAAGTGGCATAGCATCTTTGAAATTCTACTAGGAGAGTGAAAGTAAAATTCTATTTGAAAGATAGGCCACATGCAAAAGATTTTATCTTATTAAATTGTTGCCTCATGTCCTATCTCTATGTAACTGCAGGCATTTTTCCACATCATAGTACTCCCTTCACTGTTCTAGATGATTCCCTGTTAGAATCTGTAATCAGTGTTTCACGTTTGTCTCGATGTGAAATCTCTTCTATAGTAACTCCAGACATTAAAGGTGAAGTGATGCAGTTTGCATTAATGAGGTGTGATCATATTTTAATTATCCAGTACACAGTCTTAGTGTTGCTTGCATTTTTCCCCTAAGTTGATCAAGGATGGATATATATTTTGTTTTTTCTACAAACATTATGTAAAATTATTCCAAATATAATTCCTAAGCCTTTCAGAAAACAAATTAATACCATTCAACTAATAAAAATGTTTCCTATGTTCCAACTAATTCCAACTAATAAAAAATGTTTCTGACTAAGTAAAATGTTGAAAGTGTATGCTTAAGGTTTAGTTATAGATTCTCATGAAATATTTGCAAGGAAAAAGCTATCACTTAAAGCTTTCTAATACTCAATTACTATAATAAGTGCCCAGCAAACAATATCTGTTCCTTTCAACCTTTGTATTTATGCACACCGCATATTTATAGCTACATTTTTAATGTTATTTTTGGTGATATTTTATACTGCAAGTAAGAACAAGTGTAAAGCTAGTTATGACTGAATTAAGGAAAAAGAGAAAAACAGTTAATTTTCCCCAAAACATGGCCTAGGCATCTGAAAAGTTTGTTTTTAAAAAGATTCCTTCATATTATTTTGAAACCAAGTTAACTTCTACCGCAGTATAGTTTATTGTGGATGAATGATAATGGGATTAATGCTCATACACAGAAAGCATGACACTGTAAATCATGTCATTTTTGAAATGCAGTTACAGTCAAAAAGGTAACTGTGAAAATGACAGGAAGAAGTTCCATATTTATTCTTTCTCAATGATTTCTCTATTAAATGTGTTTAGCTTGCAAGTAAAAAAATAATTTTTCTAACTGCCAGCTGTTCAAACTGAACTTGAGATCTCAAATCTGTCTCCCATCTCTTACTCACAGCATAGAGTTTACTTTTGGAAACTTAGATGCTAGTCCTTTTTGGTGATGGATGAGGCAGAATAGGACCCAACCTTTAGAATCGGACATTCTTCCATGTGGTAGCTGGAGTGACGTTACAATTGCATTGCAACTAATTATGAAAACTTTGCTAGATGAGAAAACAGGAAACTCTGTAAAAGGAAGCTGTTATGTGGACTGGAAATATGTCATATTTACATCTTACATTTTGTCCGTGCATACCAAAGCAAGTTAGGAGAAGTGCAGGTGTCATTATCTTTCCTTTATTAGGAGAGAAAATAGAGATGAGAGGTTGGAAGCTACATTATTTATCCAAAGCCACAAAGTCTTTTCATAGCTTAATGCATATCACTAGAAGACTGATTTGCTTATCTCTATGGCTAGTAATAATCAAATATTTCAACTTGCTAGCTTACAGGATAGAGCAGCTGTAAATTGGAAGGTTGTCAAACGGTACTTGTTTATCTGGGAAGTGTATCTTTAAAGTAATTTTTATGTCCACTGCGGTCTTTTCTATAACTTTCCCTTTCCATTCCTTATTAGTCTTCCCCAAACCAAAAACCATGAACTGTCTTCCCTAGTGAAACCAAAACATCCAGTACTGAGTATGACCAGAATCATAGAACTGTGTAATCTTAACCAGGTGGTACAGTGTCCCTCATGTTTATAGCCTCCTTCTCTGCGTGTCACCTGTCTTCTTCCCAAGTAGCACAATGGGGCCAGTATTTGATTTGGTGAAACAAAGATTTTTAAAAAAAAACTTTCAGTCCATACTTTTGATAAATATTTTGCTTGGCAGAAGCTTCATTACACGATAAATGAGTCTTTTGGAAACAGCCAACTGCTTCATATAAAACAAGCTCCTGTTCCTTTATTGCTTTTGGGGGAGAACAATGAAAATTCACTGTTACTGGCCACATCAACCTGAATGAAAGCCAAGTAGGAAAATTGAAAATGATTGTCAAGTTCATCATATCTAATACAATAGAGGCAAATTAGAGTTATCTGCAGCAGCAGAAGTAGCAGCAGATTGCATTATAAATCATCATATCATTGACAGTCAATTACATTCAAAACTTTTCAAGCATGAGGCAGCGGCAGTGTTTATCTACTAACAAACTTATTCAAGCCAGAAAACACAGTGTGAGTGCATGAGGAAAATTTCTTGGCAATCTGAAGGGTTTACATTAAAAAATAGAATTTCAGCAAAAACATCTTCCGTGAAGGGCAGAAAGGATAAAGCCTAGTTTGTTGTGAAATTATGTCTTTAAACCTATTCTGCCTTTCTTCTTCCACTGCAGTAAACCCACATTTGCTTGTTGTCTGGGAAAGCCCTCCAGTAATGTCAACTTCTCTCCAGTCTTCTTTGCTTCATTACTGCTTTTGCTTTCACAATACTTATAGCTCCCTTCTGAGTTCCCAGCATTTGCTCCCTTCCCTTGTTCATTTGTTTGTTTGTTAGTTTCTTTGCTTGTTTTCAATTTGAAGTACATTTTTAGCTTGTCTCTTTCAGGAATGAAGAGCTTTCTGTAAGTTATACAGAATAAGAAACCTTGCATTTTGGGAAATCAATGACTCACCTAATGGTTAATGTGATTTTAATTAAATAAATTCTAATCAAATAGATTGTGTAAAAAAATAATATAAGTTGAGAAAAAAGTCTTGACAATATCTTACAGGCAGTTTATTGTACGAACCCTGAGAATTGGACTGAACCCTCAAAATTAAATGCAGTTTTTTCTCTACTGGAAGTTACAATTGTACTTTCTGGCTGCACCAGGAAGAGCACAGAGCAGAAGCAAAAACTTCAGGTGCTGAGAGAAGGGTTTGTGATTTTGCTGTAGTGCAAAAGAAGGGAAGAATGCTCCATATGATGGTCCATCTACTTTTTTGATAAGTGTAGAAAGCCCTGAAGCAGTAACAGGGTGTCACGCAGGTTTAGTATTGATTTGATATTCACACGCCTGTGTGGAGTGGGAGGGATTATTGGGTTTTAGGGAGAAGGTCTTAAGTTGGTTTTTTTATTTTTTTGTAATTGAATCTTGGTAAATCTCCAGAGGTTCTCTGTTAGGATTCAAGTCTCTTCATATTTTTGGAATGACTTGAGAAAACTATCATGCAATAGAACAATGAATTGCTCTAACATGAAATTGGGTAAAGAGTTAAGATGGAGACCTGTGCTGATTTATTTTTAATAGGACTATATGACAGAGACTGGGGAGGGGAGGCAAAGTCCCTCCCACTACAGGAGAAGATCAGTTTTGGGACCACTTGAGGAACTTGGACACATATAAGTCTATGGGACCTGACGAGATGCACCCCAGAGTCCTGAGGGAATTTGCTGATGTAGTGGCCAAGACACTTGCCATGATATTTGAAAAGTCATGACAGTCAGGTGAAGTCCCTAATGACTGGAAAAAGAGGAACATTACACCCATTTTTAAAAAGGGGAGAAAGGAGGACCCTAGGACCTACCGACCTGTCAGCCTCATCTCTGTGCCTGGGAAGATCATGGAACAGATCTCCCTTAAAGCTATGCTAAGGCACATGGAGGACAGAGAGGTGATTCAAAACAGTCAACATGGCTTCACCAAGGGCAAGTCCTGCCTGACCAACCTAGAGGCCTTCTACGATGGAGTCGCTACATCAGTGGACAAAGGGAGGGCTGCAGATGTCATCTATTTGTACTTCTGTAAGGCCTTTGACATAGTCCCCCTCATCATCCTTCTCTCTAAATTAGAGAGATATGGATTTGAGGGTGGACTGTTCAGTGGGTGAGGAATTGCTTGGATGGTCACATCCAGAGAGTGATGGTCAATGACTATATGTCTCAATGGGAATCAGTAACAAGTGGTGTGCCCCAGGGCTCCATACTCTATCGGTACTGTTCAACCTTTTCATTAATGACATAGACAGTGGGATAGAGTGCACCCTCAGCAAGTTCACAGATGACACCAAGCTGAGTGGTGTGGTTGACACACCTGAAGGATGGGATGCCATCCAGAGGGACCTAGACAAGCTCAAGAAGTGGGTGCAGGGGAACCTTATGAGGTTCAACAAGTAGAAGTGCAAGGTCCTGCACTTAAGATGGGACAACCCTCAGTATCAATACCAGCTGGGGGATCAAGGGATTGAAAGCAGCCCTGCTGAGACAGACTTGGAGAAGCTGGTAGATGAAAAGCTGGGTATGAGCTGGCAGTGTGCCCTCACAGCCCAGAAGGCCAACCATATCCTGGGGTGCATCTACTGTGACCGGCAGGTCAAGGGAGGTGATTCTGCCCCTCTGCTCTGGTAAGACCCCTCCTGGAGTACTTCATCCAGCTCTGGAGCCCTCAGTACAAGAAGGACATGGACCTGTTGGAACTAGTCCAGAGGAGAGCCACAAAGATGATCAGAGGCCTGGAACACTTGTGTTACAAGAAAAGGCTGAGAGAGTTGGTGTTGTTCAGCCTGGAGAAGAGAAGGCTCTAAGGAGACCTCATTGTTGCCTTTCATTACGTAAAGGGGGCCTATACGAAGGATGGGGACAGGCTTTTTAGCAGACCCTGTTGTGATAGGATGAGGTGTAATGGTTTTAAACTGAAGGAGGATAGATTTAGGTTAGATATAAGGAAGAAGTTTTTCTTGATGAGGCTGGTAAAACACTGGAACAAGTTGCCCAGAGAGGTGGTGGATTTCCCATCCTTGGAGAAGTTAGTGATAGATTGGATGGGGCCCTGAGCAACTTGATCTAGTGTTGGGGATCCAGGCGAGGACAGGTGATATAACACCAATCCAGCGGCAAGTCACCCCGGAGCACAGGGGGCGCATGGAGCCGACCACACTTCCAGCACTTGATATCCTGGCTGGCATTGTAGGTCTAACAGTCTTCAATGTCCACTACACAGAGCACATACTGCTCTCTCCTCTGGTGCTTAGGCACTGAGGCCTTGTAGACCCCCCAGCCCTGCCTTTTAAAGTCCTTAGGCTTGTTAAGTAATCAACCTTATTAGTACAAAACAATTATCACCTGGGAGTGCAATGATCAGTGGGGCTGCCCTATCAACCAACAATCAGTTAGCACTCTGTTCAACCTCTACAATCTAGTGGAGGAGGTCCCTGTGCATGGCAGGGGAGTTGGACTAGATGAACTTTAAGGTTCCTTCCAACTCAATCGTTTCTGACTTTGTGATTCTGATTCTAGTAAAATGAGACTTCAGGTCTGAGGACTTCCTTCTGCAAGAGTTCCCCTTTGTGATCTGAGTGCCACTGTCTCCATCATATCCCAGTGAGCTGGGGACTGCATGGAGACATGCCTGTGATTCATTCTCAATTCCAGTCTTAAACTGTGAAGTAATTTTTTGTCATTAGTCACCCAGCCCTCAGTGTATCTGAGATGAGAAGAGCATGACGGTGAAAAGCCAGCTCATTACAGGTGCCACACATCTTTGCTGTTTTTAGCTTTGCCACACCTGAGGACTGATCTATGGGTCCCTCTACAATGAATTAGCCAGCTGAAGTGCTAAACTTACAGAATCATATAATCATTAAGATTGGAACAGGCCTTCAAGATCAGGCAGTCCAGCTGTCTACCTACATCACCATTAAACCATATCACCTAACACTTGATCCAGATGCCTCTCAAGCAGCTCCAGGGATGGTGATCCCACCACCTCCCTGGGCAACCTCTTTCAATACTTAATCATCCTTAGAGTGAAAAAAATTTTCTAATGTCCAATCTGAATCTCCCCTGATGCATTTTAAAGCCATTTCCTCTCCTCCTTTCACTATGGGCATGGCAGAAGAGACTGACCCCTGCTTCACTACAACCTCTTTTCAGGTAGTTGTAGAGAGCGATGAGGTCCCCCCTGAGCCTCCTCTTCTCCAGACTGAACAACCCCAGCTCCCTCAGTCATTCCCCATAAGACATGTTTTCCAGTCCCTTCACCAGCGTTGTTGCCCTTCTCTGGACACGCTCCAGCACCTCAATGTCTTTTTTGAAGTGAAGGGCCCAGAACTGAACACAGCACTCGAGGTGCAGCCTCACCAGTGCTGAGTACAGTGGCGCAATCACTGCCCTATTCCTGCTGGCCACACTGTTCTTGATGCAGGCCAAGATGCCATTTGCTTTCTTGGCCACCTGGACACACTGCTGGCTCATATCCAGCCAGCTGTCAACCAACACCCCCAAGTCCCTTTCTGTTGAGCAGCTTTCCAGCCACTCTTCCCCGAGCCCGTATCAGTGCCTGGGGTTGTTGTGACCCAAGTGCAGGACCTGGCATTTGGCCTGTTGAACATCATCCCGTTGGCCTGTGCCCATCGATCCAGCCTGTCCAGATCTCTCTGCAGAGCCTTCCTTCCCTCAAGCAGATCAACACTTCCACCTAACTTAGTGTCATCTGCGAAATTATTGAGGGCACACTCAATCCCCTCATCTAGGTCATCAATAAAGATATTAAACAGAACTGGCCCCAACAATGAGCCCTGGAGAACACCACTAGTGACTGGCCACCAACTGGATTTAGGTCCATTAACCACAACTCTCTGGGCCCGTCCTTCCAGCCAGTTTTTCACCAAGTGAAGAGTATACCCATCCAATCCATGGACAGCCAGTTTTCTTAGGAGGATGCTGTGGGTGAGTGTCAAACACTTTACTGAAGTCTAGATAGACCACATCCACAGCTTTTCCCTCATCTACTAAGTGGGTGACTTTGTCATAGAACGAAATCAGGTTGGTCAAACAGTACCTTCTTTCCATAATGTTGGGTCTGATCCCCTGATTTTCCTGCACATGGCACTCAGGATGATCTGTTCCATAACTTTCCCCAGTACTGAGGTCAGACTGACAGGCCTGTAGTTCCCAGGATCTTCCTTCTGACCCTTCTTGTAGATGGGTGTTATGTTTTCCAATTTCCAGTCAGTTGGAACTTCTTCAGTTAACCAGGGCAGCTGGTAAATGATTGAAAGCGGCTCGGCAAGTTCTTTTACCAGCTCACTCATTACTCTGGAGTGGATTCCATCTGGGCCCATAGACTTGTGGGTGTTCAGTTGGCATAGGAGGTCACTAACCATTTACTCATGAATTACAGAGGCTCTGCTCAGCTCTCCTTCCACTTGGATATCTCCTACCCACTTTTTGGATAGTTACAAGGAAAACAGAGGTAACTGCAGAGGGTGGTTAAAATATTAGGAGGGTTAAATCATGCTGAGAATCTCGAACAAAAATGAGTTAATGTAGGTACCATAGTTAGTTGCCTGAAGGTAGGTAGGACAAACCTATTAAGGCTAAGATCAAAATGAACACAAATAGAAATTGTTACACTGACATTATTTAAAGTGCTAATAAAGTAACTGAACAGGTAGAAAAGGGAGACTTGTGCATAATGGTGAGATCAAAATTGTGTCTACAATTCTATATCTTGGCTAATTTCTGTGTCAGGGAAGTAAGGAATGAAAAATTGGATGCTGTGATTTGAATTTAGATGCTTGAACATAGTTGGTCGATGCAGTTTGGGATGCCCTGGCATACCCCAATTATGTTGCTCTTGTAGAAGTGTGCAGTTGACCAAATAGTCCTATGTCCAGTCTATGAGATGGCAGAAACATAGAAATTTGTCATGTGAGGGAGTCTCTGGGGCATTTTAAATGGCATTAGACATCTCTGTTTAGATAACTGAATCTCATCCATTCTTTGACTCTGTTGTCACATTATGAAATGAAGGCTACAAAATAAAAAAAAAATTATGCAGTCAGTGTAGTTGTTTGCTTTTGTTTTAGAAGATGTTTAATTGAGTCAGCTGAAACATAAATTTTTGTTGTTAGCCAAACTTTAGCATGTTTTCAAAGGTTTTCAGTTTTACTAATCCCTTCATACACTCATAGCTTTATTTATCCATCTCCTCTGCCTCTTTTAGCTTTTATGAAACACTCTTGGACTCACTATTGAAATTGTGAATACTAAATTTAGTATGTAAATAGTTTTATAGAGGATTATGTTCCATATCCTTACCATATTAAGCAACCGTGGTGTTCGGCTTGCTTGCTTGCTTATAATGCTTCTTGACAGCTGGAGTATGATGAAAAAGCTTTTCTGTATGCTTGTTCTGAATTTTTTTGTAGTTGCATTATCTGGTAGCCATATATACGCCCTATTGACCTGGGTTATTTTACATTTGCTTTCACACATTTCACATATTGAGTTCTGTTGTGTGTTTTATTCCAAAGGATAGGTCAGCATTTGATCCAAATAGATCAGCATTTTAGTGACTCTGGGGTGATATTCTGAGAATGGTTTAAGCCAGAAGGATTTGATTATGTTTACATGCATATATTTCAGTAACAATCATGAATAAAATGCTAAATTTTCAATTATCTTTTTGGTTACTTGAAACTGAAATGTATTACCATTGTTTTATCATAAATACAAAGCAAGCTTGTGATAGAAACATTAGTTAAGACCAAGATTAGTGATTTGAACTCAGTAGCATAAAAGACTATTCAAATTACAGTTGGTTTTTTCCCCCTTTTAAATACATTATTCAACTTCATTGATCTTTTGGGACAGTTTACTCGTAAGAAATAATGTCTTCATTTTTTCACCTGTACTGGGCTACATGATCCTGCTAGTACTGACTGAAATTAGTAGGATACCTATCTTGCTTGATGCAGTGTATGATCCTTTATTTTGAGTACTGGAATTGGTTTTGGAAACTCAATTTTCTGCTTACTAGCTTTAAATGCTTGTTTTGATTTAATGTTCTGAGCAGACACAGACAGGGCTTTTTCAAAGCAGTTCTGACATACTGTTAAGTAGTATTTAGATTGTAGGAACTCATTTGATACTTTGTTCTTGCTCTCTTATTGAAGTGTGTATTTTGCCAACTAATACTTAGAATCATGTTCAAACACTTGAACATATCAGACCCTCAAAACCATCCCATTTCATATTAATTCATCCTGAATTTCAGCCTTATCATAAAACTTTGTATTATAACAATCTTCTTCCTACATTATCAGGCTCTTGATGTCCATCTTTACTAAATGCAACATGACCCAATTCCTGTACTTCCAAGGAAAAGTTTAAAAAAGCTCTTCTGTTTTGTAAAGTTTTGCCATCTTTGTGGGTTGATTTTAGATTTCTTGGTGGATTGAGGTCATGGTGGTGTGGGGACATCTGTCTTACTTTATTTTTAACTGCTTTCAAGTAGGAAATATCTTATCTGTAAAAAGCCCAATTACAAGATATGGAAATGCCTATGTTAGAATTCCAGAGTGTATAGACAACATGCATAATTTATGTAGCACATTTGGGATTTGCACCTTTTTATTATTTTGTAGGAAGGAAGGAAAATGATGGATTGTCAAATCATGCTACATGTTTTAATTTTTGATAGAAAGAGTGAATATGTTTATACAAGGTCACTCAACTCCTGTAAGAAAGGTTATTAATGTGCAAAATTATTTGCTGAGGTAAACCACCTCCATCAGACAGCAAAATTCATCACTTCAGTCTTGTTTAGGCATATACAAAATATCCTGTAAACATTTTTTAAAAGTCAAAGGAATTAATGTTTTAGCCAAAATATTTTCAGATTGTCCTGAGATTAACACTGGTAATCAATGAGAACTGGCTTTGATGATGTCAACACAAATGCTTTCTCTTACGTGATCTAAGGTTTAGGTTGCCAGATGTTAGCTACTGTATGCTGACAAGTGGTTGAGTGTGGAGTGACCCCACAGAATATGTTTACCCTCCTCCTGTTTACAAAGGAGTAAGTACTGTTTTGCAGGTAGTTATTGTGAAGTGGTTAACAAGATATAAATTGTGACAAAGTGAAATTACACCTTATCAGACTAATTATATTCCTTCTAATAATGCAGAATTCTTTTATACTTGCACTTTTTTATTGTTTTCCTTTAAATAAGTTTGCCTTTCATGTTGTGGTTGCATTTCAAAACACTTCATAGTTTGTCTGTTAAGCAAGCTGGTCTTCTGAAGTCCCATTATATTAGTATTTGTCTTGTTTTGTATATCTATTTTCTGGTGTTTTAAGGAAAACAATGTTGTTTTTACCCCAGTTGCTAGCAAGTATTAAAAACTTTGTTTCCCAAGACTCCTGAATTCAAGTTGCAAGTGAAGCTTCTTCAAGATGGTGATCACAGAACAAAGTGCTAACTGTGTCTGGTTATCAAATGTTTTTGCCTCTAGATAATACAGAACCAATATTTATAGCAGTAGTGTTTTTGGATTGTCAACCATGTGTACTTAAAGGGTAGAAGGTTATTTTGAGACACGTGGTATTTCCTGAAAAAATGCAAACGTTTTTGCAAAAAAAGAGAGAGGTGTTGGATACAGTGTGTGGTATCATTTTGGCATTCTGCAGACCTGAGTTTACTATTCTGAGCATGACAATTGTTTGTGACCCTGTCCAACTGTCTAGGACTCTCTTTGAGCTTTGAACATTTTTAAACATTTGAATAAACAGGGTTTTTCCAGCTGTAATAAATACTTTTTGAGATTAATTTTGAGAATTGCACTTAGAACCTACATTTAAGTCTTCTTCCTCACAGAGGGGAAGATGCAAGAACTGTAGAATGAGGATAGTGGACTTTGACAAATTTGGGTAGCAGATAAGTAGGGTCCTTGTGGAAGATCATCTGAGGTATATTGAGAACTAGAGACAAAGACTCTGGTAGAAGAACCCATTTGAGAGGTGCAAAAGGGTCAGGCAACACCATAAAATACTACTATGACTGCATCAGAAACTCTTTGATAACTTGAACCCAAAACAAATAATACAAAAATGGAAGAAAGGTATACATAAGTAGGTATAAGAATAGATAAATAACCTAGAAATAAGGATGAATTAAAGATAAAGTAAAGTAGTGCAAACTGAAAACGGTATATTAATTAGGAAGTGGGAGAAAAAAAATAATGAAAAGGCCAAGTCGAACCGATAAGAAAATGGTATGTTTCTATTATCAAATATAAAGAAGAGATCAAATATAGAATGACGTAGAGAAAGCTGAAGAATTCAGTGATGTCTTTGCTTCAGTCTTCATGCACCATCATACGGAATTATTTGACCAGATATCCAATGGAAGTGATTTAATGAGGACATAGGGTACATGAAGAGCACAAGGACATAAGGTGTATGCCGACATACATGCTGAAGTATGTCTGTCTAGAATAAAGACCTTAAGTAGTAAAATTAATGAAGAAAAGTAAAAATTCATGAATGAGAGCTTTCTCTGCATCTTCTGTATTTTCAGGACTCATGGAGGTTGAAGGAGTCCTTGGGGTTAAAGGAATGCAAATATATTACTGGGCTTCAAAATAAGAAAAAAATAGTATCTGCAAAAAGTGAATTTAACTCTAGAATGCTTTTTTCAGGGTAGCAGATCTATAGAACTCTGCAGATATAATACACCCTGAGTTTAGTACACTCTTTCATCTTATCCCATATGACATTCCTGTAGGCAAATTTGGACTCCATTTAGTCAATATCATGGATGTATAAGAATCCATCAGTTTTTGTTAGTCTTCCTTCAAATTATGAAGGTGTGTCAACAGAGTCCTGCATTCATCTGTCCTGGACAGGGTATTCTTTTTAATGTTTTCATTAATAATTTTGATAATAGACTAATATATCCTTATAAAACTTGCAGGTAAAATCAAGGTTTTAACAAAGTTTGTGTGTGTGTGGCTTGTTGAGGATCAGCATTCAAAATTTTGGACAGCAGCTTGAAAACAAGTTGATATTCATTAAAGTTTTGTGGGAAGTGTTACACTCAAAAAGAAGACATTAAATGCACCAAGCAGGAAATGTCTTTCTAATCAGGTGATAGTAGGTCAGAAATGAAGCATGAATTAACAGCGTGACCCTGTGAAATACATGGACAGTATGCTGATGCGGAATGTGGAAAATAACTATTCAAGTCAGTGCTTCTGAGACCATATCTAGTATGTTGTTTAGTTTTCTTCATCATGGTTTAAGAAATAGTTGAGTAAGCTAGAGAAAATAGATGGGTAAGAAAGATGAGTAGTTTTAAAGACATGTTGATAGAATTTGTTTTATTTAATCTAGATGAAAGGACACTCAGATAAAATATGAGGTCTCTGAAGTCTTTGTTACAAACAGGACATTGATCAATTGTTCTTTCTGGCCACTGAAAGAAAGAGAAGAATAAATGGGGTTAATCTACAGATTAAGGTTGGGGAAAAAGTCCTAGAAGCGTACCAGGCATTAAACCATTAGAATAAATTGCCCACAGATATTTTCTTTTTTTGGAATTTTGCTCAAGTTTTCCAAATGTCTGACTGATGAGTCAAGTATAATTGCTCTTCTTCCTTTTATGTAGTTGAAGTAGATGTTTTGTGAGATCTCATTCCCATTCACTGATATGAATCAATGAAATGTATGTTTATTTTGCATTTTTGTGCCTCAGCCTTAAAATACAGTCATATTTTTTCTACATTTGGTAGTCATGGTGGGAATATATGTATGTGAAAATTGAGATTACTTGGAAACTGTGACAGTGGAAGCCATATACATTTACACTGTGAATTGATAGACAGCTACTCTATGAAGTCATTGTGAAAGTGACATCTCTTTGTCTTGAATTCTTTCTATTTCTGGGAGATCGGAAGACACAGTGGCTTCACAGAGTTGTGAAGGAAGTATCTAACCTCAGTTGTGTCTCTTGGGACCTCTTGGACAATTTTTGGAGAGTTGTATTTGCATATCTCCAATCAACTCTTTGGCATGTATGGGAAAAGTTCCTAGCTGCCAGTTTTGACAGCCACAATTTTGGCAGCTGTTAGTCTTGAAGGGAAAAGCAGAAAAAAAAAAAAAGTAATAGCATTAGTATTTTTGTAGTGCTTGGGTGACATTTAATATAACCTGCTGAAAATGATAAAAATAAAAAGGCAAAAATGAGAAGGAGAGGAAAGAGTTCCAACTCATGGAGCAGATTTAGTATTTTAAAGCGACTCCATGACTATTTAATCTCTGAACAGTTCCACTTTCAGCTTGTTAAACTGAAAGTAGAAATAAATTACAGGAAGGGATGGGGTTAAAAATAAATCCTTGAGTGGGCTGGCAAACTACAACTTTTTAGGCAAAACTAGTTTAGCTAATTCCAATTTTCAGTTATAATTTTCACAGCAAAAGGTCTGGTACTACTAAGTATTTCTCAAAGGGGAGGTTACTTTAATATAAATGTAAAAATATATAACAACAATTATATAGAATAAACAAATTTTTGGGTGTTTGAAAGCTTTAGAGTCAAAATGTTCTGAAAGGAAGAGATGCAGTTTCATGTATTTTATTTGTACTTGCAATATTTCGACTGTACTTCTAAACAATAAAACAGAATTCCTGTAACTTTCCAATTAACTATGTGGCAATTTTAAGGAGACATCATAATGTGTCTTGGCATTAGTTGCCGGTCATTTTAGTGGGATTTGTATTCACTAGGAGGCTGATGTTATAAGAAATTTTGCTTGAGTGAGAACCACATAATTTGACCTGGAGGTCACATTAGATTTTCTCTTGTATTGAAGTGTTATACTTAGTATTCATCTGTATTTGTCTTTTGTTTTCTGCTATATGTTATCATGATGCATTGCCATTATAGTAACAAATAGCCTGTCAACACATTTACTGGACCGCAACCCTCTTGGGATAATCACTGAATTTTCATCAAGACTGCAATGATTAGTGTTTCTGATTATCATAATCAAATAACTAATTAGCTATCATATTTCAGAAAAGACATAGAATTAAAAATGTTTTCAGAATCTGTTAAGACTGAAATTTTTAGCTGATTCCACTTTTGTTTTTAGAAAGGTAGGAAGAAATAGAAGTTGCTAGTTTTTATTGAAAAGGAGCTGAGTTGATTCTCACTCTGTCCTCTGATGTAAAGACCTGTACTTATCTTCCTTTCATGTATTTTTGAGCAGAGCTTATTAAAGAATATGGTGAAATTACTACTGGACTGTGTAACACAAGACAGCACATTTCGTTTCTGGGTTTTGTACTTTTCCTTTTTCTTTATATTGTGTCTTTTTTTGTGAATTTTCAGAGGTGTTAAAGTCTGATTAGACGTCAGTGTAGGGGCAGAGAGATATCTCATCTCCACAGATTGACTCACAGCAGTGCTGCGTTGTGGTGCTGAGATAATGTTCTTCTCACCTTTACGTGTATTTTCCCTTTTTGTATTTGGACATGATGAAAGCTTGTGGTGGTGTTTTGCATAGGTGTTCTGCCTTCCGATGTGAGTGTCTGACTGGAATTTTGGGGCTTTGGGGTTTTTCTGTTTTGTTTTGATCAATGATAATGACAGAGAAAGAACGGAACTGGAGAAATGTTGAAGTTTGTTAAAGGATTCATTACATGCAATAGCAGTTTCTTGCTTGTTACCAGAAATATGGTTGGATCCAGATACTTGTAATTGCATTGTTTTCCACGCTGTCCTTCATCTGTGCTAGTTTTAAATGTCACAGAGAGAGGTGGTGACATTATGCTAATTTGTAATGGATTCTAGTGTTACATTGCCCCATTTCTTTGACCTCAGCAAAGAGCACTTGCTGAGAAGAACAGAGGATGATTACCTCCCCTCTGAGCATGAACTAGCTGCTATGGCTACATGACCTTGGCTTTAAAGAATAAACTCTAAAATTGCTGTGCAGAGGTTGCACAGGTTTTGTGCCTAAAACAAAGAAAGGATTTCAAAGAGAATTTTTTTCCCCTCTGTGGCTGAGTTTATAGATTCTTCCTCATACAATATAACTCCCATTCAGAAATTCCCCATCTAAGTTTGTGAGATCAGCTTTCAGTGAATGTGAAAAGAAATGTGTCTCACATATATTTAGGATATGCTTTTTAACTGGTATAAAGCTTTCATAGGAGAATTAGATGAAAGACTAAGTATTGCAGTTTATTATGAGTTCGTGGCTGGAGTTAGACAGTACCTGTATCAAGATAAGGATCTTGCCTGAAAGATTGCTGTGGTTTGATCCTCCTGCAGCCTAAATGCAGGAATTATTGAGCTCCCGACTACAAAAAGACTCTCAAAGCAGCCCCTGAAACTGTATCAATTCTATACTGCTAGAATATAAAAAAATGGTGGCAGGATCAAAGGCATAGTTCAGCCATTACTGCTCCTTTTAAAAGAGAACTGAACAGGGTCATGTGGGAGGACCCTATGAATGGTGGAATTGAAGGAAGATTTCAATCTCCCTTTGAAAACACACTGGCATTAATATGATTTTGAAGAGCATGAATAAGAAGCTCTACAGTCAAAGCACTGCTGCAGGAGCAGGTTTTTGGCCTTTTTTATGTCAGTTACAATTACACTGGAGCTCCAAATAAGAGGTGAGTAAAGCCTAAGGACATGATTCTGCATTCATTCCTCACCCAAAACTCCCCCTCACGCTCAGTGGGAGCATAAGGGGGAGTTTTGTGTTATGCAACACTGCTTCAGTTCTTCATTCTGGTTCCCAGTGAAAGATAAAACCATTGTGCAACTTCCTTATTTCTCCTGAATCAAAAAAATCAAAACCAAAGAGAAAAACCCAGAAGCAGACTATAATTCATTTTAGGAAAAATAATCTTGTTTTCTCTAGATGTGTTCTGATACTTTGATTTTAAAAGATAAGGTGCTTTACACTTGGTGAAAGTCAAAGTCTATTGAACTCTGTCCAAGGAATAGTGGATATTTTCATATAACTTTGATTTTGGGTCTTGTCACTATTTTTTTTTCTCTTGATGGTTATCAGATTGTTAATGATACTGAACTGAAATCTCTAAGAGTATCAATGGCTTGATGGCTTTTATTTTTTTTCCTTCAACAGAATAGGAAAAGTAAAATTGTATCCTGAACAGATGCGAATCAATGTCAATTGTAGGTTAGTGTATGATTTTTCCTTCCCTCTTAAGACAGATTTTATTTGTTCTTGAGGGAACAGACCTTAACTTTGGTACCCTTTTGGGCTTCATAGATTTTAAAATTTTGGAGCAGGTTAGACTGTTTTGAGGATTGAAAATGAGGGAAAAACAGTGATCTTAGTGAAAAAAACCCTTAAGCTTTTCAGGCATACAGAACATCTTCCTGTCTTTAGTATTTAGTATCTTGTATCTTCCCCCGCAAAAGCTTACTTGCAATTGTCAGTCCTGCAGCTGTGGCTTGACCCTGGCTGGACACCAGGTGCCCACCAAAGCCACTCTACCACTCCCCTCCTCAACTGGACAGGGAAGAGAAAGTATAACCAAATGCTTATGGGCTAAGGTAAGGACAGGGAGAGATCATTCATCAATTACCAACATGGGCAAAACAGATTCAGCTTGGGGAAATTAGTTTCATCTATTACCAGTCAAATAAGTAAGATAATGAGAAATAAAATCAAATCTTAAAACACCTTCCCCCCACCCCACCCTTCTTCCTGGGCCCAAATTACTTTGCTTCCAATTTCTCTATCTCCTCCCCCTCAGTGGTGCAGGGGGACGGAGAATGAGGGTTGCCGTCAGTTCATCAGACATTGTCTCTGTCACTCCTTTCTCCTCAGGGGGAGGACTCCTCACACTCTTCCCATGCTCCAGCGTGGGGTCCCTCCCACAGGAGACAGTCTTCTGTTTCTTCACTTCTGCAATGGGAGTCCTTCCCATGGGCTGCAGTTCTTCACAAACTGCTCCAGCGTGGGTCCTTTCCACAGGGTGCAGCCCTTCAGGAACAGACTGCTCCATCGTAGTCCCCCACAGGTCCCGTCATGAGCCTGCTCCAGTGCAGGCTTCCCACAGGGTCATGGCCTCCTTCAGGCATCCACCTATCCCACTGTGGTGTCCTCCATGGACTGCAGGTGGATATCTGCTCCAGCATGGTCCTCCATGGGCTTCAGGGGACAGCCTGCCTCCTCATGGTCTTCACCACAGGATGCAGGGGAATCTCTGCTCCTGCGCCTGGAGCACCTCCTTCCCCTCCTTTGTCACTGACCTTGGTGTCTGCAGTGTTTTTTCTCTCATGTATTCTCACTCCTCTTTCTGGCTGCAGCAGCTTTTTCCCCTTCTTAACTATGTTATCACAAAGGTGCTACCACCATCAGTGATGGGCTTGGCCTTGGCCAGTGGCAGGTCTGTCTTGGAGCACACTGGTATTGGCTCTATTGGACACAGGGGAAGCTTCTAGCAACTTCTCACAGAAGCCACCCCTGTGCCCCCCTACCCTCAAAATCTTGCCATGAAAACTCAATACACCTGCAAAATTAAGACAGTAAAGAAAGATGATTTTAATGTTCATTATGTTATATTACAACCCAGATTCATGAAACAACTGATTTAAAAAATGTCATCTTTGTCCTAATCTTATCACATTCACTGTCCTAAGGTCCAAGTAAAGAATATGTTCTCAATCTAAACTCTTAAGTGAACAGTCATGGGGGTTTGCACACGTTTTTGTGCAGGCAATGAACAGTGGGGGTTTTGTGTACTCGGAATGTCCCTAATTTTAAGACCCCAATACATTATTAAAATCTACTAAAACCAAATCCTGTTTCTGTTAGCTTTCTATTCTCATAAATTTCTAAGCATGTTTGAAGAAAAGTTGTAGCTTGAAGTGTTTGCTTATATGTCCAATCACTTCTGTGACAGCTGCTGAAATGCATCTGCTTTTGGGTGGATTGTGACAGGTGCTTAGAAAGGTATCTTCCATTAAAATTCTATTATGGTTTTTTATAACAAGAGATAAATTTGAACTCTGAGCTAAAATACAGCTAGTTTCCATATTTAGACAGGCAATCACTTATTTTAATCAGCTTTCAGTATTACAGTGTTGTACTTCACCTGTTTCAGAAATAAATTTCTGTTGAAATATACTGCACAGCAGGTTGGTTTTTTTTGGCACTGCAGTAAGGTCATGTTCCATATTAAATATGTAAAAGGAGTTAATTCTGTGGTGTAATGATAAGTTCATAAAATTGTACAATATGCATAGTATGTTCACTACACTTACGCTTCAGTTCTTTAGCAGAGTCAGTCTACTTAGCAGCAAATGGAATGAATTCCTTTGGCTATTAATGAAAATATCTGATGTATTCTTCCTAAGGCAATCTTTGGACCAAAATGGCATTTGTATTCAGCTGGTTGTAAAGTTACAAATGCCTACATTTCTTGTCTCAATTTATTTAAATCATAATGTTGAGGAAATCACAGTAGCCTGTAATGCAGATCTGTAGAGGCAGTTCAGCATGTTATCCTGTTGTAATTTGAAACCTTTCACTTCATTTTCCTTCTATGAAATAAATTTTTGGCAAGACAATAACTGAATGTGGGGAAGTGGCAAGGCAGATCCCATTATTATTCGAAGTATATTTTGATGAGAATTTTGTTTAAATGCATACCCATGGTAACTTGGTCAGAGCAGGTGTATAAAATTCAAATATAATGGTCATGAACCATTTAGCCTTGAGAACAGTAACAGGCACAGGACATCTAAAAAGTGTGATCCATACCAAAGTGTTTCTGCATTCTTTTTGCTTTGTGAGTAATGACTTGAAATTGCATCCGATTTGGATATAATAAGATGGAGAGATGAACTGTAAGTGAATGTGAATGATCTTTGCAGTTTGACTTCAAAAAACAAGATTGGCTTTCCTAAGTGTAAGCTTTTGCTTACCATTCTCCAATCACTTGTTTCTCTGATTTATTTTTTTAACTTGGCACTCTTTGTTGGATGCTTTGTTGGATTTTAGCTGAACTGGTCTGGCTTGTATATTACAGATCATTTACTAGGAACCTGCTTGGTTACTTTCAAAGAGAGTGCTGTTCTTCAGTTCTTAATTAAATCACCAAAAATTCCACTGTAATGGTACATTTAATATATTGTTTGCAAACCTTTGCTGTTGCTAAATTACCTGCACTATTCAGTAACAGTCTCACATTTTCCTTACTCACCCTTTTGCTATAGGCATTGTACTAGAAATTCTTCTTGTTGCCCATGATGTCCATTGCAAGTATTGGCTTTAGGTGGTGCTCTCCTAACACCAGCCCTTTGTGATCAAGAAATGTTTCTATATTGCTCCTTTTGTAACTTGTCCCTGCTTCCACCTCTTGCAAATTGCCTTTTTTATGTTAGAGCAATACAGAATAGTACAACTATATAAAGTTATGCAATATTTCATTTATACAATTTTATGATAATAAATGTATTTGGGAAGAGATTCTGCTGGTAAAATTGCTTCAGACCTAATGGAAAAAGCAAACTTTGACTGACATTTGGGTTTTTGGCTTCACTTCTCTTTGGTGCTAAATTCTTTCAAATTCTTTTCCAAACAGTTATACTACTTATTTTTAAATGTCCTTTACTGATATGCCATGTTAAAAAAAAACAGTCATTTTGCATAATGGAATAAATAAGTTTTTATGGCAACAGGTGAAGTTGCAAGTTTGACAGGTTTAATTGCAAGGAAAATGTACTCTGTGATTCATCATATTTCTGTCACTATATCTTCTTTCTGAGACTATCCTTCCAGCTTTAAGAAAAACTTGAACACTCGTTTTAGCACAATGTTAAACATACTTCTATAGTGTGACTAATAAACTTGCTACTAGAAAAAAAAGCTCACTGCCAACAAACACAGTGAGTTTGTTTCTCTAGACCTAGCTATTCTTGAAATTGCAATTTCTGTTGGTCTTGAATAGAAATGTAGATGACAATTCAGTAGAAGACCTTCTGATGACTTCCTTAAATCATCGTTGTAATGTACATAGTTGCAAGAATTTTTTTTTTTTTGCCTTCCACCTAATTATAATCTCACAGCCTTAAGGATTTATAGATGTGCTTGTGTGCACTTCATGCTTCTCTGATATACAAGTCTTTGATACCAATTCTGAATATGACAGTATTCTAGAGACCATATGTGCAGATACTTAGCATTACTAGTATAAGATACTAAAAAGAAATTACAAGTTTGTAAATATTCTACTTCTTGGGCAAGTATTATGCTGTGGTATTTGCAATGACATAAGATGGTGTATATTTCCTTTATGTGTTTGCTGTTACAGTCCCACAACCTTTTGTGATATACTTCAGTATTTGTCTAAGTAATTGTGTGCTTAATCAAACTGGTTGGGACGTATTCCGAAAGTATTTAACAGGAACCAAACTTGACTGAATGCGCATCAGGCATAGTGGATAAGAGTCTACATCCTTTTTCAGTTAAACACATAAATTGAGAACTTTGTAAGAATTGTTACTGACAAAAGTTATTGAATATGTAAAATGGAAATCACAGTCTTCCATCTCAAAGGTTCAACCTGACAAACATTTAAAATTATTTACATGCTTTACAGGAGTAAAGTGGCTATTAATAGTAGTAAGATCCTTTTCAGGTGTAAAACTACATAAATATATGCATATGGGATGTGTGTGTATATATATATTTATATATAAACATACATGAATGATTGTTTGATTCCCTTCCTCCTCCCCCAGAAGAAAGCCCTATTTTGAGCTCTCTCTAATGTTGAAGACATTTTCCACTTTGTTTTATAAGGAACTTGGAGTATAGTTCTTAGATATGCCCTCCACTCCATGTTCTTTAAACTCTGTTTCCTCCAAAGGATGTGAAGAAATACATTTCCTGCAGGGCTTTTAAATTTAGAGCATGAGGTTCTTAATGAGGGAGTAGAAATTGGTGGTACTTGAAGCAAATAAATAAATAAAACATGGTTTAGTGAGGAATAACTGGTGTAGCTGAGAGAGTGATAACTCAGTTCTGACATCTGTTGGTATTTTAATGCATCCTGCAGCATAAATATAAGACTTCTGCCTCCTTAATTATAGTGAACACATTTTATAATGGTTCTATTGATCTTTTGTGAATAATGTTGATCTTGTAGGAAGGGTAGGTGGAGCAACTACATAAAAGCATATACTGCTATTGCTTTCCAGCAGGGTAGTACCGCTCAAGTGCTTCTTAAACAGAAATACTCAATTATTTGTGTAATTGTTGTAGCATATATTTTCAATATTCTGAAAAGTAAGTGAATATTGTTCTCAATTTCATGACTTGGACTGTTATCAGCTTCTGTCATTCACAGGAAATTACATCCTAAAATCTCAATAGGTAACACATAGCTGCTGTAAATCTAGTGAGATGAGGTAATGCTATGTAGATGGTGCAGATTCTCCCTGATTGAATACAAATTGAATATAATATTTGGAAGAACTTTTGCCAATCACTGAAAATAGTCATTACATAATTAAAATGAAAGAAATGCCTTCATGGATTGAATGGCTTTTTTATAAGGAAACTAATTAGTGATCTTAAAATAACAATAATATTTCAAAGTTGGAAAAACCCTTGCAGAGAAGTGGTAGCAAGGATCATAAAATGCAATCAAGTGCAAGCTATTCTACTTTTCTTTTCAGTCACTATCAGAACCTTTTTTCCCCACAAGTGCTCAGCTCCAGTACTGACAAGGAAATCTCTGAGCTTAGTTAGAGAAACTGTTCTTTATATTAAGCTATTTTTAATTACTGATTGGATATAATAGCTAATGCTGAGATACAAAACACAGGGCTCTGCATTTTTTTCCTGGTTTTGTGCTGCTTTTAAATCTAATATTTTCTTATTTAAGTAGAGATTGGAAACACAAGTAGACTGCATAAACTGTGTCAAATATCTTATTCCAAGAGACAGACAAAATCCTTCTAACATTACTCACAAGGATTAGTTTTGCATAATTCAATGAAATTAGAAAGAGTAATAATAAGAATAAAGTTCAGAAGCATTGGAGGAAAAAATGTCATACTTTTGCAAACAAAAAGCATATGTGCCAAATACCATGCATTGTAGCATGGGGGAATGAATTGTATGGGATCTGACAAGTTCCCAGCACTATCAAATGGTACTTCAAAAACCTATGTTTTATTGTGACTTTTCAGAACTACTGTTTGTTACAATTTAGCAGATCCTTCAGAGAAATTACACGTTCTTCAGGAAAATGAACAGTTATAACAGGCAAGCATGCTTGCTTGTACTATTGAGGCCTCTGAATTCATTCTCTCTCTCACACAAGATAGAAAGGCAGCAGCATTTCAAAAGAAAACATTTAGAATTTTACAATACTGCTGTAAAAGTGCACTGTTTGCTGGTGAGAAAGTATAACCTAAGGGTTCTATTCAGTTGCCTTTAATGCAAAGAATACCCTACTGAAGTTGGTAAATAATTTTTGAATGTATTTATCACTATGAAGTATTCTTAGTTTTTGTATCCATTGTTAAATATCCCCTATCACAAGAAAACATGATGTAAAACCCATAAAGACTTCAAGCAAGTAGGTAGACTGGGGATCAAGATACCGTTTTAGGAGAAGTTTGGTCTGGGTCTGGCAAGGACTTATTCATTCTGAATGAGCAAGGATTTTATGGTGTCTTTTCTTTTGATTTCCAAAGTCCTTGTTGCAGTTGTCAGCTGAGATGAGGAATTGTTTATAAATTTACCACAAGATAGTATGAAGGATAGAGGTCCTGACTCTGTTCTCTTCAGTGCTGAGTCACACTTCTGTTGATGCGTGCTGAGTTCTGGTCTGCCAATGAATTGGACCACTGTAGAGTCAAATCTGCATGTGTCATCTTGGCCTTGTGCCCTGCCTGTTGTGCATACTATCTCTTATCTTTTTGAGATTCATATTATTTGTGGGTTTGAAGACTGCTGCGATGTGAATAGCAGTCAGTAACTGATGTAAATGGGTCGTGGTATGTTGACAGCCTTTGGATGGGTATCAAGGCTTTGACTTTCCAGCAATACAAAAATAGGAAGGAACAGAATATGTGAGATGCTTAGATTTATGTATTTACTTATTTTCTTGGGAATTGAGCAATCATGTTTTGTATTAGCTTAAGAATTGTAACATATAGCAGTGTGTAGACACTAGACAGTAGTCTAGTTGGAGTGTTTTAAAGGCACATTGTTTCCTAGATAGCTGGCAGTGAAGACTTAGTATATAGTCAGCGTATAGTAATTTAGGAGTAGGCAGAACTCTTAACAGAGATCCATAATCTGGACCTGACTTTTTATGAACAATTCAGCTTCCCCATGTAAAATTGTAGGGCTTTTTAACATACAGATCTTTTCAGTGATTCCTGTGGCTTGCTTTGTCTGGAGCAGTTGATGTTGTTTTTTCTGCAGTGAATCTTGTTATTGGTATTCACCTTGAGCTATGAGTAGCTGACTAGTTTTTCACAATCATTTGGCAGTCAAATTCAGTGTAATTCAGCCTAGCGAAGTTGACAGTATTCTTCTCACAACTGTGCATGAAATCCCTATGTGATAATTTCTCATTTGCAGAAGACTGGAAAAAGACATTATGAGGTATATTTCTAGGGAGTCTTCATGTTTGTGTCACTGACTTTCTCCTTGATCACTTGGAGGATTCTCTTTTATGTTACTATTTCCTCATTAAGTTTGTTGCCATTTTCAACCATCTGTTTTTTGTGGGGATTTTGTGGGGTTTTTTAATGATGTCTTCTATACACTATTAATTTATTGATACTGGTTATATAAAACTAATAGAGGGGAAAATATTTTACATTAATGCCACAAGGTAAAATGGTCCTAAAAGTATGCTGCAGAAATACTACTTTTTAGTCAAGCAGTTCAAAGTACCAGTTAGACTTGGTGACTCTTGACTCTCGATTCCATAGTTGGAAATTTCTTGCAGAGGTAGCTTACCACTTTTTTTCATTTTTTTTTTATTTCTATTTTATTCAGATTTTGGTTTTATTTTCTTTAGTTTTTCTATATTAGCTCAGTAATCTGATTTCCAGAATTCTCTGACAAGCGACCACTTAGCATGCCCAGGTCAACTCCATTTAACGTGATCAACAAGGCATCACAGGTGCGTTGGACTCACAGTGTTTGTTAGAGAAATGGGATAGTCTTCATTTACACAATAATTTGGAATGTTTACTTAGAGTATAGTTTATTGGCACTTGCGACATAGGTCATTTGTAAAACCTGACGACATTAGCAGATTTGCTATGGTATCAAATTCAGTCATAATCTAACAAAATATTTTGATTACCTTTTTTTGGTGTTCTCATCTCATTTGATTAAAGACTTTTCCTAAGTGCTTCCCAACTCTCAGTCAGAAATTCCATATTTAACTCAAGATGGAGGTATCTCCACTTAACTGTTTTTTTATGAGATAAACTACTTATGGAATAAGTTACTTAATCTATAAAGGCCATTCTTATCTATGATTTCTTCAACTTTAAAATTGTTGTGATAAACCTGTAAGTTTCGAATTTAGTGTGACTATAGTGTCAATGTAAAACAACATTGTCCAACTGTGAAGAGAATCTGTTTCAGAAGGTATGGAATTTCAGAAGATACTTAGAGCTGGATGAATTTAAATTCTCATTTTTCCACTACTTTAAGTTTAGCCTTAGTTTATGATTTGCCATTTTCAGGTTTTGATGCTCATAACTGTGTCTTATTACAAGAGATTTTTTGTTTGTTTCTTTTATGCAGCTCTTTTAGTCCAATAAAGACACTTGAACATGAGAGGCTGTAAATCTGGAGATATAAAATTCCAGCACAAACCTGAAAATTGGAATATGTTCTCTGACTCCCTTGAACTAACTTGAGCTGCTAGAGTTCATCACCAATACATGTCCAAAAAGTTTATGTCTGGGACTAGGATTGTCTAGGAATGCTTAACTATGGACTATACAGATCTTCATGGTGATCTCAGCAATGGCAGTGAAGGAATGGTATGAAAAATGCATTGTTTTAGACTAGTCTGAGGGGAGAAGCTCCCAAGTATAGATTAATTTGGGGATTGGGCTTGTCTGTTAACTTTGCAGATATAGGAGTATGAAGCACACAAGTTTGAGATAGATGAGCCTTTTTTTTTTCACCTCCTCATGTTGGAGGGAGAATAAAAAAACTAGCCCAAACACCCCTAGTTATACCTCAGGTTGATCTTATGCTGCAGTCAAACATTATGGTTGCAGCATATATATATACATGTCTGATCAAGTAGGTACCAGTGTAGCTATGGCAGTGTTGTGTTCAGTGTGGGCTGAAATATTCTCACCCTTCATCCTTTGGGAGCTTGGGAAGACTGGTCTAGCAGCTGGAGTGTATTCAGCTCATTCCACTGCTGTCATTCCCCAAGCTGCTTATGTTGTATCTGGCGTCCAATTGCAGTTGCACATGGGACCACAGTGTACACATTTGCTCAGAAACTGTGGGAATATAAATAGTTACATTTGTGTTTTAAACTCCTGGTAAGGAAAGCATAGATTTCTGTGTCAGTGTGGCGTTTACTTTTAAGGATTTTGGGGTGGTTTTTGGTTGTTTGTTTTTTTTCCCCTAAAATAAACAAAGCAGGAAGCTTGTAGCTGAATGTTTCTTTGGCTCATCCAGTTGTGTTTATAAGAATATGGCCTGTATTTCTCTGGATTCCTCTATCCTTTCATACCCACTTGTTCACCTGAGGTTACATTTGTCTAAAATAGGAAGGAAGAAATTTAGGAAGTTAAAATAAAATAACAGTGTTGATAAGAAACACAAATGGGTTTCTTTTTGTGTGTTTTTTGTTGGATTAGTATAAATGTATATTATGTATAGTATGTTAAATGTTCAGTGGTTTGCAATTTCAAGAAAAATGAAAATATCTGTTTCTGTGTACTCACCAACTTGAAGTACATTCTATGAAATATAGATTATGATAAATACATGTCCATGCACTCACTTCTGAAAATTTGAGAAAATGCCTCTGCTCCTCAAAAGTTAGTCTTTTCTTGAATTTTCTCACCTTTGTACAGCAAGACATTAGTGCAGTTCCCTTATCACCCATTTTATTACATTATTAAACGTTCTCAGCAAACCTTGTTTGGCAACAGGTTTACTGCACGCTCAAATAAAAAACAGTATGGAACAGCATACAAACACAGTGTAATATCTTGAAATATGAATTAGGAACCCTCAAACTGAGTTTTCTGCCTTGTCATTCGTGGAAGTACACACAGAGATCCTATTTTAATTGATTACAATATTTGCTTCTCTTACATACCTGTTTGTACAGTGAATAAAGGATAAAAAATGGATTTCAAAGGGGATCTGTCCTACCTGTAATAGAATCTAAGGTTTTGTAATAATGAGCAGTAAAAATACATATTTATTTTCTCATTTTCTTCCAAACTCAGATTTATACAGCTCTTCTATTTAATATAATTTTTAAACTTTTCTTGAGAAATACAACTGTTACAGGATATTTGTCTTTTGCTGGTATGTTATATAGGCAATAAAAATTACAGATCAAACATTTCACTTTTTTTAATATTTAGTTTCTCATTGCTTTGCAGTCAGATATGTATCATTAAACACCATGCCTCAGAATAAAGTGTGAAGGGTTATTATTGTTTTATTCTAAAATAATTGCTTCCATGAAAGGTTTTATTTTTCATTTTTTTAAAGAAAGCATTGCATTGATCACAGAATCACAGAATCACAGAATCCTAGGGGTTGGAAGGGACCTCGAAAGATCATCTAGTCTAACCCCCCTGCCAGAGCAGGGTCACCTAGAGTACATCACACAGGAACGCATCCAGGCGGGTTTTGAATGTCTCCAGCGAAGGAGACTCCACAACCTCTCTGGGCAGCCTGTCCCAGTGCTCTGTCACTCTCTGATCTTCTGTTTTTTAAAAACTTTTAACAAAATTAATCTTGAAATAAAAACAAACTTTAATTGTTATTTATCTCAACTGGATAAACAAGTAGTCTGCTGATCTTATCAACAGTCTGAGTTAAGACTTCTTTTTGAATTTCATCTCCTTGAATTGCTATTTAGAAACATGACTTAGAGATTTTCTCTTACAAAAAAAAAAAATAAATCACCCTATCAGCATTGTTAGTGAAGTAAAAGACTGTGTCTAAATTTACATACGTGAGATTCTTCCAGTTCGGGGTGAACGTTTTGCCATATCTCATTTCTTTCAAAGGACAGGAACTCATTAGCTGCACATGTTGTTTTCCATAAGACCAGCACAAATTTTACGCAGTTTCAACACAGACAGTAAATCTTTCTGTGAGCAAGGATTTTTTCTGCGGTTGAAGGTGCTAAATCAGTTCCTTATGATTGAAAGAAATATGAGACACAATTCAGAGGAACTGAAACCAGTTCATTATAAACAGAATGGAGTACCTCTTTAAGGTTAAGCATGTACGTAAATGTTTTTCATTATAGGGCATAATCATGCAAGTCAAACAAAGTGTGAAGATCATAAAATTAGAAATCCAACATCAAAAGGTTTCAGAATTCATTCTGTGAACTTTAGAAGTGCTTTAAATCTTTTTGTAATGTCAGGTGGTCAGCTCTTTATGTAAGAATGTACTTTTAATTAGGGGTCACACCACTGTAGTAACTGACTGAATCACAAGTATTTGAAAATAGAAATCCTTGCAGATTTACAGAATAATGCTTATTTTCAGGAAACTTAATGGCTTATGAAAGCAGGTAGAAAATTAATGTAGTTCACTTTATATCTGGGAACAAATGGAATTGGAGTGCAGTATAGAACTGGCTGGAAAATGAGGAAAAAAATACTATTCCACTCCCCTCACACCCTTCAAGTGTGATTTTTTTTCTTTAATGGATGTTTCTAAAGCTTCCTCTTCTTACTTTGTTCCATCACAGAAGACATTCTTCCTCTCTCCTCTTTTTGTCAAAACAATTGCATTATTGGTTCTCCATTATTTGTCTCTTGGTTCAGCCCGTGTCCTATGGCAGTTGCCACAACATTCTGTATATTTTTGGACATTTCAAATACACAGTTGTGTTTATTCCGTAGCTGCGACCTCATTCTGCTCAATTTAAAAAGGGAGCTTTTGACATACAATAAGGAAATTATTTACTTTTTAACATCACAACAATTTTTTTTTCACTGAAGTTATGAATGAATGAGTGAAAATTTATGTTAACTAAAAGAATTTAATTAATCTCAGTATCGATTTCTTTTGATTAATCAATTAACATGCATGAGAACAGTCCTGCTGCACTCTGGACAGGAGCTGACCTAGCCTGTTATGTGCCTTTCAATAAGAAACCCCTCCCTAGAAAATCGGGACAAACATATTGTGTATGTATCACCTATTTTTGTTTGTGTGGGTTTTTTTGTTTCTGTTTTTACCCTTTGTAATCTGTGGTTTAAATGACTGCTGGATCAGGGGTTGTATTTTATCTTTGTATTCTGTGGAACTTGATGGACTTTCATTCTGCAGTTATATGTGGAAAAGGACTTTTTTTCCTGCGCATTTAGACATACCAAATCTTATTTTACATTTCACTGAATTCAGCTGTCAGCTGAAGTAGTTTTTGAGTCTTTGCTATTTCTGTAGTTCTGAATTGTTAATTTTCATCTGGAAGGTAAAATGCATGCACTTTATTTGTTCTCTGAGGTACTTTTATGAAGTGACAACTGAGTGGTGTATATAACATTGTATAGTAAGGTTTTTGACAAAGCTTTTAAATTAGGCTATTGATAAATGTTTTGAAATAGAAGACAAAATAGAAGACTTTTGAACTCAAAGTGTGAAAAATAGAATTAAGTAAAATACTCCACATCTTCCAAATGCTGTGATCTTATTAAAATCCTGCTGGAAGTCACATTAGGCTGTGTTTTAATGCAAGTTCCCTGTCATTGTGATGTTTGTCTGTGATGACTTTTACCAAGTTATCCGGTGTGCAGTGTATGAGTGTCTCTGATAAGACTTCTTCCTTATAGGGATGAAATCCAAAAATCAATGTCAGATGGAAATCAAAGCTCTCAAAATTTGAAGGACTGATGGAAAGATATTTTAATGAGTCTGATTTTCGAGCTTTACCTTCATTTGGCAGGAAGGGCCAGCATGAAATTCCTGGGTGCAGATATTTAGAACAGATACTTGAAAACAAGGAAGTTAAAAAAAATTTAAAAAATAAAATCAGGAGCAATATTTTGATGGCAAGAAAAAAATATTTTTCCATTTTTTACCTGGAAATGTAACTCAGATTTTGAGGAAATTAACTATATGCCTGTACCTTTGTGAAACTGGATGATAACCACATTCCAATTACCTCTCAGTAATAAGCAACATAAAACTTAATTGCTTCTATTCAAATAGCCATTCTAATTTAAAATAAATAAAAAATCACACAACCCAGAAACAGGGTTGCTGAAGACACTGCCAAGTTGACTGACTAAGGTAGAAGACCCCCAAAAAAAGAAAAATATTTCTGAGAGATGAGGGGAATTTAGAGTTTAGCCTATTTTTTTTTCACTTTTTTTCTTTTTTTTTTTTTTATTTCAGCATGGCATCACACAAAATATTCTGTAAGCTGAAGTTAATTTTGTCAGTGATCAGTTATAGCCATATGGAAATAAAAGCATTTTAATTCGTAGTACTGCTGCATCCATATTTTTTAATATAAAACCATTTTTTTTCTAAGAGTTCTATTCAGATTTTTTTCCTGTTCAACCCAGTCCCATTATTCTTTGCTAAAAATTGTGTGCTTTTGCTGTAAATTGGATATTGGAGCTTCAGGAGCTAATTTTAAACTGTGATGGGCAAATCATTCAAGTGAAAATAAAGGTAGTTGCTCTTCCTTCATGCAACATTATCAAATGAAAAGTGAGTAATAAAAACAAAGGAGAAAAATAAATTGAAAGCTTATTCATCACAACAGTTTGGTCCATAGCTACTAATTCTAAACCTGAGATTTTCTCTGAAATAAAAGTGCAATTAAGAAACAAATGGGGAAAGAGTTTAAAAAATTACTGCAATGAGAAAACCTTTTTGGAGTAGGTTATATGCTCTACTGAAGTAGGAACTAGGTCCTTTTGATAGTCTGGATTTTTTTTTTCAACAGATATTGCATTGAAAACACATAGCCTTATATTATTGCTCTGTGATAAAGATGTGTGTTGCATACATGAACTTGGGCAATAGCCATGCCTGTGTTTTGTGAAGTATGAAGACTTCACATCTAGTGAGATTTTGAAAGAACCCTGCATAGCACGAGAAGAGTCTTTTCCTAGGTGTGATTTGAGAGAAGAGCTATTTTGTACACACCTGCACGAAACTGTCAATGGAGAATCTTCAGCCATGGAGATTCCCCTAACTTGACTAGACAAAGCCCTGAGCTGGTCTTGCTCTGAAGTTTGCCTGTGCTTTGAGCGGTTAGACTAGATGATTTCCCAACTTCCCTTTCAGCTTAAATTATTTTACCGTTCTAAGATGCACTATGTTTTAACATTGGCTTTGCTCAAATTGCATCTTCCTGCTGCAACAGGACCATGCCCACTACTCATGGCCATAGCTAAGTATCGTGCTTCAGCTCTGACAGTTCAGATGTCTAAAAACCATCGAAATTAAATATTGCAGCTCCCCACAAGCATCCCAGAACCTTTTACTCTATAGTGACCTAATAAAAGATTTACTTTCTTGTTGCTTTCTATATTTTCATCTTCTTGAAAATACATTCCTGCAATCCAGAGGTTGTCATTTTGACTGGATTTTGGCTTCTGCTAATTACAATGCTTGTGATGCTCAGTGTACACATCATAAGTTTTGCTGTGGAAGGAAAAAAAATCACAAGACATTGTATGCTTCTGGTTGTTATCTATTAGAAATAAGATTTTTTGGGGGAGAAGAAAGCTTTTAGAAGACAGTTTCCAAAAACTGTGATCAGAAATACAATGCAAGTTACAGGCAAATTAGCCTCTATTTTTACAAAAAAAAAAATCTATCCTTTCATTTTGTGTCTTGTTTTGCTCTCATAGTTGTGAGTTGTTAGTGGAGAAGCTAACTGGAAGAGACAAAACATATGCACAGAAAGGGCTTTTGTAGGTATGAAACACTTCTCACTGAACACTAACAGAGACTGACCCTCCACTTTTTCTCTACAACCCACACTCCACCATCTTTCCTTAGCCATAAAGAGAGGCTCTGCCAGTGCCCCTGAATGAAGAACCAAACGTGACAGCTCAGCTGATGGTGTTGACATTGGCAGCAGACTTGATGGACAGCACCAAACCTTGCCATGGCCTATTTCCTGCTAATTAGCTGTTCGAAGGAGCTCTATGTGCCACAGGCACATTCTTATTGGAAAAGGACATCTTTGCCGTTCACCCTGACAGCTGTGATGCAGCTGTTCATGGAGTGACTTGAGCACGGAGGAGGAGGGTGGGAGGCGGAGGAGGAGGATTTAGAACAAGTGACAGCTCCACTATCTTGCATTGAAACCATCCTGAGCTATAATAAACAACTGGAACGGAGAAGAGAGAAGCTAGGAGTCAAAATTTATAAAATTGGAACACAGTTTAGGCATGAAACAAGAGGAGCAGAGTAAGGGAATAGGACTGCCCTGTGCGGGCTCTGTAAAGCAATTGGAGCTGTATGCTCTTGTGATTAATGCAGGCTGAAGGATTTAACATACAAATGCTCATGATTTTCTATAGGTCATGTGCATGTCCATGGAATTAGTGGGGGTGTGTGTGCCAGGAAGTCCCACAACTGAGCAAGACAGGGAGCAGCATGGGCCTGAATAATTTATTGAAGTGCCATAGATCTGATGACTTTGGAGACAGGCTGAAGGAAGGAGTTTGGTTTTTTTTTAAAAAGTGCTTGCTACTTACTCTGAGTGATCATGGGTAGAGAATGAGAGAGTCTGAGAAAGTGCTCCTGCTGCATTTCAAAGTAAATACCCTTACTGATGCAGAATTTCTAAGTGGTGGAATACATTGCTGTTATAACTGTCTTACTCAAGCTTGTAATGTACATTATTGACACTTTTGAAGACAGACATCTAACTTATTTGAATGTTAACTAGAAGGTACAGAAGTAAAGATGTGAAGTTGAGGATGTAGAAAATTCAGTTGAAACTGATATTTTCACTGGTGTATTTTTGTTAGTTCCCATTGATTTTTATTTTCTACTGGTTTGAGTTTTAAAGGGGAGAGTGAGACTAGACTTTGGACCTTTTGTGATGATAAATTATCAGTTTTAAACTTAGCAATCATTTTATAATATAACTTGAGAAACAGCGATAGAATGCAAAATTCCACAAGTAATTTTTAAAATTAAAGTAGGTTTGCAGTTTTTGAAGAAATGATATAATTTAGAAGGCAAAAAAAAATAGTTTATATTAAATGAGTCAAATGAGGATGACAGTGATGTTCGCTACCAGAATTCAGACAAAACACTTTTTGATGCTGAGCATTTAAAAAACAAAACAAAACAAAAATTATTATTGCATTAGTTGATTTTCCTCTGTGTTTCCTGGAAACCTGAAGAGTAAGGCAAAGATTTTGTTTGCAATATATCTGTCGTAGGTAAAGGAAAGGAGTGTTGGATTGCCTGGGAAACCTTGCTTGTAAAAAACTTCTGGTATAATTTAACAACAGAGTGGATTAGTTTGTGATAGCACTGAGATTTGGGATGCTGCTGCAAACTAATTCTTTTTAAGGTTTTCTCTTTTTATTGCTGATTACCTATGGGTTTTACTACAAACAACTTCTCATTTCTCTACTGACAAATATACTAAATAGCTAACAGTATGCTGCAATCAGTAGCCAAAAATGTCCCAAAGCAGATGTTTCCATTGTTATAGCAAAGAAACCACACAAATGCTTATACATATCACCAATGTTTTGCTACCATGTTTGCTATTACCTCTTAACCTGCACTGAAGAAATCATCTTGTTGCGCCTCAAAAATTACATATAGACTTAGAATATATATCAATGTAATTTTCCTTATTTATACATATATAAAAATAAAACAAAACATTTTGAAAAGATGAGCTTACACTTCAGGGACTTTCTCAATTAAAAAAGAAATACAGATCCTTGTTCTACTTTGTAGTGGGATTGCTCCTATAATTTTTATTTGTGTGTCTATAATGTATCCTGTACCATATTTACAGACATGCAATGCCTTATGGTGACATTTTGTGGATTTTCACTCCTGACTTGTGAGGTAATCCTAATTATCATACTAAAAACTTTAAATATTCTTTGTAAATATTTGATGCGCCCATATTGCCTGGGGTTTATCTTTCAGATTTCATACAAGTCTAATGGCAAATGTGAAATAAATTTTCAGTGAAAGTGATTTAGCTCAGTAAGAAAAAAAAATAAAAAAATAGTGTAAGTGTTCATACTAAATGGTTTGTCTATTATTTCTGACCTTTTTGTTATGTTTGGTTTTTTTTAAAAAAAAAAAAAGAATTCAGCATACCATTTACCTATGAGTGGCTGTTTATATTTCTACTGCCAATGCTTTTCAAAATTATAAAAGATTAGTGGTTTTGAGTGTTTAGGTTTTGCCATCTGTTCTGTGTAAATGATCACTCAGCTTAATAATTTTAATAGTAAATCTTATATCAATATCTGTTCATAAATAATTTAAATGTTCATTGTGCATCTCAAGATTTGAAAAATGCTTACTTTTATGTATTTTCCACCTGTAGTAGTAAGAAAGCTTCAGACGTTTGCATCTACTACCATACTACTTGCATGTACTACACATACTAATGTGTTCTGAATTGTGTGAATTACCATTACACAGAAAATTGGTATTTTAATACAAGGGATTTTTTTGCAACTTTATATTACTGGTCTAGTTCAGGAAAAGTGGACTACTGTGTCTATTTTGCTGTGGTTATGTTTTTGTCATGGCTATATTTTTGTCAGTAGGAAAATTGTTCTATATTCATCTATTTTTCAGTTGGTGATATAATGCAATTTTGTGTGGCTTGTGCATGGATGGCCACAGCTGAACCTTTGCACACTATGCTGTATTAACAGCATAAAATTAGACTTACTCTTCTTAGCAAGTAATTCTTGTACAGGAGGTAATGATGTCTTTGATTTTATTTAGGTTATGAAGAAGCCAAGAAAAAATTGGTATGTTCTTAAGAGGTGTACCTTCACGTACCTTGTGAACAGCCAGTGTTTTTGATATTGAACAAACTTAGAAGCTGAAAATGTTGAATACCTTAAAAAAACCCTCAACCTAGCCTTAGGGTTTAGGTACAGTTAATGTCCTAAAAGATACACACAACCTAGCAGTCATGAAGACAAGACTTAGAAAGACCTTTAAGGGTTAATGTGTTTGATAGTCCTGCTCCATGAGAGTAACAGCTGGGTGGCAAAAACAGAAGGGTGAGAATTCTTAACCTTGTTATACTGTATAAGTGACAAATCAGTGAGGTGAAAGGAGAATGTCAGTTTCTTTCATTGTTTTACCAACCAATATCTGTTGTTTCTTTATTGCTGATGTGACTTGAAGGGCAGGAAAAGAACATCCCTCTAGGTACTGGCTATTAGACATGTTTATGAGGAACAAAGATATCAGTAAGTAATATGCTTTTTTTATTTAGCATTTTTATGGTAGTGAGTCTTGTTTTAATCTGAGATCTTTTTATTTGAGATATTATGATAATCCACAGGCCACTGATGCCTACTACATTCATAATCTTTCAGATTTCTTCTCGCTATGAAATGAAAATGGTTCCCCTGGAAGCGGCAGATACAATCTGTTTGATGGCATGTCTAAGCATTTATGAGTTTCTAAGATGAACAGGAAGGACTTCTTCAGAGAACCACATCTTTTCGTCTAATAGATCCAGTCAGTGTTCATTTCAAAATCTTACATATATTATTTTTCAGTGTAATTATTATATATATATATATGTATTAGGAATGCAGTTATCAGAACATTAAAAAGTTTGTGGTTTGTTTTTGGTTTTGTTTTTGTTTTTTCTAAGTGGTGTTGCAAGTAATAATAAGCCATAGACAGAAATTTCTGCATCTTTTTTTTCAGGGAGTTTCGATGTTTGGTTTCTCCTTGTTTGTTTTTTTTTTCCCCTTTGTCTTCCTTGTGTTCCTCCTTGCTCTCAGTCTTTCTTTCCCATGTTTCTCTGCACTATTCCTGTCACACCTGTTTCGTGCAATGTTACTCTTTCTTTCTTACATGCATGCCTCTCGCTCTCATACTTTCTCAAGTGCGCCGTCTCTTTCATGTGCTCTTTTGCACATGCTCTCACTCAGTGTCTTACTTGCTAATTCTTGCACGCTCCCCTTCTTGCTCACTTGCTTTCTCATGCTTGCTCTTTCTATTGCCCTCCTGTATTTGCTTGCTCTCTCTCACATGCGCTCTCGCTCTCACTTTCTCTTGTGTGTACACTCTCTATGCTCACTCCCTTTCTCACTCATGCTCTTGCCCTCTTATTATCTTTCTCACTCCTGTGTGCTGTCTCTCTCTGTCTCTCTCTCTCTGTCTCTTTTCAAACTTACTGTATTTTATCTTTTCTAGGGAAAATATGTCCTTTTCGTTACCCAGCAAGTGGTCAGGGGCTAGTCGTATGAGATAGTTTGATCACCAGGGATAATACTGCTTTATGAACCTTCTTAATTGGATTCACAGGCAAGATTTTATTATTTTTTTTTTTCATCTAAGGTGTCCTTCCCTGCCCCTCCTTCAATCACATCATTGCTTGGAGGCAAGAGAGTATGGGAAGAGAGGAGGGAAGCTCATTTAGCAGCCCTGGTAGACATAGGTATCACAGTACCAATCAATCAATACACATGCTTTTCCACTGAGACTCCTCTGTGACCTTGAGGGGTGTGACAAATGACTTAGAGGACAGAAGAGACAGAAGGTTTGTGATAAACCAAAAAATTATGTTCTTCTAGGTGATGAAGAAAAATAAAAATGAAGAGTGAGGGTAGATCCGTATTTGGTTTGAACAAGACTCAATAAATTCTGTAACTACCTTTCTCTGTACTGGCTGTGGTTAGAGGAGTTTACTGTCATGGTAATCAAGACTTCTTCAATAAACCTGACTGCAGTGTTTACAGTACTGTTTTGTGCAGTACTGCAGTATTTTATGGCCCTGAGCCCTCAGCTGTGGCTGGAGGTTGTAGCAGTTATTGATAACAGCTTCCAGAGGCAACATATCTCATCAAATTCATGTAGAGGGAAAATAATCAGCAGAGTGAATCATTTAACCTGGATTGACTTGGCTCATTCTGAAATCTGCAGCACATAAGCTCAGTCATGAGAAGGTTATTATTAATCATAAATGTTTGATACATTAGTAAGTGTGACAGCTTACAGTCTGGGTATAGATACGCTTTCAGCAGATTGTTTTGTTTTGTTTTGTTTTTTCATAGATTATATTTATATATTTTTAATAGACCAGCTGAAATCAGCAATCTTCATCTATTATGTATCTATGATTCTAGCGCACTATGTGAGGCAGGGTGCATTTTTTGAACCCACCAATGTGTGTCTAGGCTTAACAGAAAACAATGTCTGTTAGGAGAAAGATAGCTTTTGGCGCATTATTTATTCTTTGTATCTCCTTCGGAATGCAGATTGGCATTTTCATTACTGATTCCAACCCATTCCATTTTTCTCTAGCTCCTTTGACCCTTATCAACATGATTATCTGTAGTCTTCCCATGTTAAGCCCCTAGTAACAGTGATTGCTATTACGTATTTCAGCCAGCCAAACCATTTATACTCCTGGTTCTATACTTAGATTCCTTGTCTTTGCAGCTCAATACATAAAGTAGTGACCTTCTTGTTGAAATATTGACTGCCAAATACTCATCAGAGGTCAGTAATCCTTGTTCTCTGTATTTATCATTGCATTCAAATCCATAAAGGCCATAAAGCTGAATTTCTAATCTCATTGCCAAAGATTAGAAAACTATTTCTATTTCAACTATTTATATTGTTCTGGACAAAAGAGGTCTATTGTAAAGAAATTTGGAGACTACATTTTTTCTAATGACGGGCTGCACTTTCCAAGGCAGGAAAAGTTATTTTGGTTCATTAAGCTCAGTAGCAGTGCTAGTAAACCAAAGGCTAAATGAAAGAAGGTGGCATGTGTTTGGGGAAGCAGACAGTAAAGTGTCATCATCCTTCTAATGATATTGAAGCTGGTCAGATTTACTGGCAAAATGCCCAGATCTCCCTTGTAGCAGCCATAATCTAGTATATGTCTGATGTTTTAGAATGCCAGAATTGCAAATCCAAAATAAAAATAAAGCATTGCTTTGTGAAGAATTGAAATAATTTAGCAAAATATAATCCAATTTAAGGAGGAGTGAATGACAATCACTATAGGGTCCTAGAAAATGACAGGAGAAAGCACTCTGTTACTATTTCAAAAGATTTGTATTAAATTTACCAACAAGGGATGTGCTATCAGAGAGCAGCAGATACATATTAGGAAAAAATTCAGAAAGTTGATTGTTCCTGGGTTTTTTAATGAGGTCAGTAACCCAGTCCTGTAGAACAATTAATTTCTTCAGCACCTTGCTGAATGTGATTCTGTTTTGAAAGTGCTAGGCTCTTCAAGAGATTTAGCTTCACTTTCCATTCAGGTAAAGCAAAATTGGCACTGTGTATCTTTGCTGCCCACTCATCCCCTCATTTGCTCTAATGAGAGGCTTCAGAGTGGGTCTGACAATGGAAAATGACAGACAAGTGTGATTACAGTTTAATCTGAGGTAAAAAAACCCAAACAAACACCAAAACAAAACACAAAAATAGACAACAGTTTAGGTTGTAAGCCATTAAGTGTGAACTGTATTTACTGGGTGCTATGCTTCATTAGTATGAGCAGCTATTCAGAAGTGTAGAAACCACAACCCTGTAGCTTTCTGTCTAGTAGATGTTTCAAATGAAATATATCTTACCTGACAATACCACAAAACCATTAAATGATTTTCAAGAACTCCTGCTTTTCCAAGGAAGCTGTTTGCTTTTTTGTACTGGATATCAAGTTGAACTTTTGTCTACTTGGAATTAATTTATTTTAGTTGGACCAAGTCTGTGACTGCCAAAAGTAGTTAACTAAAAAAAACCCCCAAAAAAATGACAAACACTTTTGAAAGTATCTTCAAGGACAGGGAAACATAAGCATCTGTGTATTTTTATTAGTTTGGGAACACAAGTCATGTAGCTTTGTGTCTCAAAGAGATAAGGAAAATAGAACAGAGACTTGAACCCAGGTCATTAAAGCCCTAAGATAACACTTTAATCACTGTACCTATCCATCCTTTGGAAGATTATTAATGCAAGTATTTTCATTTTCTGCTTTTAAAAGTCAGTTTTCTTGTAAAATACCAATACACCTCAGTGGAGAGTTTCTGCAGCTCCTGTCTGGATTTAATACAAATTAAATAATAGGTTCTTTGTGTTATCAATGCCAAAAGCTTTCAGATTGACTTTTGTTTTGGTTTATCCTGAAAAAGAAAGGTTAGCACATTTGAGAATAGAATATATATCTCTTTTTAAAATTTGTCTTTATATGGCAGAAATATGTATCCATTTGGCTTATTCAATTTACCGTTGAAGGCATGAAATGCTAGAGGCAAAATTCTGAGACACCTGTATAGTCTGTTTAATGGAAATTCAGGTTTTGCAGGGTGACTGCAAGGTCTAAGTTTTTCTTTAAAAGTAACAGTAACTCTGAGAAGTGTTAAGTATGCTTTTAATGTAAAAATAAGCAAAATTTTATTTGGGAGGGGGAATAAATGTTTTGAGGGGAGAACACAGTAAAACCAAAGCTTAACAGACTATCCCTGTTCCCAGTGCTGTTGAACAAAACTGTATGCATATCACTTTACATAAATAAACTTTTCTATAGCAAGATTTGGTTCATAGGAACATTATGAATCAGAGTGATGCAATGCTTGTTAGAATGTGATATTTTAGGTATAGTCTAATTTTGTATGTCATTTATGCTTCTCCATAGATTTATAACTGTGGAAAACCTATACGGAGTAACATAAAATCAAAGGAAACAAAAACATTCTTGTTTTGTGGTTGAAATCAGATTTTGGGTTTTTCTTTTTTTCCTCCAGCAAAGAGATCCAGTGACAATGGATCCAGGTTGGTGTTTTGTAACCTTTAAATTATTATTAAGCTAGAAGCAGCATGGCTCAGTAAGCGTGAGTAAATAAGGAGGAACCGAGGAAGAAGAAGCCAATATATTACCCAATCAATAGGGACATTGATTCTGAAAAGAATTTCTTAAAATAGGTTCTCAGAAGACATGAGGCCATATCTGAGGTGAAGGGAAAGATGAATTGGACTCACTGCCAGTAAATTTAAATTTAAGATATTGGTTATCCTTTTAGTAACAGATTAAAAAAGTAGGGTTTTATTTAAAAAAAAAAAAAAGAGAGTGAGAAAAAAGAATCCCTTAAAGTTTTGTGATCTGTAGGTTCCTGAGCCCAGCCTTTAAGAAAGAAAAGAAAAAGAAAACCTCTTGAATTGTAATGAAATGAATTTTATTTTGCAGACACTGGGCTCATGCCATTTCATTACATTACCAGGATACACTGAGCAGGCTGGAATCAGCAGGAACTACGGGCAGTGGAAGCTGGTGATAAGCATTTCATCATGGCCCTAAACATATTAAATTTTTAGCTATAAATTTTGTCAACAGCATCTACATGCCTGGGTAGCATTTCCCCCCTTTCTTTCTTCACCACTCGCCCCCCCCCACCTCATTCTCTTTTGCTCTGCAAATACAACTTGTACTTGAGTGTTCTGAAAACAAATTTTAAAAAATCAATAAGTTAAAATACATCTACAATTTAACTAGTCCAGTAATTATCATTCAGATTATTTTTTCACGTACTGAAAATGAGAAAGCAAAGTTGCAGCATGAGGAAGGGTAACAATAGACAAACCTCATTAGGTTTTGTGGCAGCCTTCGGAAGATTTTCTCCTAAAACTAGTAGCATATTTTTCAGTTTCATTCCCAGCCCATTTCCACCTCATTCCCAGACATTTGGTCTTTATAGAATGCTGATAGAGAAATAAAAGGTATAAATCTAAAAGAAAAGTTTGTAGATTTGATATTTCTAATAATAAAATTTCAATAAAATTTCACCAATTTCAGATAGCTGTAATGGTAAATGGCCAAAACCAGAAGCATACTGGAGTATACAGTAGCACTTTTAATAAAACATTCTTGAGGATCAGGAAAAAGAGAGAATTTATCCTCTGCATCCCCAGGTGATATCCCAGTAATCAGTGACAGACAAAAAGGGAACATAGAACTGTGAAACAGAGGAAGCAGGTGATCATTTTGGTTTAGTCTGGAAAAAGTCTGGTCTTTCTGAGCAGTACTCTGGGTAACTAATAGCATCTTTAATGATAAGAGAAAGAAAGGTGCGTATTTGAGAACTGTCAAGGCATGACAGCCCTGGGGCTGGCTAGAGGCTAATTAGTTTCATAAGTGAAGACTCTAGAATAGCTGAAGGAAATCCTAATTGTAATAATAATTTATTCTGTTATTTCATAGTATTATAGTACAGTTCATCATTAGAAATCTGGTTTTAAACAAATACGTTATTTAAGTTTTGCCTCATAGTTAATACTGACTGAGTGGTCTGATGGGGAAGAAGACAACACTCACAGATATGTTTACTGCTAAAGCCAGCATGACCAATATCCTGATGTGACCTGAGAAAACCTGAAAACTCAATACATTTTTCCTCCACTAAGAAGCTCATTTTGAAGTTTGTAGTGCAAGACTCGAGGGGTCAAGAAACAGGTAGCGATGAGAATTACAGAAGCAACTCATTGGCCGTGTAGGCATGCAGGGAGTAAGTAGGGGAGAATGCTTCAAGGTCCTAAAGAAATTTGTAGCAGGTATGTACAGCTTCTCCTTTTTCTCCTTCTCATGCTTTATGAGGAATTTCATCCAGCTCCTCTATCTGGTATTTCTGGTTCGTATTCTTACATTTAAAAATAAAACCTATTTGCCTGTGGGGGAGTAAGGACTCATAAGCAGTGACAACTGGAATATTAGGAGACATACCTGGATTTTGTTTAAAAAAAAGTTCTATAGTTTGAGAAAAGTTAATTATCACATTAAGCCCAGAATATGCCTAGGACGGGCTTTAATGATGATTCCTGCACCATATTAAGGTAGTCATTGCTTACACTCAAAAGTTAAAAAAATGCATTGTTAAAGGAAAAATTACTGGAAAGCATTTCTTTCTCAAGATTTATGTAGAATATTAATCTTTTTCTTTGTATTATTAATTTGGCTTTGGTTTTTGTTATGTAGTATAACTTTTTGGACAGATTTTGTTAACACAGCTCATCCTGTGCATATTGCAAATCCTGATTTAGGTGACATTTCTACAGGTTGCTTTAGGAAGACTTCAGGAAATAGCAGCTACCATTGCAGTTTTTGGAAGTGGGCAAATTATTTTCGAAAGAAAGTAGCGAACCTATCCAACTTCTAGTATGATTTTCATCACTGCAGTATCTGAGTGTTTCATACAAGTAAAGACAACAATAAAAGTTTTTCCCCTTCTTCATTTCCTGCTGGGTAAAATACAGCAATGGCTCTATGGGACATCTGGAGCAACATATAATAAATTATTAGAGCAGTGTTTATGCACTGGGTTTATCATCAGGCCCTATGTGGCTGCATCACATTTGTGTCTATTCAGGAAGTTTAGCATGTAAAAGGCTACTGTAAATAGGGAAGTAATCTGTTCTCTGTGTTATGTCCATGGTGGATATGAGAAGAAATAACTAGCTTAAATTGCAGAATTGAAAACTCAGATTAAAACTTTCTTCCTATAATCATAATAAAGCACCATCATTGGAAAATAGATCACCCAGAGAGACAGAAGATTTGTCATCACTGGAGATTTATTAAGGGCAGAGTCAATAAATATCAGTTAAGAAAACCATTGACAGTTTGTCGTGTCCTGGAGTAGGAAACAAGGGGATGACATCCCACAATTCATTCTAGCCCTTTAATTTCAGTACTCAAAGCAAGCACTAATGGTGTTTCTTTCTTTAGATATGCAGTTAGAATTTCAGTTACAGCTATTTGCATACTTCTGCAAATGGCAATCTCACTGACTTCTAACTCCCTCCCAACTGTATTGCAAATTCAAAGCTTTTTCTTTTTTTTTTTTCTTCCCCCTAGCTTTTCAATCAGTAAATTCAAGAGCCATGACCATCAGGTTGCTCAGAAATACTACCCCTCAGCATCCTAGCTTCATGGTCAAACCACCTCAAAAGAAGAGGCAGCAACATTTAAAAGTCAATTTCTTTTATTTCTCTCATTAAAATGTTTTGTTTTTTCCTTTCACCCATAGTATATTAATTAAATATTTGAGTTGTGTCTATTTCCTACTCTTTCAAGCATCAACAAGGAAAAATTCCTTCCAGTAGAACCCAAGACAAGAAACCTTTATGAAAGAGTAGGTGAAAGTTTCAGGCAAAGAGAAGGTAACTAAATGTAGAGAGTGGCAAGGGCAACATGAAAATTTATGTAACCATATCTAATAGTTTATTTGTTAGTCTTGTTTCAAAGATGGATAAAATCTTTATTACATATGTCCTTTGGGTTTACTGGAATTATTTTCAATTAAGATACAGACGAAGACTTGTGGATTCACCATCTTGTGTCGAACTCTTGACATAAAGCTCCTCTTAGAAATATAGGAAACAACAAATTAAAAAATAAGTACTATTTTTTAATGAGAAAAATTCTTGAGAAACTGAAAACAATTGCTTGGTTCAAGAATATTTAAGAAAATAAACTACATAAGAAAATAGTTTCACATTCTAAGATGTGAAAACCCTAAATTTGCATTAGACTAACATGATCTTTAGTAATCATTGAACCTTTTCCTAAATTTTCCTGTCCTCATTTCTCTCTTTTTGTTTCATTAATACATTGGCCTAGCATTCATTTCTTCTTTTTGTTATTTCTGTAATTTTCACAAAGACAAATTAAATCTGTTGCATGACAGCATTATGCAACAGTTCAATAGTTTCACAATTCCTACAAATTGTCCAAGTCTATTGCTGTCATGAGTGATGCTCTTCTGCGTGACTTTCAGAGACCAAAAGCTTTTTATAGGCAGCTGTGCTAGCTGTCCCATTCTCAGTTCTTCAAGTGAGCACAGTGGAAGAATTATGCTCTGGTATGCCAAAACTCCCCAAGAAATCATCTCATGCCCGTCATAGATTGTATAGCTCCTGATGTTGTGCAATCCAAAGCATATTTTCAATTTCCACATGCCTCTGCTGTGCCTTTTGTCTCAGAACTTCTTGGTTTTATTTGCACTGAATAGTCTTCAAAACAAGGCATCTAAATGTATCTGTGATTGCATGAATTTCTCATTATTATCTTACATAGCTTTGTTTTCTTAGCAACATCTTTTGTTTGTGTTACTGATGTTGCCACTCTAATAAGTATACATTTTAAATAAACAACTGGAATTAGATTTTTGAGGGCAATTTCTGTTCATATTGCTTTTTAGTGACATAATTTTCTATGTCATTTTAAAATATTTAAAGCTACCTGGCAAATATAATTGATAATTTGTCCTTCTGTTCATTACTATTCTTATCAATGTCATTTGATGTATTATAAGGAAGCAGTATTTCATAGAACAATACAACATCAGAGAAATTAAGCTGTTTTGCCACTCTCCAAATGTTGTTCTTGTTCACTTCCAATGAAAGTGCTTTGAGTTGTGGAAAAGAAACACAAAGTTATGGAAATGAAGTAAAATGTATGTTGGCAAAACAAACAATTATTTTGCAGGCTGTCAACCAACAATATTTTATCTGAAAATTTGGAAAATATTTGCCTTTCTCCCTCTCTGTGTCTACGTGAAACTCGTTTCTAGGTTAAAGTAACTATTTTTATGTCGTAAGTCCTAAAACAGTTGTCAACCTTCATTGATTTACTAATAATTCTACTCCCCTTCTGCATCTCCTTGCCTTCAATCACCCCAACCCAAAAAAATCCCATGGAGATGTAAATTATGGTATATGAACTACAAGTCTATTGTCAGTATGCTTATGTGGTATTTTCAGCTACATCTATCTATCCTTACGCATCCATATCCTGGAGTTTCTAAAATAGTAGTGCAAAATACTGACAGTTTTGTTAGATGTTGAGAGAGGCCATATAGGCACAACAAGCATTTTTCTTAGCCCCAGAACATGACTTAAAATACAGTTACCATTCTGTCTGTCATACAGCAGTGACTGAAGATCAGTTACCTATTTTTACACTTTCTCAATAGTCACACATTTTAAAAGTGTAGTGATAATAATAATAATATATAAATATAATAGTAATATTAGTAATATACTAATGATAATACACGAGTCTTGACAATACCTGCTGCAGTAAGGTAGTTAGTCCCGAGTTTTTCAATATCCCTCCTGACACAATCTCAACAATACTGAGTAAAGGGGGATAGTAACTTGTAGCTACAGTGCTCCTGATGTAGGAAGCTTGCCTTATTTGCCTTAAGATGCACATTCCACCTGATATCAGTCATAAAATTCAGACCCCTTTTAGCAGGACTGTTAACCAGCCAACCACTTTTCAGTTTGCATGGAGTTATTTCTTGGAACTTTGCATTTTTCTTTATTGACTCCCATAAGTTATCTGTTGGTCCAGTCCTCAAGTTTATCCAGGTTCTTCTGGACCAAGTCTCTTCCATTTGTGTGTCAAGCACTCATTCAACATTACTGCCATCTTCAAACTTGTGGAGGGTATGGTGTCTCTCATAGTCCAGTCTGTAAATTAAGTTATTTAGCAGTATGGAACCACATATCAACCACTGAGATAGTCTGCTTATTGCCAGCTGTTAGCCAGATGCCCAGTCTTTGGTTTAACAGCAATGCAAACAACTTTCATCCCACCTAACAATCCTTTTTTCTAGCCCATTCCTGTTCAGCTTTCATATGAAGAAAAGTGTGGGGTGTAATATCTACAGGCTTACTATAAGTCAAGATAGGTTACATCCACTGCTCTTCGCAGCCAGACATGTCATCAAAGGTTTCACGTTGGTCAAACATGACTTACTATTGGTAAATCCACGTTGTACATTCCTGATTACTTTCTTGTCCTCATGTGCTTGAAAAAGGATTCCAGAGAAACATGTCCCATGATATTTCTATAGTCAGAGACCTAGCTGAGGCTCATATAATTATTCTCTGGGTCATTTTTCTTGCCTTTTTAAGGGTTAATGGAATCATAGCATTTTTACAGTCATCAGGGACATTATCTCATTTCCATGCAAGTTATAGACAATGGACTACAGTCACATCAGCCAGCCCTTACAGCACTCTCAGGAGAATCTTATGGATTTGGATACATCCAACTTGTCAATATTGTCAGTAAACTTGTATAAGTTTTTCTTTTGGTGTGAATAATGCATCATTTCTTGCCCATTATGTCATAACTTCCCCTTTTTTTGAATTTTATACAACTTTTTTTTCTTCTTGTATTTAAGTAAATTTATCTTAGCAATTCATTTGCACAATCAAACTGTTACATGATATTGTGGCTAATGTTCTGCATTCAAGACACTAGATTTTCAACACAATGTTGCACGTAAAAATGATGTAATTAATATGATTTCTTCATAAGTAGATTCTCCTTCTGTTATACTACTATACTTTTTTTTTTCTATCCTCCCCCTCCCCAAGGCTGTTGTCTGTTGTGACCCTGCTTGTAGCATAGGAACTTTGCTCTAGGCTGAGACCATGAAGTTCTGCGGTAACCCAAACACTGTTAATAGATCACGACTTGGACTATTAAGTCATTATTCTCAAATCATATACATTTCCTGAAAACTCAGTATTATATTCTCCTGTTTTTTTCTTATTATTTTCTGAATTAGTCAAATGACAGGCAGAGTTGATTAGTTTGAAGCAGTCTGCAGTGTACTTTTTCCCCTATGCCATTACAATTAATAATTTGCTCGGGCACATATGCTACAAATTATATCTTTTGCCTTACAGATACACAAACATGCAGCAGTGCATTTAAAAAATACACTTATAATTCTGGACATTTCTCAGAAAAATCTGATTTAAGACATTTTCACATCTGAACTTCGAACTCTTTCAATGATGTTGCCCAAAGTGTAGATTACCAAGCATTGCATTATTCTATGTAGAATTTGATTAACACAGTTGATAGTTTCTGGTAAGTTGTCTCTTTCAATGGCTTTGCAAAGCTTGTTGTGGTTTGCAATGAGAAATTTTGTAAACACTCGGAAATATGGGGTTTTTTTCGTCTCTCACATTTCTGTTGTACAAACATCTGCATTTATAATTAGAGAGAAAAAAAGGACTTTTATCATCAGGATTTTTACCATCTCATCTATGGTAGGTGCTTGCTTCTCTTTAACTGAAAATATAGGCAGACTATGGCCCACAATATAGGTATGGCCAGAAACCAGGTGAATGCTATCCATACAAATTTAATGAAATGGTCAGAGATGTTAGTAACTTCTTAAATTCTCTTGGTCAGTTGTTATACTTCAATAATCCAGTGTGCACAGATCAAGGTGCTGATTTTGGATTAGATGTTATTCACTCTGCGTTGCTGTTCTCACTGTTAGCAAAATAAAACTGATTGATTTGCAAGGCAACACAGTAAGATTTCATGTGTCTGGCATAGGTGCCATAAGCAGATTTCCAAGATGTCTAAAGAGACAGAACATACTATGAAGAGAAGCTGTAAACTGGAAAACAGGTGAATTTCACTGCAGCGAGAAGGGAATTAATATACTGGGAGCATGGGAAAGGTCAGAACCCAAAATTATTAGAAGAAATGTAGTGCATAATACTATCAATAAAAAAATCAGCCTGAAAATCTCATATTTTATCCTTTTTTCACCCTCCTCCCCAATATCTTTTGTAGAAAGCCTTGACAGTCATCATAAAACTTCAATTCTGGCCAACACTTGGACATTTTCAGTGTGTTTCAACATTGCTGGCATCTTTCCTAAAACTGAAAACTGTGACATTTTTATAAAAAGACAAAAATAAAAGAGGAAAGAAGTGTCCTATTCACCCATTTTACTGTGTGCAGGTTTCACATTTATGGTTTTAATGCAATTAATCAAAGACCAAGTGCATTTATATTCTCTGAATGGTTTGGGAATACTTGCGTATTTTCTCAATGTAGCAGTGTGAAATGGTGCAGGATGCCAATGGGTAATAGTTCTGGGAAAGATATCTTTCATGCTAGGACAGTTCTTATGAGTTTTGCTCTAGGTGATAGATTGCAAGTTCTCAGTCATTTACAAGCCACAGGCTTTACCTGTGCGGTTTACATTATCAAATTTCTCACTCAGTTGAAAACCACAGCATTTTAATTGAAGGAATGCTAGACCTTCCTGACATATCAACGTGTGAAGGTTGTTAGACTCTGAGAAATAACCTTCTTATTTCAGAAAAATTAACAAATACCATACAAATGTTTTTACCTTACTAACCAATGATGCTGAAAGGTGAGTTAACACACATTCAAGTACAAAATATCAAACAGTGAACCCTGTGCTACAAGGAACTCTGTTTAAATTCACTGAGTTGGAAGAGATTGAATATTTGAGAGCTTAGTAATGTCTAACATTGGTGTCAGTCTCCCTAGAACTGCTATAGAAAATATTCCTTTGAATAAAGTTTCAGCATACGACAGAATTTAGCGGATCTGTTTCAGTAAGGGAAGGGATCAGAGCAAAGGAATTGGGCATTTGTGCACCAGTTCTAAGATCAGATTGGTGCAGCTCATCAAATGGTGGAGTTTAATTTAGCTCGGATCTCACACAGTAAAACAAACCTCAGTAAGAAGTGGATGCTTTAGGGCCTTGACTGTGAAATGTCTAAACATAAGCAGTATGTTGGATTTAAAAATAAAACCAGGACTCTATTTACATCCATACTGCCTTTTTCAGTGGTGGGAAAGTTACTTTTGGAATGTCAATGTAAACATAATTTACACGATGTTTAGGCATAAATGCTGATGTACAGGTTTTGTAGGTAATGAATGTAACTTCACAGACTGCTGCTGATGTTCTGGCTCCTCTTTTCTAATACATGTTCTGAGTACCTACCTTTGACAAGTTATTTCCACAACTGCTTTTGGAAAAGTCGGGAGCTTATTTTATTTGAGAGAGAAGATCTGTGTGGATTTCTAGAAATGTAAAAACATTCTTTAAATTTCTTTTAAATTCTTTAAATTCTTTAAATGCTTTATTTTTCAGATACTTTTATTATTTGAATTTACATTAATGTTTCTAGGGTATATTCAATGTTTTTCATTACTGCATTTATGAAGACAGTTTAACAGCTATGTGTAGGTAATAAAGTTGACACTGATTTAGGGAGAATGGCTAACAATGATATTGAAATACATCTGGAAAAGTATCAGGTTTTGTATCTTCACCTAAATAATTGCTAGTATTGTACAATCTGAATTTTTCATTACAAAAATAATTAAAATAAAGGTCTAAATCAGAAGTTTTGACTGCTTTTTTCAGGTGCAATCTGAAGTTTTATAAGACTTACAGAAATGTACTTACTCTGAAAGTCCACTTGTAACATTGTTTTGTTGCAAATTGTTCTTTCTGGAAAGAAAGACCACAGTATATCTCCAAGTCCAGCACTTACTTGAAGAATTGGTTACTTATACTGTTCAGTAAATATTCAAGAAAATCAGTTTAGATCTGCAGTGTTTCAGTTAAGTAAATTTTTTTAGAAGTACACTTCCAATAGTTGTCAGGGGTGGAGCACTAATAGGAAAAAACATTGCCTTTTATTCTTGAATGTTCTTTGCCATGTTTTGTTTGAATCAGGATTAGTATTAAATGGTTTATCCGTTTTCTTCATAGACACATATTTTCTTTTTTTTTTTTTTTTTNTGTATTTTCTTTCCCATTAGAAGTCATTTGGTAGACCTGAAGAGCAAGCAGTTACAGTTTACTATGAACACTTTGTTTTGGTGTCTTTCTTTCTTTAAATGCAGTATAGATACCTTTTATGGGCTTTATTATGGTGGACGTCTGACGAATCTTTTCTTTAGTATCTCCCAAGGGGACAGCAAAGTAACTACTTTGGCAGGTGCTCCTGACCAAATCCTCAGGTTCTGTGGCTGCCTGTTCTTTTAAAGAACTTGTTTTCCTAAGTATTCAAAAGTAAAAGTCCTGCTCAATGTGCTTGTTGTGGAATGATAACCTAGCTTACAGTATCATAAATCATCAGATCATTGTTCCAGATAGTGAAAAAGTACTGGTGTTAGCTGACTGTATAATAAAGGTAGTTCTAATGGGAATTCATGTTCATCTCATGCTCTTCCAGTTCAGGAGAAGAATACAGAATGAGATACAGCGCCTGTCATACAGTATTCTAGCTTTCTCTTTGATCTCTCAGCATCAGTTTTGACCACACTACTGCCAAAAAGGCAAGTCGTGTTCTTTTCCCTGCCTACAGCTGTCTGTTCCTGCCACCTCTCTTGTGTCAGCACTAGTGATTGTTCAGTTGTTCTGGGAAAAATAATAATTTGGGGAGGCAGGTCTAGTTTTTAGTCAGTTCAAGGAACTGACATAACTGGTGAGCTACGTGATTTAAGTACTGACATAGCAAAGGATGTGCCCAGCCAAAGAGAAGAAAGTGAGGGCTGTCTTTCTGTTGACAGTGCAGTCTGAGATCACATAAACCTTGATGAAAGTTTACAGAGTGAAAAAAGTCTCTTAAAAAAGCTTTGGTTGGGATTTGTGAATGTAATTGCTTAATTCTGTTGATACCTGCCCTTATACCCTGCTCTGTTGCTTGCATTTTCAATTTTAATATTGTCTGAAGATTTCTATTCAAACAAGTGAGTTAGATAGTCAGGTTTGGTTTTCTTTATATTTATCAATGTATGCTGATGCAATTCTTGACTCATTTGTATAAAGGAATTTGCAAGAGAAAACTAAGATTTTGCTTTTAGTTCTGAAATTGCCGAAGCTCATTTTTTTCTGGTGAAGTCAACATAAGGAAGAATGGAAAATCTTTCTACTACTCTTGCTGCCTTCTGGTGGTACAGTTTGTTTTCAGGGAGCCTGGTTGTCATGGGAGACACAGTGGGAAATTTAGTGTTTTGAGCTAAAGATACTCTGTAGTATCTTTATGTTGAACTCTGTAATAGTGAGAATATGACTGCATGGACAGAATACTAAATTAATAAGTTGTTACTATTTGTATCAACTGGACTTCTTAAAATCATGGTTTGTTTGGGTTTTTTATGTTACTAGATGCTTAAAGAGTAAGACAGAAGAATCCAAAATATGTGCAGTTTGAGTCAACTAAGTAGCAGCCATTATTAAAGACAGAATTAGAAACAGACAAATCAAAAACACACCCTAAAGCCCCATGGTTGCCTGCATAAGCCATTTCAGCTTTAGCACATTTATTTCTACTCATATGATCATTTTTATCACTTGTTGAAGAAATTATCCTGAATAAGTATGAAATATTGAGGAAAGTTGTGGGTTTCTAAATAGCTATAAGGCTGATTTTCAAATAACCAGAAGCTGGGAGAAAGCTTGAGGGATGCTTGCTTATCTGTTGCTTTTCTTAGGGCTGGCATGAATTGCTTGTTGTAAATTTTGATTTGGGGTCTGTTTTCTGAAATAAGGAACTACCTGTTTGGTTTTTTTTATTTCTCTAAAAGAATGAACAATCCTGCATAATATACGCATACAAAAAATTACACATTTTAGACCTGTGAAGGAATAAATCCGCTCTAGATTCAGATAAATGAGTGTTCTTGAGTTTGTACTTGAGTAATTTCACAGAAGTTGTTGAGATGTTGGAGACAGGATACTGAGCCAGGCAGGTCCTTGACCTGGACCAGTATGGCTGTACCTCTGGATGTCATCTGACATCTGTCATTACTTTTGTTTTCCTTCTAGTTGAAATCACTTTCTGTCAGGCAGAAACATGATGAGACAGAATTGTTTTAGTCATGTCATCTAGTTAAATTGTATATGCTTGGACCTGGAAGCTAAGCAGTTCTAATTTCTGCAGTTCTGAAAAAGTCTGACTGACTCTGTTATAATTAGGATCCTACTACTTACTATAGATTATGTCATTTAATGCTGAAGTAGTAAATAAGTGATGTTTGGAGTGGAGGAATGAGTTCAAACTAAAGGAAGGTAGATTTAGACTGGATATTAGGAGGAAGTTCTTTACTGTACAGGTGGTAAGACTCTGGAACTGGTTACCCAAGGAGGTTATGGATGCCACTTCCCTGAAAGTGTTGACCAGGTTGGATGGGGCTTTGAGCAACTTGGTCTCATGAGAGGTGTCCCTGCCCAATGCATGGGGGTTGGAACTAGATGATCTTTAAGGTCCCTTCCAACCCAAACCATTGTATGATTCTGATTCAATGTTGGCTTGAAAACCAAAGTAGAAATTTGTAAAGGTGGGAGGGTCTTCCTCTTTAGTACCTAATCTTCACAGAGAATTTTAAAGTCTCAGGCAGATCTTTAATGTGGATCTTTAGTTCAAATTTGAAAATCTTTTACTTTCAACTAGTCAAATGGAGGCCAGGAATTTGTTTTTTTTATCCTACTTACCCAAATACAAATAAATAACATATGTATATAAAACTGAGAGTACATAGGGTAACCTGCTTTATATAACACTTCAAACAAAAGCTGTGCCAGGAAAAAAGATTTGTGATTATAATTTATTTGGGGAGTAAAAAACAGTTTGTTGCATGTTCCACGTAATTAATTTGAAGAACTTTGTGCAATACAACTGCAGCAAATGCTTTTTAGTAAAACATAGTAGAAAAAAAATTATGCAATTAAAAAGGTTAATCTATATATTTCCCTTACCTATCTTCAGCTTCTAACATGATTTTCACATTTTCTTTCAGACTTCATAAAATTATTTTCTTTTGGCACTAAACAGATCATTTGTATTTTAAGTTGAGGATTAAAAAAAAATATTTTATATTCCTAAAAATATTTAGGAGAATTTAGAAGATTCTATGCATCTATGTATCATAGCACTAACTGCCATCTACCTTTGCAAGATCTGACATAAGTAATTCTCATGGTAAAATGGATTCTAAATTCATCAGTGTGCTAATGTTTTCTTAAGATCATACTGAATTTTATTAAAATAATGAAAAAGTTATGTTGGATTTCAGAGTTAATAAAAGCTTCAAATATGATGCTGTGTTATCAGCTGCTATATTACATCAGAGGATTCTGTATCACATCAGGGAATATTGGATTTGCAGTAGGACACTAAATGTAATATAAAACTTGACAACTGATATTTTTAAAAGTTGTTAATATAATAGACTAATTGATTGAATGATTTTTATATTTTGTCAGTAGCTTAAGAGTAATGAAGAGCTCGTCTTGGCTGCTTAATCTGAAACTGAGTCACAGAATGATATCATCCTAGTCAGCCCTAGTTCTATATGCTTGTCTTAGGTTAACGAAGGAAAAGAAACAGTTGTATCTTGTGTCTCTGTATTTTCATGCCAGCTACCAAAGAAATGAAAGATGTAATAGATCTCTAATTTTCACAGTCTAATCAATCCTTAGATGGTGGGGATATTGAAGGATTTTTTTCCTCTTCTCTACGTGGAATACCTCACTACAGGAGAGATGACTTTATTCTGAAAGTAAAGGATTAAAATTGTTGCGCATTTTTGCATAGTATTGCCAATTGTTAAACATCAAGCACTTCAAATGTAAGAATGTTAAATGAAATCAAAACAGGACAAGCAGCAGTAAAATTTCAACTCAGCCTCAGAAGTGGAAACAGATGACTGATCTATCCATGTAAGGGCAAGAGAGCTTTATTTTAGGGTCAAGGGAAGAATTTTTAGAATGGCTCACTCATCTTTTCCATTTTCTTGGTTTTCCAATCAAGAGGTAAAATTTTAAAGTCAGAAGTGGTGAGTTTTGTTTCTCAAAATTATGGTTTCTGTAAAATGATCGTGGAGGTATTGATCAATGGAAACATAGAAAATATTTAATGTAGCCATGTAACATGACATTTCCTTCAGAGAAACTGTGTGAGTGTACCCCTAAATGTAAATTTCCATCAATTATAGCCATAGTTAAGATTGTGTGCGTTTTAAAAGGAAACCCCAGAAACCATCACAACAACTACCCAACACCCCTACAAAAAAAAAAAAAACCAAACCCAACTGACCCTTCCAGTGTATCTTTGCTTGCAATAACTAAACTGTAAAAAATTGGACTGAAATATTCCATGAAAGATACTGACTATAAGCATAAAAAGTTTTAAAGAACACTGAGTTAAAATTGTTCCAGTGTTTCTAAAAAAACGAGATTAGAGAAAAATCTGCTTTCCATCTCTGTTAATTTATCCTGACGAAACAGTCTTTTCTCTAATCTCGTATGTATCATATCATAGTGTTGAGGATACCTATTGGCATTCTGAATATCTTCTTAAACAAATAGTTCTGTACAAAATGGAAGGTGAATCAAATCAGTCAGCTGTCTGACAGTATGTTCAAATGTCTTTAAACAATGATGATGAGATTCCTTTTGCTGAACTTCTCAACAGTAAAATTATAGACATTGAAGTTTGAACAGCTATGCTGTGCTCCATTTATAGCAAAAGGAGTGGCACTTCCAGGGGACAGATCAGCATAATACAAGTTGGAAAACTGAGTTACAGACCATGGTTCTACCTTTGCCAATAAGGTAGCATTTCACTGTAGGGAGCTGGGCACCCTCAAATTATGGTAGGCTATACAGCAAAAATACATTAATTTAATTTTGGTTTTGGTGGTTTTTTTGTGAAGTGTGCATTCTTTTTTAATGGTTTCAGAAAGGTGACTGCTTTAAGACACCATCCCAATTCTGGTGGACTTTGGATCAGACCCAAGATGTCTGCTGTATATATCTGTTAATCTACTCTGTTTTCATTCCAACAGTGCCTGTTGAAATACGGTCAAAATGAGGTTTTGTGCCGTTCAAAGGGTTCCCCATTTGAAAATGAAAAGCATTCACTTCACTGCTAGACATCTTTTAAAGAAGAAATTCATTTGATGCTGTGGTACCTACAACCCTATCCCAGGCAGCATTAAATACAGACTATTGAACATATGCTTTCCTGGCTAGCAGTCAGACTTCTGTAGCAGAGATTCTTTTATACATACACTCCCTTTTGAGCTAATGGAATAGTGACAACATGTTTTCTAAAGAAAACCTGTGTATGAGAAAATTGCTTAGACATGCATAATCTTTTTTCAAGATGCTGTCAAGGATTTGTATCGGTGCTTGATGGTATGTTATTAACATGCTTACAAAACTAATTTAAAGGCAGTAGAGAAGGGCTGTTTATACTTTTTGTGGTAATATTACCATTAGTAATTACATTATATTGTAATACTCACTGATACAAATCAGCTGCTGGCAATGTCAGGATTAATGTGGGATGGTATGACAAGCCAAGATTTTAGACCTTTGAGTTCAGTTTGGCATTATCTTGTTGAAAATTGGTTTTTATCTTGTTCTTTATCACGAGTGGAACATATTTGCTATCCAAATTACTGCAAAGACAACAATTATTTATTGACTTGTGTTTTAATTTTAAGCTTGGCTTTTGTAAAATTAGAAAAAAAATAAAGAGATTGAAGATTATATTGTTTATTTAAAAAGGTAGTCATGTTTATGAAGAAGCACGATAGGGAAGGTGTCTTTTCTTTTTCTTAGTATGGAGATAATTGGTGACAATGAGATCAATACAGAGCAGTAAGATATCTTAGGGTATGAATCAGCCTTTGATCAGGCAGGCAGCTGTGTGAATTGTATTACTAGAGTATGTAAGGGGTTAAACCTCAGCGCAACCCCTTTCTTTCCTTCTAATATTAACATCAGTGTAAGAACTGGGATAAAATTTCTGACATTCAGAAAGAAGAGAAAATAAGATCAGACTTACTAGAAACAAGGTATATGAATAATTGAATAGAGATGTCTGTAACAATGTAGGTTCTTTATGTAAATCTTGACAAAATATTTTTTTCAGTTTGTGAAAGAGAAAAGTTACTAACAGTGGGCTCAGTCAATCATATCCTAGGCATTGTAATCAAGGTAACTTCTGAAGCATCTTTCAAGCATAGCTTTGTTTCTTTGATATCCTGATGGTCTTCATTAGGATTACTTTATCACTATTCTTTAAAGTGAGAAAAATAAACTGATTACAATCTCATAATTTTCTTCTGACTATTGTCAGAAATATACACTTGTTTTCTTTGAATGTCTACAATAACTAACTGTACACTCCTCGACGAGAAGGCTGCTGCTCCCTTCATAATTTGTTCACTTCATAACAAGGAATTGCCGTGCTACCTGTGCAAATCATTAACAGAAACACTCAGTGTATATGTTTATTCCCAGCATGGATTTGAGTTTACAGAATTCACAGGATTGAAGTAAAAGCATTAAATTGGGGAAAAAAATAGTACCTTGAATCACAGAACAAATTTCAAAGCTGAATTACATCTACCTTTGGGATTTTAGTAAAATGTAGGTTTGCATGACTAAGAGTCTTCTCAACAGACTAGAGTCCTCTTCTGAGGTGTAAAGGATTGTCCTTTGTAACATAATACGCTGCCTCTGAGAAAAAGAGAAAATGAGAGAGAGATATTATAGCTTTAACAGAGAGATTCTATTTCACATTACTTTTTTTTTTTGTCATACTGTCACTTAGCATTTAGAAATATCTGGAGAGTACAAAAGTGTGCTTTTTTCTTTTTCCCACTGCATATAGTTTGATAACTTAATGCTGCAGCTACTGAAATAATCTGTGCCCTGGATGTTCCTGTACTTTCATGTAATTGACCCTTCTGTAGTTTCACCTGCAGAGTTTCCAAGTTGTGAGACATGATATATAGATCTTTATCATCTGCTTTTGTCACAGTGTATCCACAGAATAGGTGCAGTGCAATGTAGAGCAGTGCAAAGAGCTAGTCATTGTTGATCAGGTAGTGGTTTGAATCTTTGACCTTTCTGACCTTAGAGTTACCAATAAGTATTCTACTTGTGGTTTTTCATAGATAAATCACATCTACTTAGAGCTAAATTGAAACCAACAATTTATTTCATGTAGGAGTAATCCACACAAGCCTAAATAGTGATTTAGTCTGTTTCTCAAGAACCACACATTATTCTTTGTCTTATATGACCATGTCTTTCCTTTGCCCTTGTGATGAAGATGGAAGACATTACAGATCATAATTTTAGGCAACACGGAAGAAGCAAAAAACCACAATAATTTGATGTTTGCAGGATGATAATATAATCTTTTATGACTCAAACCAGGTATAAACTGTCATCATTAACAGTCAGTCCAGACTGTACTAGAAATACCAACAGGGTTTTAGTTAATAATTGGATTACGTTGCCCTTATGTGTGGATTGCACCTAGATGTCTGTGTTCAAAATAAGCAAAGTCTTATGTCGAAATTATATATTCAGCACCTTACACGTGATAAAGTTTTATACCTGTCAAATGGTCTCACATCAGAAGATCAGCATTAATTAGACATTACACAGACAATAAATAGATGAGAGCAATGAATTCACTGTAGAATATGAAAGGTGAACTTGCTGTTATGTTTACACTGTCTTTGCAGTGTTAGTTACTCTTTGCATATCATTTTAACAGTTGCTAGTCAAGTGCCAGAGACTTATTTAACAAAGGTCTGGGACAAAGGCAGGGAATATAAGTCCATGAGAGGCAACGGTGGCTAAGAGACATGACTCTAACAGTAAAACCTTGATAGCATTGAGTATTATATTACAAGGTTGCATGGGGGAATGCACATGCTCTGAGAACTGAATTATGAAGTCTCTTTGCTTTCTTTTGATGTGGTAGAATTTCTCTGTGATCTCCAAGACATTTCTCTTACTAGGTTTTCTGTTTTGTATTCACTGTTAACACCAGTACAGGTAGATCCTGGAATGATAGAATCATAGAGTCATTTTGATTGGAAAAGGCCTTTATGATCATTGAGTTCAACTGTTAACCCAGCACTGCCAAGTCCACCACTAAACCATGTCCCTAAGCACTACATCTTTTAAATACCTCCAGGACTGATGACTCAACCACTTCCCTGGGCAGCTGGTTCCAGTGCCTGACAACCATTTCAGAGAAGTAATGTAGGGGTTTTTTTAAAAAAAATACAACACACAAACAAAAACCAGTGAAAAATGTACTTGATTTCTTTATCTAACAAAATGTTAATTTGTCTTTCTAAAAACATACTTAATTGCTCACACAAGAAAATAATTGCATGTCTTGTGAACCTTTCCGTTCTAACACTGACATTATATTCTTCCTTTCATTCCTTTTAATGAATTACAATTTTCCTTTTAAGTTTTTACTTCATTCTTTGGAAAGGATTGTGGCTATGTGAATCATGATTCTATGATTCTATGGGGGGGGGGGTTGGTGGTTTTATTTTTGAAAATTGAAAATTCAAAATTACTTATCTCTGTAACTGATGTAGTTGCTGCTTTTGCTTTCTGGTGTTGTTTTAAATCTTCCATGATGAGCAACTGTCACCAGTAGGTATTATTTATTTAATATCTTTCTGTGTGTTTTCAAGTCCTGTAAATTACAGCATTTAAAAAATAAAGGCAAGCTGTAGGCAAAAGAATACTGAAGTCAATTTAAACCATGCCAGCTGGCAAAGAAGAGAACCCAGTGAATTGGCAGGGACTTATCTGGTGCTGCTTCTTCAATTTAATGTTTACTGTGGAAGTATTTTTTCTGTATGTGTACTAATGTGTCAATGTGCAAATCAGTCCATCATCCTTATCTCCCCTCCTTTCTGTTATCTGCTGGATCTTTTATTTCTTCACTATAATTAAAATATCTGTAATTTATTATTTTTCATAAATGAAGGCAATGTTACAGAAGCTTCATAGATATCACAGCCTCTTCACTGAAAGGTATAATCTTATGTAAGAATCCATGCAGAACTGTATCATTTCCAGACTGTATGCTGGTGCAGTGTAGCCTCTCACAGGCTCTATAAATGAACAATTAAATGCTATGCTCTCCTGTCAGTTCTCTCATATATAAGCTACTGTGCTGTTGAAGTGTAAAAATGAACAAAGGAAATTATCCTTGCTAAGGGCTATTAATGATCAGCCATAAATAAGTCTCCTAGTTTTTCTTAGGACACTGTTGCTAGCACTACCTGATTTAACAGGTTACCGTGTATTTTATTTTTATTTCTGTGCAAGAGCCTCCTATACTATTTCAGTGGAAGAAGATGGAGAATTATGGTGAGGTAATGATGCTACTGTATTACAGCCAAAAGACAATAAATTCTTTTGAATACAGAATTTTCTTGCTAGGTTTTGTTGTGTTGTATTTGTTTGTTTTTGTTTTTTTAGAAACTATGTAAGAATTGTCATTTTCCTGAAATGGGTGACCGACAATCTGCAAACCGAAGTGATTTACTGAGACTTACAAATAAAGACTTAGTTTTATTTCTTTAGGCACTGAAATGTCAGAGATATGTTGCAGGTTGTGTGAGGCGAGGTGGGAGAAATGGGCACTGAACCTCAGACCCTAAAGTACTTATTTGCTGGGAGTGAGAGATGAGACTGTTCTGAGTCCCTTTTGTTTTGGTCCGTTACTTTCAGAGAGGTTTGTCTTATTAGAAAGTTTGTGTGCACACATCTCAGTTGTGTAATTCAGACAGATTGACTCCCACAGCCTCTGTACGACAACATCTTTAAAATCTGTTTGAAGAGGCCAAAATTAAGTATTCAGTGTCCAGGTAACTGCAGTTCTTCAGAATCAGGGTTTTACTTGTGAAATTGAGCTGAACTTTTGAGGATAACAAAGTACAGCAGGCTTTCTTCCTCAGGCAAGGTTGTGATTTCTGGTGTCTGTATTTTTTAATATATGATCCTAAAGAAAAAGGAGAGGAAAAAACCTAAGAAGTTTGATTAATGGAAGAAGCTTAAAAAGAGCTAAGTTTGAGGAGTGATCTCAGAGCTCTTAGGTTGGAAAAAACATCCCATTAATTTTAGTGGGAGTTTTGACTGCACAAGGACTTTCAAGATCAAGTGCTTTCTTGTTCATTAAAGGATAGAAGGTAATTAGAAATAAAGCACAGAAAAGATTTTACATAGTATTGCTTTTGTCAGCTGAAAAAAATCCATATTATTGTAGGAGTTTTAGGCTAATCTTCTCTCTCTCTTTCTTGCATAAAATGATGACACAGTAAGTTGTTTTCATTACTCTTAGAGGTCTGTGGTTCTATCTGTTCATTTTATTGGGAAAAAGCAATTGGCAAGTTTTTTTCTGTGTTCCTTGCTGTTGGTTTGCTATCTCATCTATGATGCTGACTTCGTCATTTCCCTCCTCCACCCAAAGTGTTTAGCTCAAGATATTCCCACAACACTTTTGTTTGTAAATGTTGGATGATAAATGAAATAAAAAGCCAACACACATTTTGGTTGAAGGATTTTGCCAATGCCAGCTCATGAAATAGCTGGAGATAGAGAGGAACAGTCAGAAAGAAAAAGATGAATCTCTATTAATTTAAGAGAAACAAATCTTGCATGTTTTGTGATACCTTAAATTATGTTGATTTTTTAACAGCCCTTAGGGTAGAAGCTATATATGTTTAAGACCTCCTGAATTTTATATGTATGGCAGTCATGAGCCATCTCAGGAATCATGAATTTAGGTCATCAGTGGATGGGAGTACTTTATGCACTGACCTCAGGGACAGGGGACTCATCTCCTGTTAGAACTTCAAACTATTCTTTGTAATACTTAAAAATACGTTTCACTTTACTTGTTCCTTACAGCTACTTTTTTTCCTCTCTTCCCCTGCCCCATATCACAACCTTTTTTCCCTCAGCCTCTAACTGTAATTTATTTGTGTGAAGAGTATGGTCCAAGTTTAATTCCAGTTGGAACTGCCACTGACTGTAAGACTGAGAGCAGGACCCACTTTCTTTACAGCTTTCTACTGCGTGCTGTTGGGCACAGGTACACTGTAGAAGGATGGGAAGCCAGTGAAACTGTTGCAAAGCTGTTGCTTCCCTCATTCTCTTTGCTGGCCCTGCAATACATGATGATCTAAAGCATTCCCAAAAACAAGGGAAAGTGTGAAATATGTATTTCACTTCTGATGTAGCTGTAGTCTGCTTTTTGAGAAGGTAGCTGTGTAGAAAGAAGGCATCATATTTAATGATGCCATGCATTTGTCTTTTTAGTCTGCAATTGCTATATGAATGAGATTTTATTCCTCCTCATTCTTTTTTTATTTTGATGGCCTTCCTAAGCTTTTAACTAGCAAAGGGAATGGGGGAAACATTCATTATTTGTTGTTATTGAAATTTCTCTTGTGATTACTTTCAATTATTTTCAGGAAACAATACTTATTATTTTTGCAAAGGTGACTTATTTCTGTAAAAGTGACTTTCTAACAAGTAAGAAGTATTTGATAATATGGAGTCTGCCTTCAAAAACTCATCACTTTATCAAAGTGGATAAAACTGTGTAATACAGATTCTAAAAAGAGCTTGATCCATAGGGACTCCTTCTTTACTTTTTTACCAGTCTAATTCTATTGTCTTGAGGTCAATTGCTTTTCATTTGTACTCATGTAAATGAGGAAAGCAATCACATGCAAAATACGAGAGGAGATACAGGCAGGTTTTAAAATGAGGCATTCTCAGTGACTTTTAACTTTCTGTTCAGCTATACTTCCTAATCTCCGTAGATTGTGCAATTGCCTTTTCATTCAGAGTGTAATATCAAATAACATTTTTGGTGTGTAAAACATTTTGGTTTTTTTTTTATTTTTTTTTTGTTTGTTTTTTTTTTTTTAATGAAAATTTAAATGAGAAAGAAGGGACTTCCTGAAGTTAGTTGGAAATGTGAATTCAGATGTCAGAGAAGAATATTTTTGCCAGAAAAAATACTTAAGATGACTTTCTGCTTTCAAGGGAATTTCTTGAAAAAGCTTTCAGAACTTTGATGTAACTCTCCAAGAACATAGAACTTCTGTGAGATATCTGAGGTACCTGTTGGGAGTACTTTGGAAGAGACATGTGTTTTCCATTGTGAGTAAAAGTACTATTTGATGTAAAGTTTTCTGACGATTTTGCTCACTATAGGATGATAAAGGAGCAGATAAACCATTTTGTACAGAATGCTAATGTCCTTTCTGAATATGGTGCCCGGAGTGCTTGTTTGCACTTTGGGCATATTACTCTACAGAGAGTGGATTTGAAATTGTCCGACTTTCTAGAAACATTACTCTTAATATAATGTGCTCTCTCTGGGAAGCTTTCTTTTCTCAAATGAAAATAGAACAGTGCAAAGGCCTGGTGCTGGGTTGATACCAGCGTTTCTGACTGTCCTTTCAAATGCATGCATTGCTCTGGCTTAGATTGTCCAGAATTATCAAGGTAGAATTCTGCTGTCGGGTTGAATAACCAATTCAGTTCCTCTAAGAACAGGCAGATTTGAAGGTTCTACAAACTTGATAACCTATTGAACTTTCCCTCTACAGTTCTCCTTCAGTCACATACACACAGAGTCCTTATGATTGGAGTCCTTGGAGACATGGTATTTTGGGGTGTCTGAGTATTATACTCAGGAGGCAACCTGAAGTACATAGTGCTATTTATATTCAGCAGTTAGTAACAGGGCATGAACATCCATTAATGCTCCCACATTAAACACAGCTTTAATTGCAGTTTTAAAGATCTGCTGGTTTTGCTTTTTAGCGTCTCAGGGTTGATTAATAATATCTTAATAAAAAGCTTAATAGTGCATTAAATTAAAAAAAAAGAAGTTTATTCTTATTATGAGACAGCGATTTCAGTTAGTAGTTCACTAAACAGAACAATAAAAACCTGTCTGAAAATCTGTTGCCTGGCTGCAGCAAAATGTTATACAATCAGCCTTCAGAAACCAAACTGATATTTGGTGTAGCATTTTAAATGTTGCCACATATGTGTTTGGTAACACTAGTCTATGGCCTCTGAAGTTTGTGAACCCTCATAAAAAGTTATTTATCTATCTTCAGCAGAAATTTGCTCACAATTTGCTTTCTATATTACAAATATTGGGCCATTGGGGAGGTGGGTTATCTGAAGATCTGTAGTAAGAATGACACATCTTTTTTATTTAAATATTATTGCTTTTTAGGCACTGAATTTTGGAGATATGCCGAAGTACTTGTGGGAGATTTGGGTACCTGACAAACCATGGGTGGTAAGATATCAGATCCACTGAAATAAATAAAATAAACATTCAATTTTAAGATAGGTATTTTGGGCCTTGCTGTCACTGATTTCAATAGGCAAAACTCCTGCAGGACTTCCTGCAAGAAGTGCATTGCTGCAAATTTATGCAAGTGTGTTTCCATTCTTTTCACTATTGTCACACTGGTGTGAAGTTGAAGTAATGCCTGTAGTGAACTAGAACTGTGCAGTAGCATCTGACGGGAAAGAGAGAATTGCTCAGCTGAAGGTTATAATAAGACCTTTTCTCTTAGCTTTACTAAGACAAGTGAGTGGTTAGGTGTTACCCATCAGAGCATCTCATGGTTCACAGCTGGGCTTACTAAATAGTACATTTCTTCATGCATTCTCTTGAGAGTCTTGTTTAACACTTGCTGTGGATTGCAACCCAGTAAGCCAAGGAAAATAACAATCTCCTTTTTTGGACTTCTCAGAAAATGAGCCTGGCAGAAGCTGTCTCTCCTCCAATTTCAGAGACAGTAATCAGAGAAGAACCAGGGTTCAATGCTTTGATTTCTGAAGCTCTGGATAGTTTCTTCTCTGTGCAGAACTCCTGTCTAGTCCATCAGTTTCCATGCTAGTTTTTTTGGGGAAAATAAAGCACTGTAGTATCTGTCCACTAGCAGTGCTTTTAAAGAGTCTCTAAAAAAGAGAGACTTTGCTTCTGCAAAGCATTTGACACTGTCCTAAACGACATCCTTGTGTCTAAATTGGAGACACATGGATTTGCTGGATGTGTTATTGAAATCAAGAATAAAACTCCTTAACACCAATGTAGCATTAAGAAGCAGGCACTACTTTATTACGACCAGATGCACAGGGGATATCTCCACCTAACATGCATGACATATGGTGTCTTGGTTTGAGCTTGTATAGCTCTCTTACATACATATACATTAGATTTCCTGAAGTAGTTATACATACTTATTCTGTTTCCTGGAACTAATTAACATTTTTTCATGTTGATTACACATGTGGCCTAAATCTCTGAGGGGCTTCCATGGGGTCCTCTGGTGGTCTCTGGTGTTCTCTAGTGGTTGTGGAAGAAGTGTCCCTTGGTGTCCCTTCCATGAACTTTGAGTCTCTTCTTTCCTTACATGTTTTGCCACTTTAATTGCAAATTTCTTAAGTCCTTTATCTCAACTTCAGTCGGTTCCCCTGGTTTATCAATGCTCCTCCAGGATGTACCCATCATCGTGGAGATTTTCACCCTTGATTACATTCCTGTGTGATGCCCCTCTCTTTTGTAAATATGCCCTCTGTTCCACTACACAACCTTAGCTCATTCTGACAAATTAAACGAATTCATAGATCATTTAACAGATGGACCACTTGATGGATAGGGAATTGGCTAGATGGTCGCACTCAAAGAGTTGTGGTTAACAGCTCATTATCTAAGTGGAGATCCGTGATGAGGGGCGTTCCTCAGGCATCAGTATTGGGACCAGCCCTGTTTAACACTTTTGTCAGCAACATGGACAGTGGGATTAAGTGAACCCTCAGCAAGTTTGCCAACAACACCAATCTGTGTGGTGTGGTCTACATGCTGGAAGGAAGGGATGACATCCAGAGGGACCTTGACAGGAGCTAGATGATCCTTACAGATCCTTTCATCCCAAACCAAATCTATGATTCTATTCGATGAAAATTAATACCAGAAAACTGCATGTAATTCAGAACTTCCAATTGTCTAATACTGAAAACTCTAGTCTCCAGAAAATTTTCCTCTTCTGAGATAGTTTACAGCAAGTGCCACAATGTTCATAGTTTGGGGAAAGAGGCCTATAAGAAGAGGAAAAAAGTTTTTACTGTAATCTTGTAGTTTGAATAGTTGAACAAATGTAATTAAATGCATAATAAGATTAAATTAAATTTAAATTGCATTTGGAATGTCTTTTTGTAGTAGTACTAGAGTGTAATATTCTAGCAGAAGTTGTCACTTTTAATATTTTAATTCATTGGATATTAATTACAAAATAAAGAATCCCTGTGTACTGTTTTATTAAAAGTTTTGAGAAAAATATTTAGGTAATTTTTCATGGTCGAGTCCAGTTTTTTGAGGGAAAGTATACCTTACATTGTAGGAGCTGGTCTTTCAAGACTTATAGGTGTTAAGGAAATATTTTTCATGGAAGTTGAGTGTTAATTACTAGAAAGTAAGCTCTAAAGCAACTGAACAGGAAGAAAGTTCTAAGCTTTTAAGCTAATATCTGGAAGATTTTATGGAATTCTCTCAGCCTTTCCCTAAGAATTGTTGGTCTTTGTCAGACAAATCTTTTCAGCTAAGTTCAATACTTGAAGAGAGTTAAACAAATGGGTAAACTATTTCCAGTGCCAGTTCTAGGCTTTAAAAGATGTGAAAAAAATATTTTCTTTTCTCTATGAGCTGATATTTGCCATGGAATACCTTGAGCATTTTTTTTCTATTTTAATAGATCTTCACAGTCTGAGCAATAACTAAGTAATGTTGATGATCTGTAGAGTAAATGAGGACGGCTCATTTTGCAATGCATTATTGAGTATGAATAAAGATATATTCCTACTTTTTTTAAACAACAGTTGAATTACCTGTGAGTACTTTGCTCATGTAAATAGCAATTACACAGTCTCTTTCTAAAGGATTGTTGGCAAAGTAATTCTCCATTAACATTATATGTAATAGAATCTAAAAAACCCTCTTAAAACAAATTTTAGACCTAATGGTTTTTCTATTTCTTGAAGTTAAATTTTAGTCATTGCCTTTAATGTCGGTGGTAGCTGGACCTAAAGATTAGATGCAGAAGTTCTTAGATAAGTGTTTGATGTACCTGATTAAGCAGCAGTTCAAATAGCACCATTTTGTGAGGGAACTGGTCTGAGGCTGGATGGATGCAGGAATGGAAACACAACACTCAGTGATGAATAATCTAAAATGTATTTAGTGTGTGGGAGTGATGGTAGTGTGTGGGTAGCAATTTGTCTTTTAAGAAGCCTATTCTACAACACATACACATGCACACACACACATAGACACCAGTTAAAGCTGCATTTCCTCCAGCCTTATTCAGACCACCATGCAAGGTTGCAGGATGCTCACTCCAACTGTACAGCATGTCTGGGTCCTGGTTGTCAGCCAGGCTCCTGTGTGCATGGTTCAGGCTCAGCTTTCTATGTGATGCTGGATGCTCATGGATGCATCCACTCATGAGGAGTTATAGTCTTAACTGTTTATTGCTTTATAAATTATGTTGTTGGCATAAGCCACCATAAGCCAAACAAGTGAGCCAAGTGGCCTCACTAGTCATAACCTCAGGCCAATCTCCTTGATATCATCCCTATGTAATGCCAACTAGCAGTTGTCACTGAGGTCTCTATCACTCTGCTCTCTCAACTCAAATGTGTTACAGAAGTGTGAAGTCAGCAACAATTATATGATGGAGTTCATCTAACACAGCTTTATTTTCCATCTCATACCAGGTTAACTTTGTTATTTGCAAATGGGTGGATGTAGTCATGGTCCCATTTATCTAAGCAATGCTTTTGGATAGACTCTATCTTGTGACCTGTGATCAAAATGATCCCCCCTATGAATATTAAGGGTACTTAGGCATTGATGCCATTAATACTTGTTCCTTTGGAGTGGAAACACCCCCTCCACCTCAACACACAAACACAAATCTTGGAATATGCATGTGTAAGAGGGAGAAAAACTGCATGGAATAATCAAAAGCAGGAGACAGATTTGTGAAGGATATTGTGAGCATGAAACTTAAGATTGAACTTGTCCTAAAGTAACAGAATCTTTATTTGAGAGAGGAAAGAGATGCAGAGCTGTAGAAAATGGGCTAAGGTTAAAGGAAAAAATCAGAGATTATTCATGTATCTCATTTAAGTATGTTCAATATAAATTACTTGGTTTCCAAACAGTAGATCATGCAGGAATATTTTTTTCCTGTACAAAAGAAAAAAAAGACATAGCATTTTCTATGGTGTTCAAGCTAGATGATAATTGTTTAAGTCAGTGTTCTGAGAAGAGGAAAGCTTTTTGCATTTTATTTTTTGGAGTCTGCATATACAGATATTGTTATTAACCCTTCCACAAGTTTTCACAATTTATATTTTGTTCTGATCTTAACTCTATGTGCCTATTAGCTGGTAAAATAAGTCTCTTAACTTGGACAAACACCAATTTGGTTTGTAATTAGATTTTATTATGATTTTATTTTCAAAAGTAGGCTGCTTTTTAGTTTAGGACCTTGTGAAGCAGGTCTTTCAATGAATCAAAATATATGCTGCTCAATGAGGTACTACTCTTCTGTCTGAAATGTGGTTGCAGTGAAACTGAGCAACCTCAGGTTTATATAAAAAATAAATGTTTACATATATATCTTGACTTCATTTTTCTCCCTAATTAGTAGTATGCAATGTACCATTCTGATTTTTGATTCACCCCCTTGGTGCCTGCACCTCCTCCCCTTAGGGATCCCAGCTGTTTTCATCTCCTGCTGTAATTGAAATCAAACTTGTTCCAGCCTGTAATTGATAGTGAATCTAACCATCTAATGTTTTCTATGAGACAAATGCACAGCAGAAGCACATGAAGTGGCATATGGAAAACCAAATGCCCTACTAGGGTTAAGATAGATCCATTCTTGTTTTATTATACAATATTCCAATACTTTCATAAGCTAGTTCACCTACATTTTAGTAAGTTGAGTGTGATGTGTGTATAAAATTTGAAGTATATGAAATGTACTAATTGAAATGGTTAGGCCAAGTCTCTCTGTTCTCATGAGGAGCTGTATCTACATACTGGTCTTATGTATTGTCCTCTTCACCTGCTCTTTTCTCTTGTGATGTTAAGGAAAAGTGTTCTAGTGTCTGAGCATTGTTATGACAGGTCTAATGGCTCATATGGGACTGTAAATCTAGATATTCTCTCTCACCCTTGTTTTGGCATCTAGTGCAAATCATGATTTTGTATAAAGAGTGCATCTTTTTTTATCTGAGTGAAGACATTTGTTAGGAATCTGCCATTGGAAGCAGGATGGTGCTGTCTGTCAGTACTTCAATATATTCCTGTTTTTCTTTCTCTCTGAAATCGTATAAAGCTTCCATTCTTAATGAACAAAATAATAAGATGTTCCTTTATCTTATATCCCTCTGTCTCTCTCTCTGTATATAGTATAGAAGAGAAAGATCATAAGTCATGAATTTTTATATTTAAGTAACATTTTTAATATTATAAAACATGGGATTTTCGTTGGGTTTTTTTCCCCTCTCTGCTGGGGACCTAATGTGGTTCCTACATTAGAAGGATTATATAGTTTAAAAAGCATTCTTCTGCCTCTAACTTCTCTTCATGACAAAATATACCATAATTAAATATAGAACTAAAGAAAAGTCACAGGTTAATAATAATTTCATTGGCTGCTGAGTTTCTTGAGATGTTTTTGACGCATATTTTCTTAGCGGAAATAATGTAATCGTCCCCTGTGTGGATTTCCTCATATTTAATTTTGAAAGGAGCCTCATATGTTCCTTCCAGTGTTACTGATAACAAGGTGTTATCACTACATCTGAGTCAGGCAGACTAAGACTTTGAGTGATTGCATCTGTAACTAAGACTGAGACCTAACTTAGGTCAAGGTTTAACCCCAGCTGACAACTAAGCCTCACACAGCCTCTCCCTCACTCTCCCTCTGGGTGGGATCAGGGAGAGAATCAGAATAGAAAAAGTGAAAAAAAGTCATGGGTTGAGATAAAGACAGTTTAATAGGTAATGCAAAAGCCACACAAGCAATCAAAGCAAAACAAAAGATTCATTCACTATTTCCCATTGGCAAGAGGGTGTTCAGCCATCTCCAGGAAAGCAGGGCTCCATCACACATAACAGTTACTTGGGAAGAGAAACTCCATCACTCTGAAGGTCCCCCTCATCCTTTTTCTTCCCCCGGTTTTATATTCTGAGCATAATGTCATGTGCTGTGGGATATCCCTTTGGTCAGTTGGTGTCAACTGTCCCAGCTGTGTCCCCTCCCAACTTGTTGTACACCCCAGCCTACTCACTGGTGGGGTGGGGTGAGAAGCAGGAAAGGCCTTGACTCTGTTTAAGCAATAAGGAAAATGTATCTGCATTATCATCACTGTTTCCAGCACAAATCCAAATTATAACCCCATACTAGCTACTATGAAGAAAATTAACTCTATCCCAGCTAAAACTAGAACAGTCAAAAATAGCACTGTTTCTGTAGTGTTCCTGACTCTAAATATGATTGCCCTGTGTAAAGTTCAGCAAGATTTCTTCTGGGGTAGTAAAATTCCTCTAGGTATATCTAAATAAATATTAGCTTTCTGGTGAGTACCTATAAAGAGATTTGGAGGAAAGCTAGTTATTCTGTAACTCCTCAGATTATACCTGGTTTCTCAGGGACCTGATAAAAAATAGAGGAGAAATTAACTTCTTTACACTGTTCACAATCACAGTGGAGATTATTCTCATTAAATATTTATCCATCATGGAGGAGGAAAAGAGTTGAGTAATCAAACAGTTGATGTTAATTTAAATGTCATAACCACAATTAGAAAAAACATCTTTGCAATGAAATTTTATTGTGGTTTCCCAGTCTGTGTTCTGAAAATATCCTTCACTTGAGGATTTCCACTCTGCAGAAAGAGAGAAGAGTACAATATGTCTTTGACTTGTTTCCTGAACTTTTTCTTCTTTCTCAAAATTTAATAAACTTTCTATGACTCAGTGATTCATTTATAAAATATGCTAGGTTAATTTGGGGTTGTCAGTTGTTTCCTGCAGGTGGATTTACTTCCAACTTGATCACCCTCTACACTGAAAGAACGATCTAAAGCCACTAGTTGTGCTTTCTGTGTGACCTTAATGAAACCTTAATGAAACCAAGTGACAGCAGAGGGAAAAGTTGGTGTGGATTTTTGATTGGTTTTGGTTCTTGTGGTGGGATTTCTAACATCTCCTGTTTGTTTGCTTTTTGTGGAGATGAAGCTCATATACAAAGTAGTGCAGATTTTTGATGTTATTATATTAACTCATTTCATGCTGTCTCTGTCAGATTGTCTGATACTGTTTCAATAGCATCATCAGAACACTTTACATGGCCAAAAATAAGTCTAATATTAAAATGTGTAATGCTTAAACAGCTTAGCTTTGATGTATGATTAGCTTTTCTGTGTATTACAGAGAAAAAAATATTTTTTATCCATTGAAATACTATATAAAAAAGAAAAGTACTAAATACATTAAGGCTAGGCATATGATTATTCTTAATAGTCTTGCTATATGCATGGCGTACTGTTCTATTATCACAAAGTAATCCAAGTTGGAAGGAACCTTCAGAGATCATTTGATACAACGCCCTACCCAAAGAGGGCTAATTTAGATGAGGTTGTTCAGGGCCTTGCCCAATCAAGTTTTCAGTATCTCCAAGGCTATCTCCAAGGCTTTGCCATGCCCTTGCTGGCCAGTGTTTGATCATCCTTGTGAATATTTTTTCCTTCATATCAAATTGGAATTTTCTGTGTTGTAAGTTGTCTCTGTTGCTTCTCATCCTATCACTCTACAGAAAGAGTCTGGCTCCATATTCTCCAGGCCCTCTCATTAGGTGGCTAAAACAGCAATAGTTTTCACATCTTGAAGGTGGGGCCTTCCTATTATACTCTTCAGTCTCCTGACCTACTTGGCGACCCTTTGCTGGGCTTACTGTAGTGCTTTTCCTGTACTGGAGAGCTCAAAACTGGACACATGCAGTCTCATACAAAGAATCATAGTATCATTTATGTTGGAAAAGATCTTTAAGATCATTGAGTCCAACTGTAAACCTAACACTGCCAGGTTAGCAGTGTCCCTAACTGCCATGTCCTTAAGTATGACACCTACATGTCTTTTAAATACCTCCAGGAATGGTGACTCAACCACTTGCTTGGGCAGCCTGTTTCCGTGCTTGACAACCCGTTTGGTTAAGAAATTTTTTCCTGCTATCCAATCTAAACGTCCCCTGCTGCAACTCGAGCCCATTTCCTCTCATCCTATCACTTGTTACTTGTGAAATGTGACTGACATTCTGAACAGAAAGGAAAAATTACCTCCTTGAGATTTCTGGCCACATTTTTACTGAAGCAGTTTGTCCTTTGTCTAAGGACACACTGCTGACTCATGATGAAATGGTTGTTCACCAGGACCAACAGATCTTTTGCTGCAAAGCCGCTTTCTATCTAGTTGGTCCCCAGACTGCATTGCTGCATGGTGTTGTTCCCTCCTGGGGCAGGATTTTATGTTTGCCATTGCTGCACTTCTTGACGTACCGTTTGGTCATTTATCCAGCCTGTCAAGCTCCCTCTGAATAGAAGTCTGGTCTTCTAGCACGCAGAGCGCTTGCCCCCAGCTTGGTTTCATGTGCACACTTGCAGAGGATACACTCTGCCTCATGATCCAGCTTATTAATAAGGACATTATATGGAAAGGCAGCATTGGCTGCAATTTCCACCTCCATTAACCAGCTGCCCATTGGACTGAACACCTCTGATCACAACCCTTTGAACCTGGCAGTCCAAGCACTTTTTGCAGCCACCTAGTAGTCCACCTATCCAAACCATATTTTCATCAAGTTGTTAGTATGGACAAAAAAAAGCGTTGTTAACACCACTATACCCCTTTTTCACCAAGGTAGCCATCTCATCACAGAAGCCAGTCAGGTTGGTCAAGCACACTCTGCCATGCATGCAGGCTATTTCCAGTCTTCTCCTCTTACTATATGTGCCTAACTGGGGCTTCCAGGAGGATTTGCTGAGTAGTGAATCTAGGCTAACTGGCCTGCAGTTCCCCTGATGATCCTCCTCCTTCTCTGAAAATGGGCAATTTTTCCAGTGTCAAGATTTAACGTTGAGCTGGCAATTAAATGAATGATAGATGCTCTCTATTAACCCCTCTCACTTCCCAGAAAGGGAAAGAGAATAAGGGAGAGAGACTTATGGGTTGGAAACTAAATTACACAGCTTTAAGGAAAAGGATTATTGTTATGGTTTGAGGGGACACAGGCAAATTTTATGATATTGCTGCAAGGACCCGAAGAGGGGAGTGGAGTTTAGGATCCTTTGTGAAAAGGGGTCTGCGGTGGGGGAAGCTGAGGAGTCCATATTCCCTCCCACTTACTGCCAAACTCTATAAAAGCCTGGAAAACAGGGAGTTCCTTCATTTCTTTCCTGCTCTCCTTCTCGTCGCCACATGGAGATGTCCCAGAGAGAGAAAAAACCCTGCTTTTGTCATCAGCTCACCACGTGCTCTGCAGAATCTGAGTCCATCGGGTGCTGGGAAGAGCTTTGGACCCTTTTTTGTGCATCGCCTTTGCCATGAGGGACTTTCAGGAACTTATATTGGCAATCATCAGAATCGGGTTGTTTATACATATATATATATATTTGTATATTTTGTTCTTTTCCCACCTGTTACTCCCCCTTCCCCATTTTGTTAATCTGCTAGGTTTAACTTCCAACCTTTAAGCCTCTATTCCTTATTCTCCCTCTTATCTTCCCCTGAGGGGGTGGAGAGGAGTAACAGAGCAAATTCTGTTCTCTGGGTTGTGGCTTGCCCTGGCCACTTAAACCGAGACAATGATGAAAAAGAAAATAATGAAATATAAACAAATATATACAAACCCAATATTGCACTCCCCCCAATAACACTCATGTCACCACTGCTGCTGTAGGGCAGGCCCTGGGAAAGTCTCAGACTGGGATCCTGGAGTCAGCAGCAGCCTGGAACTGAATTCAGGTACACATGGGCTCAGGAACACACAGATTGGGATCAAAGGCAGAAGAACAGACAGAGTCCTCCCAGGATGCCGATCATGGGTGAAGAGAGCTTGACCTTTGTGATCCCTCAGATTTATGCTGAGTATGACACATATGAGATGGAATACTGTGTTTAGTCAATTTTGGGTCACCTGTCCAGTCTGCTCCTCTCCACAGGAGAGTCACAGGTGTGACCCATTTTCCTCCCTTTTATTTCTGGTGCACAAGAAGTTTAGCAAAACTGAGTACTGACCTTGATTCTGCATACCATTTTCCACTGATAACTATAAACATTGAGTGTTGATCAATCTTAGAAGCAGACACTGACTGGAAAACATGCTGTTAATTTCAGAAAGTGCAGTTATTTAGAAGAGATCTAACTGAAAAGTAAAATTACTACAAAGAAAATTGGTTCTGGCCTGACTCAAACCGGGATATCCAGTCATCAGAAACCTATTCTGATCACCCAGATCTTTGTAAGATCATAAACTGTGGCCTTGCAATGACATTGTCTGGTTTCCTCAGCACTGTTGGAGGCACCCTATCTTGTCCTATGTTCAATTTACTAAATTGATTTCTATTTTGATCTTCTGCTATGTGTAATTCTTCAGTCTCCCAGACCCTGGCACAGGCTCAGAGGACCTTGGAGGCTTGAAGCAGTCCTTACCAGTAGAAACTGAGTCAAAGAAGACATCTAGTACCTCAGTTTTTTCCTTGTCCTTTGCTGCTAGGTTCCCTACCACTTTGAGTGATGGCCCCATATTTTCTTTTGTCTTCCTTTTGCTGATAGTATAATATTCTTTTTATGCTTCACAGTCCTCACTAGTATCAACTCCAAGAGAGTATTGGCTTTTGTAATTCAGCTGAGCTCAGTCAGGATTTTCCCATTATCCATGCTGACCTTATGTTGTGCTTGTTTGACTTCCTGGGCATCACACTGGACTTTTCCTGTGGTTTGGGGAAATTGTTATTGATGATCAATCAGCTCTCCTGAGCTCCTTGAACCTCCAAGGCAGTCTCCCATTAGCCTCCACAAAGTGGATCCCTGAACAAGTTTAAATCTGCTTTTCTCAAATGTAGGTTTGTAATTTTTTTTGTAATTTTTTTTATTTTATTTTGCCTATTAGGTCCAGCTGAATGTCTGCTCTGGTCAGTTTGTTAGGCACTTGTACACCTGTATCAAAAAAAACCCCAAACCAGTTCTTGATGCTTGCCAGAAATTCCTTGAAATTTTTGTGCTCCACCATTTTACCCTTTCAGTAGGTGTTGGGGTGGTTTGTAGCCACCCTGAGAACCACCCTTGTGATTCTGAGGTTTCCTCTGGTTTTCTAAAGGAGGCTTCATTTCATCTTCTTGATCAATCGTTCTTTTATCAGGCACTCATCACTGCACCCAGCATGATCTTGTCCCATGAGCTCTGGACAGGTTGGTCATCTACTCTAGTGCAAAGCTCCATGAATTCAAACTGCCCTTCTCCATAGAGCACAACATTTCTTCCTCACTTGTCTGGAAGAGCCTGTATGGATTCCCTGTAATTTTTTTCCACTCTTCATGTAGAAGCTGTACTGTGTTCACAGGGGATGTTCTTTGTGTGTCATGCTTGCTCCTGAGCACTTTCTCACTTTTTGCCATCCATCCTTTAAACCTCAGATCTTTTGTCCACCTCCTCCAGATGTTTATAGCCCCTTACACTAGATTAGCAAGCTTCTCTACAAGGCTGGGTCTTGCCCCACAAATATACAATGACCTATAAATATTTAGAAATATATGTTTAATGTGTATATACCAAATATCTATGCATATATTTGGTGCTTATATACACTTACATAGTGTATGCAAGTTTGTGAAGAAAACAGACACTTTGTAGATATTGTTACGCATTTGTGCACAGCAAGAGAAAAATAATATAAGAAACTTCTGGAAGTACTGAATAATTTCCTTTTTGTTTGGGAGTATTGTCTTCAGCTTTTTATCTTCTACATGTTTTACTGGTACTCTTATCTTTCAGTCTGATTTTTCAAATGGTACATTGTGATTTTGTTTTTTTAAACATCATTGAAGTGTGAAACGGAAAGCCTGGCCAATTTAATGCTGGTGGTTTATTCTTCTTTGTAAAGAAGGTGTTGAAATGTTTTGCAAAGGCTAGTCCTGTATAGGGATTCAAAATACAGGAGTCTAAGAGATACAACAAGTTTCATGTTCTTTTCTTCCAGAACTATAATCATACATAAAATAAATTTTAAAAATCATCAGCATATAGTCTTATAAACACATTTCAACTGTAGTACTGATTGTACTATCAAAAAAGACATTTTTAAATACTCCCACAGATTTATTTTGTTTAAAAGCTGTTTTTCTTTTAGGGAATTTTCATGTATCTGAATATATTAAGGAAGATATATTTATTATTTAATGTTACTAAGATGCCAGTCTGGGAAGGAGGATGCCATAGAGGTTACCTTAGTAGTTTTATTTGATAGTATATTGGTATAAGAAGTCTCTTGGACATTTCTATTTGTATCATTGTTTATACTATTTTGTTTTCTTAAACCAGTAATTATCATTGTAGGTGGAAGAGGTGAGAAAGTATGCATGAGAACAGTTCTTCACAAGTTTTCTTCATCTACCCTACCCCTGTTAAAATAAATTTACTTTCCATACTGAAGGAAATGCTTTCAGTTGCATTTTTCCTTGGAGGAGGAGAGAATTAAAAAGAACATTATGTTCCATAATTCAAAGATTTTATGATCTAGTGTTAAATGCAAAGGTGGAGTAGGATAAAAAAGGGTACAAGTGTGATTCACAGTAAGATAAATGTTACTCTTTTTTTGGGAGGTATGCATTTCACTTGATTGAAGATTACAGTGGCACAAGAATTATTTTTTTTCTGCTGATGTTTACTGGAGATGTTTTTTCTTAAGTATCCTGTCTTACATGCTTCTACATGGGTAGTTTACCATATTAAACAGCATGCAGCATACTTTATAGTATCTCAAATGTTAGTAGACTCCATGTTTAGACAACTGAATGAGGTCTTAGTACATCATTCCCTGTAACTGGAGATTAAATACCTATATGGTGGATGCCTAACTTTGGATGTCTGAGCTTAGAGTTGAAACAGCCTTCAAGTTCATCCTGGTTTTGTTTGATTTCATTTGGGTTTTTTGTTTATTTGGTGATTTGGGTTTCTTTGGGTTTTGGGGGTTTTTGTGTGTTGTTTTGTTTTTTAACCAAATCAGATCCAGTGAATTTGTTAAAGAAACTTGGGAAACTGTGCTTGCAGAGGTTGAAGTGGTGTACAGATGCTAAGATTTTTGTGCCATGCAACATCAGATTATGTTCTCAACAAGACCTGTGAAAAAACAGCTCACATGGTTGTCACGGAGGACAGAATTTGATAAGCTTTCGAATGCCAAAATTGAATAAGGACATGAAATGTCAGTATAAGCTCACAAAAATATCTTGTGGGGAAAAACAGAAGTGATATGTAAAATGTAATTCAGCACCATCTTTGTCAATGACTGAAGAAGCATAGATAAGTATACCTTTATCCTGATTGAAGTCAGTGAACATTTGCCGTTGACCTTCATAATGTTTCTGGATTTTACCTACTCAATTTGACTGAACTGGAAGTTAGCCAAGTATGTGCAGGTGACTCCTCTCATCTGTAGAAATTTTGTCTGTTCTGGGTAAAAGCTTTGTTACTGTTCCCTTCATCAGGGTGAGATACGCAGACATTACTTAATAGCTTTAAAAAGTTTTCCTCATTTGTGATGATTCACCTGGCTTGAGCAGAGTAGGATCAAACATTTGTAGTGAATTTAGTAGCCTCTGAGGATCCAAAATATGAATAAGAAAGAGCTTTCAATTTTTTACATGCATGATGTATCAGATTAATTGTTTCTGGTTTAGGATTAATGAGACTTCATGGATAGGGATAGAATAGATAAGCAGTCAGTGTTCTTTGTAGGATAGGAATGGAAAGCATTTTATTCTGAAATGTTTCAACAGTGCTGATTCTTTTAAATCAATTTTCTGGGTTTAATACAGTGCTGTTTTGAACAGTCGTATTTCATATATATTGCAGCACTGTAAACCTTCACAGTCTGGACCTTCCTTTAGAAGATTGGGTATATACGCTTGGGTATATGAATGCAGCAATCAGGAAACAGCAGAAAGTGAAATGGCTGTTGCTGCATGTTCTTCAGTGTGATAATGTACTACAGATCACAGGGATTTATTCCAAGAGGGATTTTTGTTTTGTTTTGCTTTTCTCTTTTCCTTTTTTTTTTTCTTCTCCAGATGATCTCCACTGTGCTTTTTTTTTTTCATTTTGTTATTCCATTGTGAGAAACAGTAAATCCATTAATCGCTACCCTTCACTCACTAAATACTTCCTTAACATTGAGTAAAATAAATAATTACATTTTGCTTCATACTGTTTTTGTTTCCCCTCCTCCCAGAAAACAACCTGACCTCTACCAACTTTTGTTAGGTTCATTATCAGAGGCTTTACAAAGATGAAAGCTGCCAAGTATATTTGCTAGCAATTCATTTGTACATTTTTCAATTTACAGAACCAGACCTCAGTCTCAGTTTTTAATCTGGTACTTTAGATGAAATCTTACTGGGGGAAATCAATGAGAAGTTAACCAAAGCCTAGGCAGCTACAGTGGTTAGAAGTCGACAGCTTTGATTGCATGCCAAACTGACATCTAGGTTCAGTTTTCCTGTTTTACTTATTCCTCATTCTCCAGCCTTTTGCTATATCACATGACATTATGCTATGAAGCTTTGATACTGGGAGAGAAGAATTAGTATGTTTAGCAAAACATTGCTTGTTACCTTATACTATAATTTTACAAAGTGGGAAATATAAAATGAAAAAAAAATATACAGCAAAAATAGATATTTAACACAGAATTTCTGACAAGGTTCCAGCTACTATGCCTGTTGCTCTGATACCCTTCACTGCTGCTGATTTAAATCAGGCTAGTGATTAAATCATATCATTAGTGGAAGGTAAAAGGCCAAAGATGAATTCATATAATACAAAATGATGCATACAAAAATACATTACTCATATTCACTGAATATAAAATTAAACTGGGCCAGTTTATGTTTTCCACAAAATTTCTTCACATTTTTGTGTTATTTTTTTTTTTAAATGTTCTTGATAAATTAATATGGAAGTTAAGCTGACTCTTAGCAATTTAGTTGAGACAGTTAATGTAACATGATGTAAATTTCCCTCTCCCATTTTATTAATGGATTTAAGTAGGGGGAAAGAAAAAACCTTAAAACAAATAAAGACATTTCTCATCTATAGTGTTGTCTGCATATAGCTATTTGTATAGGTTATTATTATATATTATATATATATTACTACATGAGCAAAGTGTCCTGGGAAGTCACCAACAGGCCTGATAACAGAATCTAGATTTTCTGAGCCTCACAAGTGCCCATATCCATTTTACCATGTAAATCCACCCTCTAGATGTCTGTGGTACTGAAACCCAGGCACTGTAAACAATGTGTAACAGAACAGCTTTTGGCAGTATTGCAGTGATGAAAGCAAAGGCTAGAGGGACAAAAATTAGAGATCATGGTGCTGGGAGAAGGTGGGATTGGTGAGTATCGGCTTGTAGCAAAGATCCTTCACTACTTGCATGAAGGCCTCTGACAGATGTGCTGCACAATACTCATTGCAGCCATGGGTTATGAAGTGTAGCTTTGTGTCAAAGGCCTTTTGATAACGCTGTTCCATTACAGGTAGAACTAACATCGAAGGCTCTTTTGGGGAATCTCTTATGTCATGCTTTTATTTCACTCCAGTTGGCTGAATGTTTCTTGCTAGAAGTAGGTCTGAAGGAATAGAATCATAGAATCATAGAACATGCCGAGTTGGAAGGGAATAGCAGGTGTTTGATCTTGCTCTGATTAAAGTCAATGCAAAATTAGTTTTGAGTTTAACGGTGCGAGTTCAGTCTACCGAGAGAAACCATTTAAGCCCTTCCAGCACATTTAGAATATTTCCAATGTGAAATGGGAGCTTAGAAAGTGAAAGCTTACCGTTTTGTACCTAAACTTCCTTTTTGCTAGGCATTCATTAAGCAACCAGAGATTACTTTGACATGCTATTTTTCACTTAAGTTTAATGAAATGAAAAGCCTGGAGCAGTAAATTAGATCATCTTTCCATATTTCCTACTGTACTTTAAATACTGCCTCAATATTAATCCCACAACATAAGGCCATAGTGTCGTTTTCAAGTAGTGGCCTATAAAGTGTGAGTGACCCACTGTTTCAAAAAAAAATATTTGTATATCCTTTGTAAGATAACTAAGAAAACCTTAAGAGGTTAAGTTAATTATATTAATGTTGAAATTATTCATCATTGTCAGTGATTACAGCTGGCTGTGTCTTTTCCATATTGTTATCAAAGGAGGTAACTGAAATTAAGCACAGTATCAGCAAGAAATATTTCTTTGGTTTTTGGAGTTGGGATTTGTTTGTGGGGTTTTTTTCATGAATATAACAAATCTCAAATTGACCTATGAGATTTCTTCCCGAAATTTCCTTTGGGATGTCTTCTTCATCTAGCTGGGGTAATTTCTTTTTTTAAAACCATCTAGTAATTTAGAGCATCTTAAACCATTTCTTTTTTTTTTGTTTGTTACAACAGAATGTACATTCACATAAGCAAAGAACTGTTTATATTTATCAAAGAAGTAAGTGCTTGGCATGACAATTCAGCTTTTTTCTAAGGTTGGAAGTACAACCAAAAATTGGAAAGACTATAGAAACAGCAAAAGCAAATTCCCAGATATAGACTGGTGTTTACAGAGGTTAGCATCTATCTGTAGAAAGCAATTCAAAGGTAAAACAAAACAAATTACTTTATAGCTTCATGCTGTAGAGTCTGTAAGTACCTAAGCTTTTTCAGGTAAAGTTTATATATCTAAAAATCTGCCAGTGTGATGCACATAGACTACACCCAAATTGGCTGAACTAAATATTTTGTTGTCATACCTATGAATTCTGAATATGTTTAGGCACAAAATGATTGCTCCTCTGAACAATCCCTGTGAGAAGGGATATGATCCTGCAATTGGATTTTAGGAATATGTAGCATGTACTGACCGTTCTGAATACAGTATGAAGCACCAGCCATCACCATTTTTGCCTGGAGATGGACAAAGGCTGAGCCAACCTGCAATATGGGACTCCCACACAGTGGTGTGCAGCGTTCGGTTAGGACAGAGCAGAGCACCATCCAGGGAGGAGGGAACAATCAGGTCAATCCCAAGCATAAATACAGTCTGGGTGGAGAATGGATTGAGAACAGCCCCAAGGAGAAGGACTTGGGGTTATTGATTGATGAAAAAATCAACATGAGCCAGCAACATGCCCTTGTAGCTCAGAAAGACAGCCATATCCTGGGCTGCATCAGAAGAAGTGTAACCAGCAGGTCAAGGGAGATGATTCTCCCCCTCTGCTCAGCTCTCATGAGACCACACCTGAAGTACTGTGTCCAGTTCTGGAGACCCCAACATAAGAAGGACATGAGAGCTGTGATTCCAGAGGCCACAAAGATGTTCAGAGGGCTGAAAACCTCTCCTATGAAGACAGGCTGAGAGAGGTGGGGTTGTTCATCCTGGAAAAGATAAGACTCCGGGGAGACCTTCTAAGCAGCCTTCCAGTACCTGAAGGGGGCCTAAAGGAAAGATGGAGAGTGCCTTTTTATAAGGGCATAAAGTAATAGGACTAGGGAAACAGTTTCAAACTGAAAGAGGTTAGATTTAGATTGGATATGAGGAAGAAATTCTTTCCTGAGAGGAGGGAGAGACACTGGCATAGGGTGCCCAGGGAAGTTGTGGATGCCCCCTCATTGGCAGTGTTCAAGGCCAGGTTGGATGGGGCTTTGAGCAACCTGGTCTAGTGGGAGGTGTTCCTGCCCATGTCAGGGGGGTTGGAACTGGATGAGTTAAGGAACTCGTTAAGGTCCCTTCTAACCCAAACCATTCTATGATTCTATGATTCTATGATTGATTCTATGATTCTATGTGTCATGACCTGTCACATAATGTGTCCTTTTACTTCACATGTGCAGAATGAAAGTTTTGAACCTGTTGTATTTATTCAATGAAATCATACTAGGAAATTAATTTGGTATCACAGACACAGTGCTTTTCCTTGGAGCTAGTGCAGTTTCTGTATGGCAGGGAACCCAAGATTTGAAGTGTAGGAAAAGCGAGAGCTCAGACAAAAGGAATTGTAGCTTAGTAGCATATTTTCTGTCCTTCTGGAATGTATGTGCCCTTCATTTTCTGGGTTCAGTTCCAATACCTTTATTTGACCGAAGACTTTGATGCAAAAGCAGTTTTAAAATAAAAGTGTAGAATTCAGGGCAAAAATTCAGGTTGTTAATCTCTAACCCACCACCCATGTTTAAAAAAAAATAATTTAAAAAATCAAGTTATTGAACCTCAGAATGCTAGATGAAATTCATAGAAGTTTTAGCATGATTTTTGTAAAATGTCAAATTATGCCTGAAGAAAGATGGGCAGCTGTAACTCATAAGCACAGTAGGAACAGATGAATTGCAAGGTCAAATTTCATTCTGGAGTACAGCACTAAGATTGATTCTTATTTCATTTTTAATTTTACCTGAAGATTAAAAAATAATGAAATTAGATTTTCAGGTTTATGCATGAGTGTCCACAGAGTGGAAGGGCCTTCTCAGAAGTATCTCTTTTTTTCTCATTATTTGTAAGTCTAGACTTTTTGTGGCTATATCAATGAAGATGACTTAGGAGAGTAAAACTTCTGGGAACAGTGAACATCTGTAATTTTGAAGGAAAGGAATTCATGACCAATTTTTAGGCAAGTTTTCATGTGCAAAATTTAAACTCACGCATCAGTTGTACAGTACAAATTTACAACAGCTCTATCAACTTGCTCTCACTTGAAAAAACAAAATCTGTAAAAATTATATGATCTGCATAGGACATATCACAGCAAAAAATACATTATATTCTACCCCTTAATATAAGGGTAGGTAATGAACACAGAATCACAGCATCACAGAGTCGTTATGGCTGAAAGAGACCTTCAAGATCATCCTTTCTATCCATCTATCCAGCACCACAATAATAACCCCTAAAACACTAAACCACATCACTCAGTGCCTCATCCAGGTGCTTCTTGAATACTTCCAGGGACAGCGACTTCACCACTTCCCTAGGTAATTTGTTCCAATGTTTAATAATCCTAATGGTGAAAATTTTTTTTCTAATACTCAGTCTGAATCTACCCTGTGGTAACTTAAGACTATTTACCCTCGTCCTCTCACTGTAGGCTTGGCAGAAGAGACCAGCCCACAGCTCACTACAACCCCCTTTCAGGTAGTTGTAGAGAGCGATGAAGTCACCCCTAAGCCTCCTCTTCTCCAGGCTAAATAAACCCAGCTCCCTCAGTCGTTCCTTGTAAGACATATTTTCCAAACCCTTAATGAGCCTCTTTGCCCTTCTCTGGACATGCTCCAGCACTTCAGTGCTCTTTTTGAAGTGAAGGGCCCAAATACGAACACAGTTATGAACACAGAATCACCATCTGATACTTCTGAAAGCTTAGATTAAATGAGCTGACTTCCATTTAGGTCCCAGAAAATAAGGTGTTCTTGCTGCCCTTTTATTTGTTTTTGGCAACATCTGCCAAATGAATGAATATAGGGACTCAAATATTTCTACATCCTTCAGATCCCATTTCAGGTGATGCTTGATCCACCTGTTTAGGGCTGAATAAGGAGTCTGAATAAGGAGAAAATTCAAGAACAGCTTTTCCATTTACTTGATCTGTCAGCTGATCTTGAACCAAAAGTAATCGAAGGAATTGCATCCAGTTGAGGGATGTCTGAGCCTAGAAGGGGATTGCTTGTAATTTCAGGTGTTATATTGCTCCGTGGGGCTAATTTCTCATCCACTACATTTTGGAAGTTAACGATGGGCTTCCTCTTTCCTATCTTTGTTTGCCTAAAATGTATTTGTATATTTTAAGCTAGTTATCACAGGCTTCCACCTCCTTGCTCTCCATGTGTCTCCTTAGCATAGCTTCTAGGAGGATTTGTCCCATGAACTTCCCAGGCACAGAGGCTGACAGGTCAGTAGTTCCCAGGGTCCTCCTTTCTACTCTCTTTAAAAATGGGTGCAATGTTTCCCTTTTCAGGGTGACATACCTATAGAAGACTGTCTTATTATTCTTTGTATCACTTGCCAAGTTCAGGTCCATCCGTGCCTTGGCCTTCCTGACCCCATTCCTACACAACTGGGCAGTTTCCCTATACTCTTCCTAGGATACCTGTCCCTGCTTTCACTGGCTGTGAATTTCCTTCTTGCCCTTTAGTTTGACCAACAGATCTTGATTTGTCCGTGTTGGTCTCTTGCCTTCCTTGCCTGATTTCTTACACCTGAGGATCAACAGGTCTTGCACTCATGAATTAATGCTTCTAAAATGTATTTGTCCACAGGATTTGTGAAGTCTGCTCCCAATCTAGATTCTTCAATATCAGAAAGATATTAATATGTCGGATGTGTTGAAGAAAGTGGGAAAATATGGCCTGGCATTAAAGGGAAGTTTAATATAAATAAGTATTTATAGCTTGGGCTAAATGGATATGCAAAATATAGTCCCTAAAAAGGCTTTTTATAGATGGTAGGTATCTTTGGAAAGTAGAATTATTTAACTTTCTTACAAAGAGGCATTTACTCAGTAATTTATACATAGAAGGGTTTTTAAATTAATTTCAATTAAAATATCAGTACAACTAGTATTGCTATTTTAAAATTGTCTTATGTAAATGTTTCAGAAAAAAAAACAAAAAAGAAAGTATTAGTTCTTCAGTTACCTAAAACTGGATTAGACAAAGTTCTCAAGACTGTCTTGTGGGAAATTATTTCCTTTAGAAGAATAAGAGCTATATGGCTATATTTATTTGTTTATTTGTCTGTGGTGTTTAAAATCCAAAATCTATATTTTATAGTTGATTCTCAGCCAAGAAGTGAAACTGCTGTGAGAACTAAGAACTACATCACATTTTATTCCAGCTCAGAATATTAACTGTCCCTTAAATAGTAATTTAGGGTCTTTACTCAGTTCATTTTTATTGTTCTTTCGATATGATGCCAAAGCATAGTGTATTGCATCCTCCAGATATGAAATGTCTGCATAGAAAAAAAAAATCACAATTTCCATAATATATTTTATGACAATTTGCTGCATATCTCCAGTTCTTTCACATTGGTAAATGTCATCATGTATGTCCTTTTCTTTCAGGTCTATTAGCCTAAATGCAGCATACATTCACATGACTGTAAGGCAAATCCATGTCTTACATCGTGTCTAAATATTTTTTTTCACTGGATGTGATTTTTGGATTAATATTCAGAGAAGTGGTAGTTATACTTTTGAAACTATTGTCATGGTGTCACTTCCTATATAACAAAACAAACTTTCTGAAGTTCCAAATAGTTACTTCTAGAGTCTTTATATATTCTGGCTTTTCTGGCTGCAAATCAAGACCCTGTTAACAAGATTTCTTCTGATCTCTATTACTACATCTGACACATATAAAGAGGTACCTTCTAAGGAAGGTAAGATCTAAACTTAAAAGGTCCTCAAAGATTAAAAACAACTCAAATCACTTGTGTCACACTGGGCCAGAGTTAAAGTGTAGTCTAATCCTTGTAACTACCTCCCTTTAACAAGCGAGTGACACATTTTGTATCACATAAAAGCTACAAATATTCTTAAGTGTAGCCTGAGACTGAAGCCATCATATAAATCTAGTCTAGCTGGACAACAGTATGACTATTTTTTTCCTTAAATTAGTGCACAACATTTTTGCATCATTTCAGGAAGAAAAAAAAATGTTTTCTTTAGTAAAAATAAAAATAAATTATTTGGTTTGGTTTTCTTTCTGTTTAGAAGTATTTGTTAAACATACTGACCATGCCTATAATGTTATTTGAAAGAGTATACCGTGATCAGATATCCAGCTCTGACACTGGGTGTTTCATGTGAAAAGTACTTATGCCTAAAGCCTTCTGTGGGAGATTTGCTTGTAGGGAGATTGTTGAAACTGTCTAGAACAGACCCAAAAGGTAATATAGCAAGGTGAATGATCAAGGGTCTAGTATTGGAGGCTGTTTTTATTTAGCAAGATAGTTTACCTAGTGATATACAAATACATAGTTATGCAACATGATAAATGGTTATAAATTCTTGTGTATCAACTGTATTGAACTAAGTTCAATAATTAATAAATAATTGTAAATGTAAACATTAAATTACTCAGCCCATTTAATTTCTATGAACTCGTAAATTTCATTTACAAGTTCAGCCTTCCAGAGGTACTTATATGTGGACATTGACTGAAGAGGAGACTTAGGCGACTAGTAAGAAAGACAATACAGAAACTCGTATTTTTGTTTCACTCTCTTTCAGAGTGTTCTCTCATAACCCAGACCATTCTGTTATACAGGGAACTGAAACTCATTTCCTTGACAATGCAGAGAAAGTAATTTTTGCAGAATTTAGAAGTGGAGTGATTCCCATGCAGTAATGTGTTCAGCACCTTATAAGAAAACCTCATTCCAAGCCCACTAGTTGCCAAGCAGATCATGTACATATATTTGCCTGATTTCCTCACTATAGCTACAAACAGTAGTTCCTTATCTAAGCAGTTAGTGGTGACCTAATGTGTCAGGAAATGGCATGCCAGTCCTTTTACAGTAGAGTTTGCCTGCTCACATGGCCACCACCCTTCCTCTTTCCTCCACCTTACACCTCCTGTATCTCTTTAGTACCTTTGCATGTCCCCAGAGCTCTTCGAAGGTGGTGTGTTTAGAGAAAGGACAATTTCATGTTCCAGGAGATTTTAAAACTGTAGTCAACTATGGCTTAGCTAGCATGCTGAAGTTTACAAGAGCATCTGCCTATAAAATATTCTGACTCTACTTCTTACTGATCTCTGTTGGAGGCTTTGAAGGGAAGCTTGCAGTTCTTGTTCTACAAACTGAAAAAAAACCAACAACCAGCTTTAAAAAAAAAATCCTTAAAGTATTTGAAACTTGATACAAAATGTATTTTGCTGGTACCGTAAAAGACAGCTGCAAGGCTACTGTTCTAATTTCTCTCTACTGCTCACCTTGATTTATTCAAAGAATTTGTGTCTGCCACAGAAAATTTGAAATAGACTCTTTTCAGGAAAAAGGCTCTGGAAATAAAGACTGTTTAATATCTGAAGTAAGAGTGTCCAAAAGTGAATTATAAAATCTGAAATTTAAAGTAATGATCATCACCAAAAAAAAAAAAAAAAAAAAGACATTTCAGCTGTGTGGGTGTTAGAGAGATTTTCCTATTAATTTTCTTATAGTACATCAGAGAAAAGTCTATAATTCTAAGCAAAATTAGATTCCACATAGTGAATAGTTGGCTATGCCTCAAAGGCTATCCCATTTACAAAGAAAACACGGGCAAATAATGGATGTCAGGAAATTTTGTTATTCTCAGTTTAAAACCATAAAATATTTTTAAATTTAGTTTTTATTTTTAAAAGTATTTACCAGCTACTAAAAAAACCTCTTGGGCATCTCTATCAAATGTAATGACACAATTTTTATAGGCAAAATAGGCTTGGTGCTTTTACATTTTAGCTTACGGTACACCTAAACTTCATCCACTATTTGCATGAAAAATGTATCATTACATGAAGGTAATTAGGTATCTGTCATTGCCAGATGCTGTTCCCTTTAAAGATGGTGACATTTCAGCATTGAATTATGACTGAATTTGAATAAGGAGTTACAACAGACCTTCTCTATGCTACTGCCTTATCATAAAGCACACTGTACCTAAGAAATTGTAGATTTCCTCATGCCATTTTCAAGGAATGCTGTTTAGGGTAGAAAACAGAACTCAGAATTTGTGAGGAAAGCCAGTACTTTAAAGCTGGCACAAATTAAAGCTGCAGTTATGACTGAATGTTGGCAGAGTTAGACTATCGAGTAGTTTGCTTCAGCATGTCTATCCCTGCATGGCTAGCTTCATTATTGGCCAGAAAGCAAAGGAATGAAAATGAAGAAGTAGTAATTAGAGCAATAATCTTATCCTTTACTTGGAAGTTTTCAGTAAATGACACCAAGAAATCATATGAAAAAATCTGATGATCACTGCTTTGATAAATTCCTGTTTTCAAATGCAGTTTGTCGAACCACGTGGGGTTTTTCATAGGGAAGAGCTTCTGACTTACTCTTTTGCACTTCAGTGAAATACAAGGTCTTGAAAACTTGTTATATCTTCTGAGTCTATGGAAGCAGAGATCAAAGAAATATTCTTCATCACCTCTATGCTCCATTTTTAAAGTTGAGGAGCTATAAAATATCTTTTTGCTTTGGTTGATCTCCACGGCATTTACCCAGAGACTTTATTTGAAATAAGATATCCAAAATGTGGTAGACTGTTTGTTGGGGTTTTTTCCTCGCTATAGGGGGTTTTTTTGTGGAATTTTTTTCCACATGTAATTGAATAAAATGTGGCAGACAGAAGACTGAAGGAGTCAGAAATATATCTATTGACTCAGTATTTCCAGTTTTCATATATCAAATCCAAAAGACGCTTGCTTATTTCTGCTTATGTTGTGTCAAATTATTATGATCTGTGTCAGTCATTTTTTGGTTATTCCCAACCTTGTAGTAGAATTGTTAGAGATGTGTAGGGTTGACATAGTAATATTTTAAAAAAATAGTTAATGGCTTTGATTTTAGTTGTTGATTTTTGCTTTTTAAGTCTGTTTCTTTTTTGGAGTGACTGTGAGGCAGTACTATATTTTCACAGGTGCATAGATATAATGGCCCTTTTTGGATCTCAAAAGCACTAGAGCACATACATCCTACCTAGCTTTATGTAACTCTTCTTACAGTGTGTCTAAGAATGAATTTCTATACTAGGCAGAAATTATAATTTACATAAATAACAATCATAAAAACTAAATTACACTGGCTCCAGAGTATTTAAATATTGCATTTACAGCACGACAGGCAAATCAGCAATCAATAAAACAGTACAGGCAATACCTAAAGGGAAAAGTCCTATAACCTGTAAAAAAATGCCTGCACACTGCACCCTCTCATCCGATCACTGCTAGATCTTTGGGTCTCTGACCACTTTCTAATTGAAACTGCCTTCCTGAGCAGTTTTGTTTCTTCATTATGCAGGTGGAATTCAAGGCCTTCATTCCGACTCCAGCCTGTGTCTGTTTTAGGCCAGATATTGAATTTGGGAGAGATTTCCTGCATATTACTGCAATTCTAACTGAGTTATGGTACCCCGGTAATAGATTTTTGGGTGTTGCTGAAAAAGAAGTCAATGCATGAATTTGTTTTTAGCTCTATCTCTCTTAAAACAACAATGACAGAAAGTGTAGTGAGTGCAGTAATACACACTTACAAGACACAGTTTCACGAGATCCGTCACAGGATGTTAAGCAAGTTTATTGTTTGATGTATCTTTATTAAAATGCAAATTCTGGCATTTTCCCAAGCTGGCAAATTCTTCCTACTCATCAGTGTGAAGCAATAAAACCCACACAACTGTATTCAGAGAGAATGTAATATTGCCGGGTAGCAATTTGCTAAAAACAGTAAAGATTTCAAACTTGGATAAAGAAAATTTATCAGAAGATTCTAAAATGAAAGAAATAAAATCCTAATCTGGCTTTCAGTTTTGTCGTTCTCCTACCTAAGCATTATAGCTTATATATATCGGAATATGAGGGAGTAAAGTGTATCTTCCTGAATTACATTACCTTTGATCAATTAATATCTCTGTTAACAAGACCTTTTTTCTTTTTATTTTTAAATCCAACTGACAGAATTGACTTAATATCATGTAACGAACAGTTTAATATTCAAAGAAATTTACTATCATTAAATAGCTACACAAGTCAGACTGTGACACCAGTGTGAAAAGTTATACAGATTAGAGAACATTTAGCCAGCCTCAAAGAAATGAGATTGTATTTAGCATACATAGAGACAGAGGAATAGTTACTGGTAAGAAGGTCTTTATTTTATAAAGAGGGTGAAAAGGATCTAGAGGGAAGCACTTAACGCTTCTTAACCTGTGGGAGCAGGAGTATGGAACTGCAAATGAAGAGGAAATTGCTACTCGGTCATGTGCTATGTGCTATGTTAAAATAAAAAGTAGCACTAATTAGTTATGGGTACAACTGGGCTAAATTGGCTGGTATGCAGTACTGCAATTTATACAGAGAAGTCAAAATATTAGTGTAATGCTAGAATCAACCAAAGCCGTTAAAATCTTGTTGAACAACTGAGTAGAAACATTAGAGCTCTTTCACAGGATACATTCATTACAAAGCTGGATTGCTTAAAAAATATTATAGATCCACCCTGGCTTTGTTTCTGATTTATTTTAGAACCAGATAGTTACAGGATTTACAGTTGCCAACATGGGAACTGTTGGATTCCCAGCAAACTATTCTGAAATTGGAGGCAGAATGGAAGGGCTACTTTTTCTCATTAAGATTGAAATGATGAAACAAGTTGAGTCTTGGCTGTGTTTCTCTTGGCAAAGAGCAAAACAGGATTCTGAAATAGTTTGGATAATACATGATAAAAAAAGAAGTAATGTTTTAACTAAACATGTAATATGCAAAAAGATTACCCTATATTTCCAGTGACTGCTTTTACATTTTCACAGCCAGAGAAGACAGACAGAAAATAGGCTAATATAAGGATTTAGATCTTCATTTTATCCAGAACTTTCATTTTAGTGGAAAGCCTAAACTTTCATAAGCAACAGCTTAATACTGAGGGTAGAATAAATCACTGTAATTTTAATGATTGGAAATTGGCAGATGAACCTGTTGCGGTTTCACCTAATACAGAAAAGAATACCTTAATCATATTCCCATTGAGTCCAAAATATTTAGCAGACATTAAAAGTCTCAACTCATTAAATTATTTTAAATTGGGTTGTATGAGTACTGAAGACTTTATTTCATGCTCATTCCTACCTTCAGGAAAACATAACACATACCCTCTAGTAAAAGTGCTGTTAAAATCTTAGAAAATGGAATCATTCAGTGTTACGCTGGTTTGATAAAGCAGTCTGATGGTTTGATAATGGAATTTAATTTCCATTTTCAGGACAGTGGTCATCAATATAGTCTACAAATACATATATTTAAAGTATAAAGTAATCTTTGATAAAGTAGGCTCAATGTTTGAAGATCTCTCAATTACAAATGGTATACAGAAATCTAAGATATCCATATGGTGAAGCAAGTGTTATTAGTGGTGGGTTAATCTTCCTTGCCATGGAAGATTACACTTGGCATACAGAATGACTGGATTTCTATAACCAGAATAAAAAAAAAATAATCTGAAAACCCACTTGTGAAAAATATAAAGTCTAATCATCACATGGTAAGTCCGCAGAATAACAATGACTAATAAGGTATACAAAGTGATCTAGTTAGGAAAAGAAATAAGCTATTGCCTATAGAATGGGTGAGAGAACCAAAGGGAAACAAACCTAAGACATTTAATCTTTGATTGGCATTACTGGCTTCAGATCCTAAAAAATTTTTAAGATACTTAAAGTAGAAATATAAACCCACTAACTATAATTTTCTGTTTCTCTACTGGAGATGAAACCCAGCATACATTCTCTCTCACTTTCATCAAGACTCCAGGCTTCTCATTTCAAGCTGCATGTTTCTAAAATGCATGCATCTTTCAAAAATTGACAGAACAACAGAATTAATCAAGACTGATGTGTCCTAATTTCAGCTAATTCCTTGTAATCCATCAAAAATATTTCTGTAAAGATTGAACTAACCTAGAGAGTGTTCTAGAAAGTTACAATTGATACTGACCATGTTTTCGAACTCCTGAAGTTTAAAAAATCATGCATATATATATATGTGCATATATGTGCATATATGTCCAAGAGCACATACACTGCTGTGGTTTTTTTTCTAATTACAATTTCTGGAAACATTATGATCCTTTTGGTAACTTTTATTAAATCCATTATAATTTTATTAGTCTGTAGTAGTTCTTCAAAATTATTGCAAAGTAGTGGTCCTTTGTATTTATTTTTTTAATGACATAAACAAAACAAATGTCAGTTTTAAGTGTTGTAGTTCTTTTTTGAAGTCCATGCCCATGCTCCTTATTTGGTCCCTTACTCAGTTCCAGTTTTTTCTTTACCCCATCTTAGATTTCAGCGCAAGAAAATAAGTTCCTCCTTTATATTACAGTTTTCGGTACATAACAAATAAGATGGGTGTTTCTGAAGAACCCGTCTTTTTCCTAGAATGTAACTGTTATTTACTTTGTGCACAAGTACTAATTATGCTTCTTCTTAAGAGACATATAGGCAATAATATTATTTTTTATATGTGTTTTTCAAGTATACTGTACAGAATGATAGCAGTAGGAGATTCCACTATCAGTTTCTGTCATCATTCATGTTTGGAAAATCAGTGTTTTTCTTCCTCCTCCTCTGTAGTCACCCAAATAACTACTGCCTATTCCTATGACTCCTTTTTTCCTCTTTTTCTTTTCCCTCATAATTTTTCTTTCTTATTTACAGTTTTCCTCTCTTGCACTTTAAATTATTTTTACATTTTTTATTCCCATTTACTTTTTCTTTTTTCATGTCAGAGATATTAGGACTTGTGTCATGAATATATCTTCCACAAGAATAGAAGAAGTTTTAGTATTTTCCATTTGCCTCATTGCTTTTCATTGATAGGGATATTTGCAGGTATTTTTCATTCCTCTCTTTCTATAAGCCAGCAGAAAGTTTGCGGATTGTTATCATAAAATATATATTACTCTCAAGAAACTGAGAAAAGTCAGTAGGAAGTATAGCATATTTTAATGTTTTAGTTTGGAACATTTTATCTGTACAGGAAGGCAATGAGCATTATTATGAAGGTTAAACAAGAATAAAGCCTTAAAAAGAAACCCTCTCTTAATCAGTATTTTTCCAGATGATAAAAAGAAAGCCAGAGAGATGAAATTGACAAATGTAGCATATAATGGTCCTTCTTGGAGCAGTACTACAGGGGCCTCATTAGTAGACATTTTAGTACAATCATTTTTACCCCTGTGGCTGTCACTTCAGACTACTCAGAAAAGATGGCTGTAGAAGCTAATCACAGTGATGCCTTTCTCAATTTTATTTTCCTTGTAAAAATGAGGCACAAGAGAGCTAGTAAGTTCTAGCTCAAATCAAAATTATCATTGCCATAGATGCATGCTGTGTCTGTAGGGTATGTTTGTGCCAGTGGAAAATTTCCTTTTTCCCCATAATAAGTTTGGGGTCTTTAGACTTAAATGTAAAGTTGTACTGAAGTCAGTATTAGCATACATTTTATTCTGCTATTTTGAATAGCATTTCCATTTGGCTGAACAGCAGTACAGTTGTCCATTTATGTTTAACATTACTAACTGTGGTTGATAAGGGGAGGGGCAGACTTCAAGAAGATATGCCATTTTAAAGTTTAAATGGGCTCTTTCTTGCATGTAATTCCTTTTCCTTCAATATTCCTATTTCTCTTACAAAAAATAATTATAAGTACCATTTGCTGCTTGCAGTTTAATTGCCACCATGAGAGACATTGCAAGTTCTCCATTGCTTAAAAAAAAAAAAAAAGCAAGAACAAAGTATTGTAAAGGCATTTTAAATTGGGAGAAAATCTCCATTTTATTCAGCTTCAGAGAAGTATCTTCCTGTAATGGTCCATCATGCAGATACAAAAAAAAAAAAAACAAACAAAAAAACCCCCAAAAATAAAAAACAAACCCAAATGCCCAAAAACCCCCTGATTCCTGAAATTCCATTTCTCTCAGCATTGAGTTCATATATGATAGTGATGGAGTAATAATTACTTGCTGTAGCAAGTATTCAAAAATGTATAATCCCTTTTTGTCTTGGAAAACAGGAATTTGTTAGAAAGCAAAACAGAAAGAAAAAATGGTTTAGAAAATTTTGAGCTTCATTGAAGATGTATTTTAATGTCCGCTTAGGTCATAGAACTTTCTAGTTTTTGAGGACTTTCTAGTTTTGAAGGACTGACACATACACATCCTAAAAGGAAGGTAAAAGTAAGATCCCATCTTACTATATGACTAACTGATGAAATCTAAGAAAACTTTGAAAGTTTCTCTCTGAAAGAGGATGATACAACAGTGAAAAAGAGATGTGTCTCTCTGAAAACATAGGTTGGATAAATTGAACCTTGCTTTGGTTTTAGTACAGCCTTTTGATAATTGAGAAAATAGAGTCTAGACCTCAAACGCCTTTCTATGCAACATTTTGTGTGTGTTTAATCCAGTTTGACCTATCTTGCAATGTTTGAAAATGTGATTTAGAACTTATAAAGCTTTTATACCATGTTGTTATTCCTTCTAGAATGATTGTTAAATGTTGCTGTAACTAAATATATGAAAGCAAACAGAAGGCACATGATTGTTCTGTAAGTCTTATAAACCAGAAAACCTTTCAGTAATTTAATGAACTGTGATTTTCTGATGTAAGGGTAAAGAACCCACTGTGGCACAGGAGTTAAGTGTCATTGCTATCAAGAAAAGGCACACTTAAAAAATGAGAAAACTTAAGAATAGAAATTCTGACAGTATGTCATCAGAAAACGTATATTCACTGTACATGGTACTTGCTAAGGCTGACAGTTGAAGAGAAAGGGTGAAGCTTGCTATCAGAATTATAACTAAAAGTAGACCATTTAGACACCACCTATAGTGTGGCTACTTTATCCATGATCTCCCCATCTTTAGCCAAGGAAACAAAACTGTGTTATGGAGTAATAACTGGGATAGAGCAGAGATTTTTTTGAGTGCTTCTAGTTATCCAAAATGCTATCGAGGCAACAACAAGCAGGGAGTGTGAAAAGAGGTAGCTATAATGGAAACAATTTTTCAACTTTAACTGAAGCAGGTGCTAACACATGCTTTTTGTGATACTGACTTCTGAGGAGTTGAGCATCAGGAGTTATTAACCCAAGAGGTTATACTGACTGAGGTGAAATTAAAGTCAATACAAGTACAATAAATCTTTATGTTTCATGAATGTCCAAGTCCAAGCACAGATATTCCAAATGGTTTTACTTGTGACCAGCAGAAGTATCTTTTTTGGGGGAGAAACAGTATTGTAGTAATGGTTTCCTAATGTTTTACAGGTTTTTGGGAGCTGAGAGAAATAATTCTAAAGCTCATGTCTATAAACACAGCTTAATGACACAGGACACGGATGCCATGAGCATTGCATTGGAAGAGACACAAATTCTTACCACATTCGTGTTTCCATGTTACATTGTGTCTCTTCACGTGCTTGATTTTTGCATGCTTAAATGCTTTTATACAGACCTCATTGGGGGCTGATGTTGGAGATCCAGGCAAGGTGATGCGTCTGGGATCCAGGCAAAGCTAGGCTATGTATTCCCCTGGTGCCTCGAGCCCTGCCTTTTATGGTCCACCCCCTTGTTAGGCCATTAGCTTTATTATTACCAAACAATTAGCACCTGAGTGTGATGACCAGGAGGGCTGCTCTGTCAATCAACAATCAGGTAGCTCTCTGGTCATCCTCTAGGCTTACACAAAGGATTTTAATGTTTTTTTTCCCGTCTCATAAACATTTTTTACTGGAAGGATATTTATTGAGCAGTTTGGGAATATTCTTTGTCTAAGAGAGTAGATATTCCCTTCCTATCTCCTTTTTAGTTTTAAGGGAAATAATAAATTATGCTTGTATCACACACCCATGGATATCAGGAAGGGCTCTGTATTTCATAGCAATTGCAATTTGTTTCAGAGACTAGGTAAGTTTCAAGAGTCATTCTCCAACTTTTGGATGAACAACCATCTATTACAAACCACAGTGTATAATGTGTATTATTAATGTTGTTCTTATAGAGCTGTCCTCTTGGGAAAAAAAAAAAATTCTTGATTGTCAGAATCACATTCAGAGTGAAGGAAGGGACAGCAACAAAGGACAAAGAGCCAGACTCCACACTATAACTCTGTATTCTGTTAATGCAGGTGTTGTAATTCATCTTTCAAGTCAATTACCCTGCTGGTGGCTTATGGGGAGAGCTTAGACATTAATATTTCCAATAAACTTGATTTTAGTCAGATGAAATTTCAAACAGTTTTCAAGCGGGAAAGGAAATTAGGTCAGGAGAAATAGCCACTGCAAATTAACGAGCCCACTGATAGCCTCACCATTAGCATCACTATTTCCATAAAATATTCCGATGATGTAGAATTAAATATCAGACACTATTTCACTGAATAACGAGAAAATATAGTAATTATCTCCATTTTATTTCTTTCTTTTAATACATTGAAAAGTTTGCTGCTGGAGCAACTGAAGTATAGATTTTAAAAATCATTGAATATGGGGGTTTCAGTGTAGTTCAGTTTTTCTTCCACACTTTTCTATATGCTAAAGCATTTATTCTGTAGAGGATTAATTGCAGGTCTGTCTATAGACAGAGACTAATCTAATAGTCTCTGTTGTTGATGTATGTATGTTCACGTGTGTACACATACATAGCATACTCATATAGGCCAGAACAATAGGCATTATTACCTTTGCTTTTCATGTCTTTTTAAGCTGATTACTTTAGAATAATTTTGTACAGAAAGGAGAAGAAAAACACTAAAAAGGCCTGGAACTTTCTAATGACTACATTAGCCTGTAAAGAAAACAACAGTCAGGTGGAAAAACTGTACATGTTTCATGTTGCTTCTTGCTTTACCATGATGAAAATTTTGTAAAAATCTTGTGAAAATTTAGAATGTAAACATAACATTGCAACTGAATATAGGTAGATCTCTATATACTGTGAGGTTAAGAGAACAGTGTGATGACAATATGATGGGAGAAGACTCCAAAACCAGACAGCTTCAAACTTCAAAATTACTCTTGACTGGATTGAATGGATTCGTTAACAATGCATATTGCCAGAAGTTAGCACTTAATCACCATCAATCATCCATAAGAAACTTATTTTAAATCAGTTTCAAGTGTACAGTGCCACTGAAGTGATGTCGTTTTAGTTCACACTGATAGCTATAATCCATCAGTCAGAACAATTTGAGAGGGAAAGCCAGAACAGTGTCTGCCGCCTTCTTTCCTCACCAGCTTTCCCCATAAAAAATCATTGATGTTCTGTGCTCTCCCTCCTCCCCAGAAGAAAATTGGGTGATCTCATCTTCTCTTGACATTTATTTTTGGGATGAGGGCTTGTTCTAGTATTGCATATTCTGCAGGATTATTCTGGTTTCATTAGACACCCTGCCTGCCTGCTCTGCAGGATTATTTTGGTTTTACCAGACATCGTTCTTGCCTACTCTGCATCCTCAGTTTTTATCTTGCAGAGTTTAATACTTCCACATTTTTTATGCACCCTGTTTGTGCCACTATATCACAACTCCATCTGCTCCTTTGCAATTAAGGCTATTATTTATACACTAAAGCTGAGCTGCATTGCACTGTTATTAATGTTTTTGCAATTTTAAAATATGCTTATATACTGTACCTGGTTATGTTATTTTAGTGCACTTATGTTTGTGTTTCAGGCAAGTAAATACTAATTTTCTTGCTTAATAGGCACCTAATTACTGCATGCAACAGGCCTCCTTTTTTGTCTATAGTAAAATAAAATTGTGTTTTGGAGGCAAGAATATTTTAACATAGGTTGAACTCAGTTCCATGCATGCATCAAATAAAGGTTAAATCTGTAGTAGAGTTCTGATTAAACTCAATTTATATTAAAAAGGAGTGTCTCATTATAACTTACTCAACTTTAAATAGGACTTAGATGGTGTATTTAGCAGACACAGACTGACCTGCTCCTACAGGAGAATACTCAGGTATTAATATTCTAAAAACTTAGGTAGGTATGAACTTTCTTTACCATGTTAAGAGCGTGAAGTCTAGATGGCAATCACTGGGTTTAAAACAGGACCCTCTTCTCCTGGGCAACAATTCAAAATCAGGAGAGATTCTGCCTTAATCCCGGCACTGGTGAGGCCACACCTTAGATACAGTGTTCAGTTTTGGGCTCCTCACTACAAGAAAGACTTTGCGCTGGAGGGTGTCCAAAGAAGGGCAACGAAGCTGGTGAACAGTCTAGAACACAGGTTTTAGGAGGAGTATCTGAGGGAACTGGGATTGTTTAGTCTGGAAAAAAGGAGGCTGAGAGCTGACCTTCTTGATCTCTGCAACCACCTGAAAGGAGGTTGTAGTGAGGTGGGTGTTGATCTCTTCTCCCAAGTAACAAACGATAGGAGGAGAGAAAATGGCATGAAGTTGTCTCAGGGGAGGTTTAGATTGGATATTAGGAAAAATTTCTTCACTGAAAGAGTTGTCAGGCATTGGAAGAAGCTGCAGAGGGAAGTGGTTAAGTCACCATCCCTAGAGATACCTAAAAGACATATAGGTGTCATGCTTACAGACATAGTTTAGTGGTGGACTTGGCAGTGCTAGGCTAATGGTTGGACTTGATGATCTTAAAGGTCTTTTCCAACCAAAATTATTCTATGACTCTATGTTTCTAATCACAAGTACAAAGTAGTAGAAATTTTGACAATCACAAAGCTATTCTGAATATGTCTATGAAAACTGTTAACACTGTTTTTTTTCTGTATTTTCTCTTAAAATCTATTCATCTAAAGGAGTAAATTTCAATTTTCCACAAATAAGTCACTTGAAAGGTTGAGGGAAAAATGTTGTTATTGGAAGAAATGGGGAAACTGTTGCTACCAGGAAGCACCTTATGATATTGAACATGCTGAATCTCCTGTAGCATTTTGGAAAACCTAACAGAAATTGTATACATAAATTAACTGTATGTGCTCAGGAGACAACTTTACTGAAATCACTTGAGGCAGCTAAGCAGCAGATCCCCTTTGGCTGTTATTGTGTTTGGCTATATTAGCTTGTCATATCTGCACATATTCAAGCTGGTTTTGGTTTGGTTTGGTTTTGGTTTTTTGGGTTTTTTTACTATTTAGCATTGAGCACATGCAGGCTTTTTTTCTCATTTCCCTTCTCCTTCCCTCCCTTCCTTCCTTTCTCTTTTTCTTTCTTTTAATATGGCAGATATGTAGAGTTCTATCTTTTCACATTTTTACTGGGATGGCGTAGATAACTTGTAAGGGCTGTCACAGGAATTCATGTCAAAGTGAACAGCTAACAGTGCTGTACATCTTAATTCAGAATGGAAAATTAAATTGTTGGTTTCAAATTATACAAACTGGAATTTGGAAGTCGGCTGCAAATCAAGTTAGAAAAGCTGGAGGTATTTTAGAAAAGTTTTCAAGGTTTTTCTGTAGGTTTTGTGTCAAAAATACACCCTGTTCAATATACAATGAATGCGTGAATTGCCAGCCACCTCCTAATTTGTGATACTCTGCTGCACGTTGTAAGAGAACACCCTTTATTTATGATATTACTTGTTAGGGGTGGCCCGATCCAAGACACTCGCATTCTTAGAGGTGGTTTTTACACCCAACTAACAGACAGAAACCCTTGGAGGATTTTCCTGCTGTTCTTTTTCACTATTTCAGGCTACAAATACTTTAACATCTTTTAATCTCAGTTTGCAGGTATGTAAAATAAAAGCTTAGACTAGTGATTCTTTTCACTGAGATGTCCATATGGAGGAGTATTGGAAAGTTTTGGAAAATAATTGTGACAATCAGGGTTTGGAATCATATGTGTTTTTTTCATAATATTCCCATGGTCAATTGGGAAGGAAAGGGATATTGGCCTTCCTAATATGCCAAGTGGCATGGGGAACGTGGAAGAACCATCTGCTTGACCAGCAAACTACGTGAGATTTATGGTTTCATAGCAAAGTAAACTCAAATTATTCATAATTATTATGCTTATAGCACATTTATACCATAGGTAAACATAAATATCCTTGTATTATAGAGGACTGCCATGTATTGGAGAATTTGCTTCATTGGAGTAAAGGTCAAAAATTCTATCAACTTCAGTGTAATCAAGAATTTATAAAAGATTATCAGACCCATATTGTAAGTGAAATTGCAAAGAAAAAAAAATTCTTGCTATCACCAGTTGCATATTGGGATCATGCATGCTTTGGATAAATCTCCATGCCCTGCAAGGTATAAAGTGAAAAATGGAAAGACACATGAAACAATAATAACAGAATAAGAAACATTTAACTTCTGGTGTTTTTCTAGTGGGCCTAGTTTTAGTGGCATAGAACTTTAGAAAAGACATATTATTTTCTCCAGAAGTAATTTCAGTTTTAGGGAGAATATAGTTGATTATTCTTACTGTACCATGAGTCTATCCAGAAAACATACTTTATCTTGTTACCTAGAAGGTGTTTTCATGATTAAAAAGTACAGAGGAGGTGAGGACAATAACGTTTTGAATGTCAGTGTTAGGAGATGTTTTCCAGCTTCCTTTCACTGGCAATAAATTCTTTCACTAATTTCAAGAACGTGTATAGTTACTTGTGCGAGATGTGACTTTTTGTGGTAGTATTTCCTAGAAAAATAGGGTGGCATCATGTGGGAAGGGCAGGAGAAATTACTGGAAAATTTTTCCAGTTCTGATTTAAGAGCTCACATTTGAGAAATCACACTTCGTATACTCTGTATATCTGCATTGAAATGCATTTTCAGTTAATCTTTGTCTGGAGGCCAGTGGAGTGCTGAGAATGTTGAATGTTCTTTGGCTAAAGCACTGAGCACACACCATGGCCATTCCTGCTGTGTTGAAGACCAGCTGTGAAAAAGATATGTACTCTGAAGTTAAAATAGTCAGAACAGGTCCCCTACTTGATAACAGCTGAGTGCTATAGTCAAATACAGCTATTGCAGCTGGATTCTATCGATTTATACTGGAAAAAAAATGGTGCTTTTATCAAACAGTTTGTGGCTACTCAGCAGTCTCTGTCAAGCCATAGGCGAAGATTTTCAGGAACTTCCTGGCATCCAGTGAGACAGAGAAAACTGGTTATTATACCAGGAAAATCTCTCAAATCACTTAACAGTATGCCTGTTTCAGTCAGATGGAAAGCACCTTCACATTATTCGGATTATACTGCAAGCTAGCACAGCAGAAAGATTAGGCCTCACAATTTTCCAGGTAGTGTTTAAAATCTTTTCCCTTAGCTAAAGGATGTATCTGACAGTTCACACTCCAGAGTCAAGTTAATCTGTAACATTATCCGCCCATTTTGCATTGAGCAGTCCCCAGAGCAGTTTGTAATATGCATATGAACTGAACCATTGTTGTGATCAAATTTTAAATACCCTTGTGAAATGGGAAATAAGGAAAGATAAAATAAAACCCTGCTGCTCTGGTACTGAAGATTGACAGCAACAGGAAAAGTATTGCTTCATTGAGTGCATGGCTCTGGCTACAGTGGCTGCATTAAGTTGCTGGCGGGACTTCCAGTCCCTCCTCTAATGCATGGCTAATAGCTCAGCATTAACTCTGTAGGGTTGGGAGATGAAGATTTCCTGTTTCAGAATATTATGAAGTTGCAATGTTATAAAATTAGAGTGATAGTTATCAAATTTGTTTTGGACAAGGATACTTGGTTGCTATAGCTCATGAATGTAGTTTTGTGTGGTAGGCATTTCACAGTAGCTCACTGCATCAACAGTGCAACAGTACGTATTACATTTTCTGAATGTGATGGCTTTTCAAATAATTTCTTAAGCTGGGGATCACACATCTGTTTGAAAGTGAGAGGATCAACAGAGCACAAGGAAACAATTGCCATTATGGCAGAAGGTAGAAAACAACACATCCTCGTTCAGTCTTCTGCTTGCATGATGGCCTTTCCTACAGTGGCTGACACCATAATTAATTATATCCATTTGTTTCATAGCAGTGAAATTTAGTCCTGACTTTACTGTGTACTCAAAGTTGATCCCATTTGTAAAACTATATAATTCACTTTAATAACCTCAACACCATCAGTATGCCATGAGATTATTAAAAGCTTCTATACTTTATGACTATCTTGTTAAATTAATGACCTCTCTGTTAGCGTAGTCTCCACACTATGGGGTGAATTAAAAAATGAAATAAAATATGGAATTTGTATTATTGCTGCTAATATTTTAGTTCCTTCACTGACTTCTTAGCTATTTACTTCTTGTCGTTGCCTCTACTATGGCTTATTCTTGCAAAAGGAAAGTTAGAAGAAAATTATTTTTCTCTCTGTACTTAATATGGCAAAACACAAATATTTAGTCCAGGTTTCCTCACAGAGCAATAGAGAAACCTGAGACATATCTCCCTCAAGCCTTTCATAAATTATATTTAAAGTAGTATTATGAAAAATTATGTCTCTGTTATTTGACAGACTGTGTTTTAGGAACATATTGAAACAATCTTGCAATTCAAGCAAAGAGAACTGATATGTGATAAGACTTTAGTAGAACCAATACTGGTTATTCATTATTGAGATGATTTTATAGCAGTTTCCTTTCTCCCAAGGCAGCATTGGAAGTACAAAGATAGTCAGCTTTTGGTCCTGCAACTACTTCTATAAACATCACATAAACTATTAAGAAAAGCTAATCATTGAGGGAAAAAGGATGCAAGCAATTACCACCTACTATTACACACAATCTTAGGCTTGATGATATAAAATGTATGATGAAGTCAACAAGAATACTCAGTATTGGTTTGTTTTTAACTGATAAATTAGACTGATGTATGATGTAACTGATATGAATTGTGTTCGATTCCAAATGCAGTTTATAGATGTAAAATGCTAGGATATTACTGAGTTTTCATAATCATTAGAAATTAGTATGGAAAAAATAGTGTTGCCTAGTTGTGCAAAATCAGCAACAAAACCATTAATTTAGTAATGCTGTGGCATGTGTCTTGATTGATTTACTCACTTTCTTGTCAAGTGATTTTTTATTTTAATATTCACATATTTTATCTTGAAATAAATGTAATTATAAATTCTGACATGAGTAGTATTTGCATAGCCATTGGTCATAAAGAGTAATTCATTAATATTCAATGAAGTATTAATTTGTGCAGAGCCTAGAGCAATTGTAAACTTCATTTTGCCTTTAGATGGAAATTTAATCAGTGCAAATACAACTTTTTATAATTGTATTAATCAGTCCCAAAGAGCATTTGAGGTTGAAATATATAGTGTTCTTGTTTATTTCTGACCTACAGTGGTGCAATATGAAATCGTTATCATGACAGAGAATGGATTTTCTAATATTCCTAACATTCTGCTCTCCAAGTACAGTTAAAAGCAATAACATGGGTTATTTTATGAAGACTTTGTTATCTTTGTTATTTGTTACCTGTGTTATGAATTCAGAAGGATTTTCCCTTCTATTTTCTGTTCTAAATTTGAGAAAAGAGAGGGAGGACACAAAGAAGTTACTTTTGAGAGGGGCATTTTCAGAGCAACATTTCCTCACTCTGGTTTGTGGGGTTCTTTGGGTCTTTATTGGACTATGAATATAAAACCTATTTATTTTGGTTTTAAACAGATAGTGCAATTCTTTTGTATGCACATATACAGTTGAAAACGAATGGAGTTGCACATCGGCAGCTGGAAACATCTACTTATATTAGGCTTAAATTAACATACTTTGTAAGTGGAACCTGACAAGTGAACTCCTGAGCCTTGTGATAATATGGATATCTTGACTTTTCATAGATAGGAGTTCACTGGAAAATATACAATGTGAAGGAACAGTAAGCTAACATAAATCAAACATGATACCCAAAAGGGATTTTCTTCTAAGAAGCTACTAATGAACTGCGTTATATAATAACAAAATACCCAAATAGAATGCTGAACATGCTGCTTATTGAAGGTGCATAGAACTTTGCCACAGCAGCTTATATTGACCTTTCTCTCAGACCTTATAATCTTTCTTATGCTATATTGTTTCTGGATTGTCAGGAGAAAATGGAAAATTACAAGAGAAAAAGGTACGTACACTGCAGAAATGCCCATATCACCAAAACCAATTTGGGATATCAGCAAGTAGGAATACCTGCAGTTCTCAGCAGTTCTTCCTGGAAGATTACTACCTGCTGAGAAGAAGAAAAGCTTGTATCACTGTAGGAGAACATCATGGAAATAGGTCAAATGCCCACAGGTGACTGACCAATATGGATATGTTAATACATAGAGCTTGTTCATACATTTTCTTTCTGTTTGTTAGGGGTAGGTTTTTTTGTTTTGTTTTGTTTTGGTTTTTTAAGTGTCTTAATAGCGGGTTCCTTACAGATTGCCAGCCATCTGTCGTTTAGCAGAAGTCTTTTGATAGCAGACTTTCAGTGTGTTGATCCCTGCTTGTTATTCAATCCAAAATGCTCTATTACCTAACCTTTAGTAGTAAAAACTGCATACATATTTTCACATGAAAGGATAACCTAAAGAAGTTTCGTTTGAAAATGATACTTCTTCTTAGAGAAGTTAACTGTATTGCCAGACTTGGCAAATAGTATCTTTGGTTTTGAAGCCATAACGAAATGTAACAATAGGTTCAAAGTTTATTTTTATTATGTAAAGATATCTTACAAAGGTAATTTTATTCGTTGAACTGTTACAAAATGTCATTCATTAATAGCTTGTATAAATTTCAGCACTCCAGTTATGATTAAGAGGAGTATCTCATTTAGAGAGAGCTTATCAAAGAACATAGGATTTTTTGATAGAATGATCAATGAAGATAATGATGGAGTTTATGTACACTCAAGTGTTTAACAGCCATGAGCTTTTGGTTTTGTGTGAAAAAAAAAGAAAGCAGCAAAATATTTACAGCACAAACACAGATAAAAATCATGTTTTCAGAGACAAAGTATACAGATTACACTAAGCTTTCAATGTTATCTGTCTTCAAGCTTTTTGGTTCTGTATTCAAGAAGGTGGAAATGCAGTTCCAAGCCACTATTTTGAACACTCTAAAGTTTATAGTATTTTTAAAATCTAAAATCTCATGTTGATTTAACACATAGGAAAATTTTGATCTTGTCTGGTCATATCTCAGCACCAGCTGTTTAGCTGATCTCTTGTACAAATATAGCACCCAAATCTCTTTTTCTATCAATAAATGAGATTCTGTTTAACATCAGTTAGGCTATGCCCATTTATTTGGTAGACTATTTGCCCCACAGGATTTATCAGTGGAACTTCAGTTTTGCATTTTCTTTATCACTCAAGCTAGAAAATCCGTTCTTGTGCCAATTTGAATTTGATTTCACCTGTGGAAGACAGAAATGCTTTTTACAGTTGACCTTTCAAATCTCTTCTGATATGTCCAGTTGAAAAAAAAATAGCTCTCATAACAATATTCCCTAATTCAGATTTGTCACATTGTATATAACTCGTGTTCTGTGATTCTGTATGGGCAATCACCAATCACATGAATTTTAACAAGGGCAAGTGCTGGATTCTGCATCTGGGATGGGGCAACCCTGGTTGTATGTATAGACTAGGGAATGAGTGGCTGGAGAGCAGCGCTGTGGAGAGGGGCCTGGGCGTCCTGGTTGATAGCAAGCAGAATATGAGCCAGTAGTGTGCCCTGTCAACCAGGAGGGCCAACACCAACCATGTCATAGGGTGAATCATCAAACACAGTGTGGCCAGCCAGTCAAGGGAGGTGATTGTCCCACTCTGCACTGGTGTGGCCTCATCTTGAGTACTGTGTGCAGTTTTGGGCTCCACAATTCAAAAAGGACATCAAACTACTGGAGCACGTCCAGAGGAGGGCCACAAGGACAGTGAAGGGCCTAGAAGGGATGCCTTATGAGGACCGGCTGAGGTCACTTGGATTATTCAGCCTGGAGAAGAGGAGGCTGAGGTGTGACCTCATTGCAGCCTATGGCTTCCTTATGAGGGGAAGAGAAGGGACAGGTACTGATCTCTTCACTCCTATGACCAATGACAGGACTCAGAGTAAAAGCAGGAAGCTGAATCAGGGGAAGTTTAGGATGGATATCAGGAAAAGGTTTTTTACCCAGAGGGTGATTGAGCACGGGAACAGTCTCCCCAGGGAAGTGGTCGCAGCACTAAGCTTGACTGAGTTCAAGAAGCGTTTGGAGGATGCTCTTAGGCACATGGTGTGACTCTTGGGGTGTCCTGCACAGGGACAGGAGTTGGACTCAACGATCCTGGAGGGTCCCTTTCAATTTGGCATGTTCTATGATTCTGTGATTCTGTGAGCTCCTCCCATCCACCTGAAAACAAACAAACCAACCAAAATAAGGAGTAAGATAAAACAAGAGGAACTCAGTGAAGTGGCACTTGAGAAGTTTTATCATATTAACACTGTGTCATCTGCATATCATGAAGATCTTAATCTTTTTCTAGTGCCATTTGCTCACCTGTAAATTAATTGCATAATATTTTCAAACAAGACTATGCCCTTGTCTTCTTTTCCTTTTCACAACTAAGGATTGTGGCTGGTGAATAGTAGGTTTCCCCAGTTTACTTTCCACATGGGAGAGAAGTTTGACTTGGCAATGCTGCCAACAGCTGAAGCAGGCTGGGGGCACAGCCTAACTGACTGTCACTAATTGAAGGGAGAAGACTAATGACTACATGTAATATTTCCACAGTAATGAGAGCACTGTGCTGACACTGCTGTGTTGCTCTGTGAGAGACTAAAATGTTTTACATGGATGGCAAGGCAGTATTGCTCTCAACCCCTTTCACCCACACAGCCTAAATGTCATAATGTAATGAACAAGCTGACTTGGCTGAGGAATTTCAGGCCACTTACTTTCCAATTCAAAATGGGAAGAAAATTTGGCCTAGTGGAAAAACACTATCCAGCTACAACTCAATGCCAGGAGCATTGCCGAACCGACATCTAATGGCAACCAAAAAAAATGTCCCCATGCAGACCACAATAATTAGAGTCTTAATGATGCCCCATTTACAGGATTGCTTAAATTACTTTTGAAGGTGTGCTACATTGGTGACAGCGACATTGTTTCACCAATAAATAACTAATACATCAAATATAGTGTCAAGAGGAAGAGAGGAAGAACCTGCCCATGGATGTTTAGTATACAAGGGAAAGGCTGGATGGTATCCATCATCTCCCATCAGAGAAATGAACAGGTTTCTTTCAGGAAGCTGAAACAAATCACTGCAAGACAGAAAGGGGAGAGAGCAGAATTATCTGTTTAGACTTTCCAAAAGGTGTGGTTTAAGACCTCCAGTCTACACTCAGATTTAGTATAAAATATTTTTTCTCAATTGTACAGTATACTCTGGCTTAGAAATTCATTTTGTCAACATGATCATGTTTACCATTGCTTTCAAACTCTCTAACTGGCTTGGCAGACAGGCAGCTCAGCTATGGAGAAATGTGGGACAGCAGCTGCATCTGTCTGCCTGCCTTATAAAAGGAAAGGAGGAGACTTCATCTGAAACTTTATAGCCGCTCAGGGCAGTCTCACTAATCATTGTCCACCCTTACACATGTCCTATTCTAAGGAAAGTAATGAAGAGGATAATAAGGTGTGAATGGTATATTATGATGCATGAGCTAGAAAAAAAGAATAGGAGGTTGTGTTATTCCAGATAATTTGGACAGGGTTATAAATTTAGATATCTATCAGGAAGATATTCAGCTAGCAGAAAATTTACCTTTGTAATCTGTTCTCATTGTGTTCTTTAGGCCTGAAGACATTAAGCTTTTAACAACCAAAACATTACCATTAGAAAACACTTGCCAGGATTTTAATATAGAACTGTATTTGTAACGTTCATTTGGCTCTGCTTGGTTATAGAACAAATAAAGTGCTACTTCCAGGCCAAGGACAAGTCATAGGTGACATAAATGCTTCTTAATTAATACCTTAACATCAGAGAAAGTATAAAACAATGCTTATGTGACAAAGAATCATTGCGTTGATATTGTTTCTGGAAAAATATAGATGTCAAATCACACAAATAGCACTTGCTTGATATTACTTCTTCTATTTGGTCCTACTGCAAGACTTGAACCTATCTCATATTTTGGGATTATATAGGTCCCTGACTGAGGGAACATTTGAACATGCTTTAAATGCTATTCTAAGAAAATCTTTTTTCTGTCTGCTACTCAAACTTAGAGGCCACTAGCTTATACATTTTCACACAGCAGTATTGAGATGTAACACATACAACAAAATCTTCATGTCTTCTGACTTTGGTCCTATATGTCTGTAAAAAAGTCTTAGCTGCACTGGTACATAAAAAGTATGTAATGTCATCCATGGCACTATTTATTTATAAATTTATTTAGTTTAATGAGAACTAAGGATTAATAAATTGTACTTGCTGGGGAAAAAAAGTTAAAAACTCTTTAAAGGAAGTCCATTTTTGTTCACTAATAGATAAATTAAACCCGTATTTTCATAATATATGTATTTATTATTAATCCATTTGCCAGATTATCTGATTAACAACTTTTCTCATTGAAATGTAATTTAACATAGTGATGATGTTACTCCTGTCTCTTGAGATTAAGCTGCCTGTGGTGTAGGTTTGGACATGGTGCAAGGGCTGATATCTGTATGCATACAGTTTTCTCTCAGTGTACAACATGCAGACATTTGTTTGCTGTAACACTTTAAAGAAGTGGTAGAATGCTACCGTTAAACATTTTGCATGAGGGATAGTTACTGGGTTCATGTAAGACCAGGTATTCACAAAGTTAAGGTTACAAGACACACAAAATGAGCTGGAAGGGGTGGGATACCCCTATCTGTTCTTCAGTATAGATCTAAACCTTAATCCATAAAGATTGTTAGAGCCTCTGGAGGGGTTGGTGATAGTGGTGACTGTTATCCTAAAAACCAGATGGTAAAGTGAGTGACACCTATAAATGTGCAGGCTGTGTTACTTCACTGACAAGATGCTAAGCCCTTCTGGCACTAAAGTAAAAAGACAGGTGTTTTTGACACAAAAAAGTAGTATTGAAACTATGCCTCAAGCCATGTGAAGAGTCAGAGCCAATTTTTTAAGTAGAAGTAACTAAAAATCTAAAATGGGGTATACATGTAAAAGCACAACAGCTTCAAATCTTTCCCATCGATAAAATTTTGATGAGTTCTAGTGTCTGTCTCAAGCCTGTAGAATTAGCTGATCACCTTTCAAATAAAAACTTAATTGTCAAGGCTTGGATAGATGGTAGCTTTGCTCTGGAAATCTTGTGCAGCTCATTTTCAACTGAATAAAATGGCAAGCAGTATTTTTGGGCTTCTGTGATTACACCCTGCAAGTTTGATAGTAGAATTCTTCAATTACCTCTGTGTCTGCCTTAAATATAGTATGAAGTTAATCAAGTGTCCGCATACCGCATATTATAACTGTAATTAACAATGTCAGGTTTAGAGATTCATGTGGCCAACAGGGAAACCACGATGGTGTAAAAACCTATTTAATGAGTATACTTACTTTAAAATCCATTATCACTTCAACAGATTACTTTGTTTAAAAAGGTATTAAAGCTAATAGCATTTAATCTACTTGCTTGAATGTAGCAGTATTTTTCAAAAAACAATGAAAATAAAGCTTCAATAATCAAGCATTACCAGATGGTAAAATCTCCAGTGCAGTTCTTTCTCAGATAAATTCGGTTTCTATCTTTTTTTTTGCTTTCAAATTTAAAACACCTATTTATGTTTATGGATGAAAGGAAACTTTTAAGCAATAAAAACTGCCTCAGATATTCACCAAAATAAACTCCAGTGGAAATCAGTTAAAAAAACCCAAAAACAAAAACAAACAAAATCAAAAACAAACCTAAACAAACAACAACATGTAAAATAAAGGGAAATGTGCCTTCTGTTTGTTTCCGTGAAGTGAAATGAATTACCTTCACCAGTTAAAAACCTTGCATTTGTATGACAAGGCTTTTACGTATCCAGTAGTCTGCTTCTCGTTTTCAACAAGTACAACTTCCATTAGAGTGTACTGAAAGAGTAAGTGCCAGAATATCCTGTTCTATTTCACTCTTGTCTGTTTCCTTCTAGTCAGCATAGTTGTCTTAATGGCAAATAGTCTACTTGCACATTTAGATTTGTTTCAGCTGTGAAATTTATTAACATAGTCCTGTTGAAAAATGTGTGTCCAGCCACTACTATGTGCTACTGATAGCAGAGGCACCTTAGCAATGTAATGTATTATGCTAAGAGAATTAAACAAAATTGTGATTAGAGGATATAGCTATTTCAGTGGCAGGTCCAGAACAACACATGCAGGGAATTATACACTTATGATCATTTGCACATTAAAATAAATCATAAGACAAATTTTATAAACTGTTTCTTATGTTCTCATTCAATGTCAACATGATAGAAAAGTGACATTGAACACAAAAAACATTTATGGGTCTAAAACAGGACAGCACAAGAGAAAGCATGGCTCCATTGACTTTGGTTGGGATTAGTAACCTAGGAGGGTTTGGGTTTATTTCTTTTTTTTTCTCTTTCCATTGCAGCAGTAATATGTAAAATACTTGGGAACGGGGATGAGAACCAGGGAGTTCACTCTCCTCAGTCTGTGCTTTTACTGTTAGATTGCCCCATTTGCTTTACTTTCATGAGTAAAAAAAATCTGCATTCTTGATTTTACAAAACATTTCTATTGGAAGAGTAAAGAATTCTTATATTCTAGCCTCCACAAATACAGACTGGGTGGAGAATGGATTGAGAATGGCCCCAAGGAGAAGGACTTGCGGTTATTGGTTGATGAAAAAATCAACATAAGCCAACAGCACGCCCTTGTAGCTCAAAAAGACAACTGTATCCTGGGCTGCATCAAAGGAAGCATGAGCAACAGGTCAAGGGAGGTGATTCTTCCCCTGTACTCCACTCTTGTGAGACCACACCTGGAGTACTGTGTCCAATTCTGGAGACCCCAACATAAGAAGGACATGGAGCTGTTGGAGCGAGTCCAGAGGAGGGCCACAAAGATGCTCAAAGGGCTGGAACACCTCTCATATGAAGACAGACTGAGAGTTGGCATTGTTCATCCTGGAGAAGAGAAGGCTCAGGGGAGATCTTCTAAGCAGCCTTCCAGTACCTGAAGGGGGCCTAAAGGAAAGCTGGAGAGGGACATTTTACAAGGACATGTAGTAATAGGACAAGGAGAAATGGTTTCAAACTGAAAGAGGGTAGATTTAGATTGGATATTAGGAAGAAATTCTTTCCTGTGAGGGTGGAGAGACACTGGCACAGGTTGCCCAGAGAAGTTGTGGATGCCCCCTCATTGGCAGTGTTCAAGGCCAGGTTGGATGGGGCTTTGAGCAACCTGGTCTAGTGGGAGATGTCCCTGCCCATGGCAGGGGGGTTGGAACTCAATGATCTTTAAGGTCCTTTCCAACCCAAACCATTCTATGATTCTGTGGTAGCCCAGTGATCATGTAGCCTTCATAACCACCTCAATTTTTCAATAGCCATGTTATTAAAAAAAAAAAAAAGAAAAGCTGAATTTTGTTAGGGATGTAATTTATTACATGTCATCTACTGAAATTCAAGTGAATACATATTCCAGGAAACAGTTTTATTTTCACAGCCAGAAATTTAGATCTGGTAAAACTAGTCTGCTTTTATTGCCATTACTAATACCAATAAATCTCTTTCCTAATTGTTTTTTACACATTTTTTCTAGTATTTATGCACTTCTGTTACTCACAGTAACATTTCTTTTGTATGTTTGAAGCACCATATATTACTCAAGTTCATCACAGAATACATTTTTTACTTTGGACTTGTTTGGGTTTTTTGTGTATAATATATTGATCTGCTTGATAGATCACTATCATTCTTTTAACCCCCAAATGGTTTATTGATTTCCTAATAGTTCCCCATCCAATAAGCATCAAAAACATAGTGTTTTTCATGAAAAAGTCATTTCCATTTCATGTCTTATAATTTTTGCTAACAACAATATAGAACAAGAGACTTGTTTCTCAGCCATCATCTCTTGTAAGATTAAGATGTGCATATGGATGTCTTTTGGATTAATGTCAAACTTGAAGTGTTCTGTGATCCTAGTTCTTTTTCAGTAGCTGCAGACTTTTATCCATATTATCATTCATGTTATTCCAAGACTAACTAGAGGGAAATTCAGCTTTTCAAAATGTAAGTTTTTTACTTTGACCTGAAAGAACACTGGAATGCTTCTTTATCTGTCTTCTGTACTTCACCCAGTTTGCCTTGGTAGACCCAGCTCTCAGTGAATGTAGTTACCTGTATGTCATGACTTTGGGTGAAGTTAAATCCCTCACTGTGTGAAAAGTCACATTATCTATAGGACTACCAACTTCTAAGACTTCAATCAAGTGTGTAAGCTTTAAAGTATAAAATTTTCTCTGACTTGTATCCTTAATGGATCTGGCAGAGATATGCATAAGTAGTGGTCTCAAAACAGAGAGCCCAAGACTGGACACATTATTCCAGATATGGCCAGACAAAATGCTCAAAAGAAGGAAAAAAATCCTTACCCTCTACAAGCTGATTACATTTTTGCTAAGGCAGCCTGGTATGCCATTGGCCCTCCATGTTGCAAGGTCGCACTGCTGAGCTATATTCAACATGTTTTCTGTGAGCTCCCCTAAGTCTCTTTCTATCTAGTTGACCCCCAGACTACATTTTTGCATGGGGTTATTCCCTCCTCAGGCAGGATTCCACGTTTGCCATTTCTGCACTTCTTGAGTTTCCCATTTATCCAGCCTGTCAAGCTCCCTCTGAATAGGAGCCCAGCCTTCCAGCATGCAGAGCACTTACACCCAGCTTGGTTTCATCTGTGCACTTGCAGAGGATGTGCTCTGCTTCATGATCCAGCTTATTAATAAGGACATTATATGGAAAGGCAACATTGGCCCCATTATCCACTCCCATTAACCAGCTGCCCATTGGACTGAACACCTCTGATCACAATCCTTTGAACTTGGCACTCCAAGCAATTTTTCCATGCACTTAGTAGTCCAGTAATCCAAACCATATCTCACCACTTTATCTGCAAGAGTACTGTGAGTGACAGCGTCAAAAGCCTTGCTAGCATCACTGTACCCCTTTTTCACCAAGGCAGTCTTCTCATCTCAGAAGTCAATCAGGCCATTTGTAAATGCATGTAGGATGTTTCCAGCTTTCTCCTCCAGCCTACCCCTCCTACTCTGTGTGCCTAACGGCCAGGAGATATGTCTTTTTTCAGTTGTCAAAAACTGGCATGAGTGGACTGCATAAACTTACAGAGGATTTTTGTTTCTTGGACAGATATGTATGTTAAACCTGAAGCCACAGTTGACTTCTGTGCTCTTAAATTTACATAGAGTTTTTTAATTGACTAATATTAAAAAATAAAAATAAAAAAAAAAAAAAAGAAAAGCAAAGAATTCATATGTAATTCTCTTTGCCTAGAAAAGTAAGGAACAAAGATTGGTCTAAAAGTCAGTCTTGAATTTTCTTTCTGTGAAATTGAAGATCAGAGACTTGAATTCATCTTGCATACAGTCACTCAAGCTTCCTCTGTAGTTACAGTAGTGATGCAGGCGGATCTGAGGATAAATTTTAACAGTTTAGGTGGTGGTTTACTTCTGTTTTTTCTCCAAAGTCTGGCTAAGGAGATTATCTAAATAGTTTACACTAGGTGACTTAAGTTGTGACATCTAAAATCAGATTAAATAAAGGCTATGTTTGGAGTGTATTTCATTTCACTTCACTGACTTCTGTTTCTATATTCTAAAGACAATAAACTGCATTTTCTAGTGTTTCTGTAGGAAGCAGCAAAGCTTCATTAAGGGTGGGAAATTTATAGAAATTATTATTAATATTATTAATTTTAAAAATTATTTCCCAGCTGCTATGGCAATGGGCACTCTGTAGAGTAATTGATTGTGCTACCAGATAAATTTAATGGGGATGTCTGAGTTGGGCAAAATTTAATTATTCAAAATGAAGTTTGCAAAGGTCACCGAGTCTAACACTGGCAGTATCTTTTATATGGGGAAATATTTCATGAGATTTTAATCAATTCCCAGTGATCTGGATCTTGATTTTGTTTCTCATTTGAGAGATGGCACATTACACTCCACTGTTTATCACCATTCCTTACCAAGCACATCATGACCTTGCAATTTTCTTTTAAACAAAGAGGAGGATACTGATAAAATGTAACATACCCTCCTGGATTACTGATATTTCCATTGGCAGTCTTCCATCCTAGTATTTGCTGATCTGCATGGTGTGTAACTTAACATCTGATTCCCTGTGCAGATAAAATATATTCTCTTTAAGTGTTGTGTTTTGAATCTGTTGATGATAAGACTATTAATCTATCATTTGTACTCCTTAATGAGGAAGTAATGCATTTTTATAAATATATTTAATAATTTCATAATCTTTACACACTATAAATTATTTACAAATAAGTTTATGATGAAATCAACCTCAGAAATTAAAAACTCTAATTGAATTTCATTAGATTACTCTGTAGAGTAGTATGAAGCCATTACATGTATTGACTAAAATGTTAACTTCAATTTATTTAAATAGTGGAATGACACTTGTGTGTCAATAATACCTCTTAAGGAACGTAGATCCTGACATGTGCACAGACATGATATAGTTTTTATCTGATTCAATATTTCACCAAATAAATTTACTAACACATCAGTGGTATTATTTCTTATTATTTCTTGTTTATAAATACAGGAAAGGCCATGTGATAGCCTAACATGCATTTCTCCATTACAGAGGCTATAGGGTTTCTTCTTGTTCCTTTAATTTGAATCTTTCTTAGAAGAAAATAGTTTTGCTTTAAAAATATTCAATGACAATGAATCTCACAGGACTTTTGATTGTTTTAGTAATTAAACTTATTCTTAAATTAATGTAAATAAGTTTTATTCTGATTATGTTGAATTTTAGTTTTTAGTCATTTAATCTTGCCGTACTTCTGTCTACCAGATTAAAGCATTTCCTATCAGCAAATTCTTAATGCAACTGGAGGTTATTATTTGGTTTGCTGAGCTTTTCACCGGTGCACTTCTTGAGCCTTGAAACTGCCTTGTGTAGTTCTCTGAGCTCCCTCACTCTTAGTGTTCTTCCTCATGTAAAGACAGACACCATATTCTAGCAATGGTTGCCCCTGCATGAAATTAAAAATAAACCAATGAAAATATGCAATGACTAAATGAGTTATATATATGAGATACATATATGAGTTATATATATAAGTATATATATATGAGTTAATATAACTTATGTAAGAACCATGTTAGTCTTCTTGATTGCTGTCTTTGTATTTGGAATTCATGTTCAGCTGATTATCTGTAACAGCCTTCAAATCCTTTTGGATGTAATTAATTTCCCAGTCATGTAAGCAGGGTCTGCAAGGTTTTCTCTTGGTTCATTGCTCACCACCACTCCTATCCATACATTTAATTTTACATATGGTCATGTTAAAATATCTAGTTTGCTTAGGCCTACATTCTAATGTGATCCAACATCCCTCCTAATCAGTCACTTGCTTTATACATTCACTTTTCCCTAACCTTTATGTCATCTGCAAACTTCATCCCTAATTTCTGCATTCCATCCATTCATGAAAATCTTAAATCACATTGCAAAGATTTGGGACCTGAAGGATACCAATAGAAATAAACCAGCGTCATAATCATTCTATGTGTACCTTTACATTTTGACACTATTAATTAGCCATTATTTATTTATTTATTTTAATTAATGTATAAAGACTTGATTTTCGTATCTAGTAAAATGCTGTGAAGAGACAGAATTTTTAATTTATTTTTTTAAATAGAAACCAATGTAAATAACTACTATAATTTTTGTCATACAGAAGTTAATCTTGTCAAAAACCATTGTATTACTTTGAATTTATTTTTCATTAACCTATGTTATTCATGTCTGCCTTATTATTTGTATCTAAATCTCTACAGATATGAATTACTTTGCTTAGAACCAGAATGAAGTTGCCTTCTACAACCTTTTATATCTTCTTTCTTTTTTCTATGAAAAAGCCAAACTATTTATGGAATATTTTTACCTTTGTGTCATCTTTGACTATTCCACCATTCCAGTCACACTATGATTCTTTTGAATTTAATGTCCACTTCATTAAGATGTTTTCCCTTCTGAGCTACATTTTAAAATTAGTACTACTGTCTTTCTTGATCATTGTATCTTTTTGAATCTAGTAAAACATTTTTCCAGTATCTGAATCTCATACATTTAAAGGTACCTACTGTCTATATGGTGTCACATATGCACATTTATGTACTATGCTCGTTGCAGAACTGAGTCTTCAGCAAGGAAGACAAACTAGAGTTTCGGACAATAAACATTTCTTATTCAAAGTACTGAAAGATCAGAGATCTTCACAAGAGCATATTATTAATAAAATATTTGGCACCAAGCTCTGCCTAAAATTATGGTGCAGCTTCCAGTGCATTAGGACAGTTTGTTCCTGATTTACTCATACACTGTCCCAAACTCAGTGTATATGAAGAGGTAGAAAAGACACTTTTGATACCTTATTTCTTCCCTGAGTGACCCAACAGTTATCACATTTAAGATGGAGAAGAGGTTAGTGGTCTCAGCATAAAGATAGCTTTGTCTCTGCAGCTCTCCAGTCTTCCAAACAAGAGCACAGGAGTCTGTAATGATCACAGTTATTCATGACCTTTTTCATTACTGTGTTATTTCCAAAACACAGTTGAGAATATTTGGCATCATGATAGTAAATTGGCATAGTATTTCAGTAGGTGATGAATGCTGTAACCTGTTCAGTCAAGTATGATAATTCAGTTAACTTTTTTAGGCAGAAAATCTGTGAGTTTATAATAAAACTGCTCAAAACCATAATAACATTAAGCGTGCATAAAGCTATTTTTCTCCACTGATATCTGCAGGATTTTTTTGACTGCTGCTTAGTATGCCACTGAGCACAAACTGCTGCTCTGTTTGTTCTGCCTTTGGATGGTCAAAAATATTGTCATGCTTTTGGCTGGTTTCAGTGGATATTGTATTAGGTATAACAGTTGAGTTAGATATTTGTAAGATTTTGTGTGTTCTGAAGGGAAAGAAAATAGTTATCATAGCTAATCTGATATGTGTTTACCTCTTTCCCCTCTGCAAACTGTTTTCCACACACTGAGGACAAAATTTAAGTTTTGAACTAACAAGTCCTTAAGAGGTAGAGTCCCTACTAATTACAATTTCCAGTGCTGCTTTTTTATTCCTTCGTAATCTCAGTAACCATTTTAACACCTTGTGAGGCCTTCAGGAACTTCCATCTGTGCAGCCTAGTGCATTTGTGAAATAAACCCATCTGTACAGCTGATTAAAAGTTGGATGTAGTCCATGTTTTGTCTCTATCCTGAAAGAAACAGTATAGCTGCAGCAGTTGTTGATGTAGGGCCTGATTACAAAGTGGAATGCACAAGGCTAATGGAGCAAAATAGCTTTTAGTGTTTTCATTTGTATTTAATAATTGTTTAAAATAAAATCAGAACAAATTAAGTGTCACAAGCAAGACCAAGTAGAAAGGCTGCAGAATTCAAGTCTGTAGATGCAGGAAGCAACTCCAGAATTACTGTCATTTCAGTATGTGTTAAAAAGCAAGGTGAATGCAAGCAGGTATCAACTTTGTGTACTCTTCTTACTCTTCTACAAGTATACTTCAATTTATTCTCAGAGTGCTTTTGTTTCATGTGTGTTTTTCATTGGTGTGGTAGACAATTTTCAGTGGCATGTTTTTAGAAAGGTACACAATTCTTTACCTACAAACTAGGTCAGTAGCATAACTGCATCTGACTAGATTTGCATCCATATTTGAATAGTGAAAGATACCATCTCATATTTTTATTCATAATCTCACTGCCACTTCTAAAAGTTATATGGATGCAAACTGTCTCTTCAAAAGTTTGTAAGGAACATTTCATCTTTAGGAAAACAAAAAGAAACAGCAATACTTCACCCAGCCAAGTAGTTTACTAAAAATTTCAGATGAGAAGACATGGATACAGTGTGAATTATCCTATCACAGTTCACATTGGCATCTGGAAAAGAATAAGGATGAGAAAGAGAAGGGGAGTCCAAGAGACAAAATGAGAATCTTTGTCTTGTGGTTTTTTATTATCCTCAGGACAATTGTTATCACACATCTTTCTCCTCTAGAATAGAAATGCACACCTGCTTTTGAATGTCAGGAGAGGTATAACAGAAAGAATTCATACTACACTGAACTAGGATAAAAATAGCATAGTGACATAGATTCTGATACATGGATCTGTGAGCTAATGTTAATGCAAGTATATAAATCTGCATTAGATGGCACATAGCCATGCAAATGTACTAGGTCACATTTTACTGGTGCAATGCCAAGGACCTATTTCCTCAGCACTGCATAAATATGTCTACGTTGCTGATTATTCCAAAGGTATTTTGGGCAATGCTTGCTCAAGGATACATGTCGTGTTTGCTTGTGTTGCATGGGCATGCTCATCAAGGCTCTCTAAATGACAGCAGGTATAATACAGTGATAAAATAGTATTCATTTTGGGATGCTCAATGTACTGCAAAACCCTTTGAGTCCCCTTACACCAATAAAGAATAACATAAGGTCTCATATATGAAACCACATCTAAACTTCCTGAGCTATGAGTTAGGTCTACTGACCTTTATTCCAACATAGATCTAGGACTCATATCCATTCTAATTACCTGCAAGGACTTCCAAAGTCTGTAAACAGAGAGAATTTTCCTGAAGTTACACAAGTGTAACTGAAAATGGAACATGACCTTAGATTTTTAGGTGTGAAATATGGAGGATTTTAGCTAGCTAAAGATACCAACAATATTGTATAAAATGCCATAACTCAGAAATGAGCAACACAGTCTTTTATACTGCTAAAAAAATTAGATTAATAAGTGTTTTGTTTTGTTTTTTTTTCTTTTTTTCAAGGCATATACAGTAATCAACAGAGAAACAAGGTCTTAATTATAATGTAGACGCAACTGGTAATGGCATTTGGTAGCAGTGTGATATATTAAAATAAAAAACCAACAAAACAAAAACCCAAAAGAAACCCCAACTGTCAGAACCCAGAGTAATGTTAGAAAGGAAGGAAGGAAAATCCATGAAAGAATAATATAGGTGGATTTTTTCCAAATAATCAAGGTAAAGAATTGTTTAAATATTAAAACTAATCTCATTAAGTGTTTTGAGGGATGGAGAAAGGTAGGTTTGGTTTTGTTGTTGTTATTGAAGTTGAACAGTGAAAAAAACATTTAATTCTGGGATGGGAAATGACAACTATAATTATACACTGCAGAATTGCTGCTTGCTGAGTACTGTTTTGTTGAATATGGTTCACTTTTGGTGATAATAACAATCGTCATTTGGTGAATTGTCAATTCCCTCAAGGAATTTATGATACAACTCTGGAGCTGAACAAATCCCAAATGCTGGTGTCTGACTTAAACTAGATAAATGCAGCTGCTTCCTATATAGGACATGTGTCACTAAAATATTTTTGAAATACTGTGTTTGGAATTTCAGTTTCAGGTAAATTGGCTTGAACGAACTTTAAATGTTTGCTTTTTTTTTTCTTTTCCCCCAAGGGAAAGGCTTAGGAAAGGCTGAGGGAGCTGGGTCTCTGTAGCTTGGAGAAAAGGAGGCTGAGGGGTGACCTCATCCATGTTTACAAATATGTAAAGGGTGAGGGTCAGGACGATGGAGCAAAGATTTTTTCAGTGATGATCAATGATAGGACAAGGGGCAATGGATGCAAACTGGAGCATAGGAGGTTCCATGTGAATATCAGGAGAAACTTTTTCGCTGTGAGAGTGACAGAGCACTGGAACAGGCTGCCCAGAGAGGTTGTGGAGTCTCCTTCGCTGGAGACATACAAAACCCGCCTGGATGCGTTCCTGTGTGATGTACTCTAGGTGACCCTGCTCTGGCAGGGGGGTTGGACTAGATGATCGCTGGAGGTCCCTTCCAACCCCTAGAATTCTGTGATTCTGTGATTCTGTGAAGGGCAGTTTACTAATGTGCAGGTGAAAAGATGATAGACATGTTTTCCCCCTCCCTTTTAAAGCACATTGTTTGGTCTAAACAGTGTTGAGCCATCAGCTCCAGGTGTATCATCTTTACTTTCTCACAGGTGCAGAGTGTGATTAATTCAGGTGTAATGTTCAGGTATAATCTAATCATTACTATTATTTGAGGAGGTTTTCCTTAAAGTCAAGGTACATGACTGGTGACTCATATTCTATGTTTAATACACTAATATACAGAAAACTTTCTCATTCCATGTGGATTGAATTGCTAAAGGTGCTCCAGGGAAGTACTGTACTGAAGACAACAGAAAGAATTAATTTAAGCAATGTCATATGTAAATCCCTGTTGCCTTTTCACACCAGAATGTAATTCGAGGGATATGTGACCCCACTGGAGTCTGTGTCACTCTCAGACAGCATAATATAGAGGTATAGCACAACTGAGGGAATAACTTGTAGGTTTGAATAATGCTGACTTCAGTATGATAGTGACAAATTCACCTGTGGCTTACACTGGTGTAACACAGGATGTCATTTGGGTTATGAATTGTATAATAAAGAGAACTTGTCCCAGTGTTTTTGCTCGAGAGATAAACAAGGCAGTTTTATATACAGTCGAAATTTATTCAGTTCAGTGTCAAAGCAAGCTGAATGTAAAACAATAAAGAAAAGCTTTTTTGGGGCATCATATTTGCATTCAAATGAATTCAAGGGGCTAAAACTTAACATTTAAGTTTGCCTCCCCCAATATATTTCCTGAGCAGACGTCTTTTTCAGCCAAAATGTTGAGCAGCTGATCCAAACTCATTAATATAAGAGTATTTCAGCAAAAGTCATGCTGATAGCTATTGGTTCATTAGTGCCTGAATCCAGAAGATGTATAGAAATAGAGTCAACTGGCAATCTTGGTTTTGAATGTGATGCACTTATAGTTAAACAATTATTTTTTTTTTGAGATTTTTGTATATTGAGAGATCTAGATTATATGGTGTTTGATAAAATTGCTAATAGATCTTCTTTATTATTGCATGTTTATTTCTCACACCAAGTTACAAATTACACGCCAATTATTAATGTGGGTTTATTGTTATCTTAATAAGCCATGGTGTTATACCAAATTTATCACAAAATTTCATTGACTAAAAATTGCATTTGTAGTTATATCAATTAATGTACCACTCCATGGTACATTTCTAATGAGATGAAGCTAGAGACTTTTTCAGAGCTAGATAAACTCTTGAACAAGAAAAGTTGCAAAGCTTACTAATCCAAAGACCAAACTGTGAACATCGTCAGAGGCCAGAAGAATTATCAGAAAACTGGGGGAATAAAGAAATCTGCCAGTCTGTAGGACAGGATGATTAGATGCCATTGGTCTGAACAGTATCTTCCGCCTTTGCTTCATCTTCATCCTAGATTCATGTTAGTAGTTGGAGTTTAAAATGCAGAAAAGGGAGGATCCTGAGCTGTAACGGTAGGACAGAGGAGGTAAGGTAAAATAGACAAGAACCAAGGCACATTCAATCAGCATCTCAAACAAAGAGCAGTGAGTGAAATACCTGTTAGCTGAGGTAACCATATCAGGCTTGTAAGGTAGTTCTTAGCCTTCAAGAAACTCACCATGCCTAAATGGATAACTACAAAATATTTATGCAGGTAGAGCCTGACATCTGGAGCTTGACAGCTTGACAAAGACTGGGACAAGATGAAGCAAATATGAAGCAATTACAAGAAAGGAATCTTAGACACATTTTTTTTTTGCTATCTTAATCCAAGAATGGCTTGAGACGTCCTGAAAATATTTTAGTAAATTGATCAAATAGCCACAAGCCATAACATGCATATTCAGAGAAGCACCTCATAATATATTTACAACCCACTGAAATACACATCTCAAAAACTTTTCTAGATTAGATTTTTAGGAGTGATGAATTACACCCTTAACTCTCTGGATTCCTATGAACCACATATTTTAAAACTAAATTTTTACTACAATAAATCCAGTCCCATGTATACTCAATGGTATTTTAAAACATACATAGAACTCAACTTTCTCATCTGTTGCATATCATGTGAAAAATAAAGATGGTGAGTTAGTATTTAAATGGATTATTTTGCATGCAAATAAAATTTGTAATTGAAAAGAACTCATCTTTATCCTGAATGCTATAATTTAGGAAAGAACATATAGTGCTTTTAGAAAATATGCAATTTCTTTCTTCTGCAGGTGTTTTCCTACCACTAAAGGGGGATTAAAGCTGGAACTGACCACTTTTTTTGTTGTATTAGTAAAGCTTTCCTACTGTGCTTTCCAAGTTGCCTAATGGACACACAATTCTTCAGCTGGATGCCAAAGTTTCCATGACACTTGTATTATCATATTAAATTGTTTCCGTTTTAAATGGTTTAACCAAAATTAGTCTTTGGAACAATTCTGAGAAGCAGTTATTCTTCACTACAATTTACCAGTATTTTAGATTTTTTTCTTTTTTTTTTTTTTAGGTAGTGTAGTATTCTTAGGTTAGATTTCTCTTGAAAGACACAGACTGCAGAAACTATCACGGCATATGTATGTGTTAAAATAACAGCTCATTTAAACTATAATCACAGAGGGTGAAGCTGTATTTGAACTACTAATGTAAAGAGTAGCTACATGTGGTTTATAGGTCAAAGTATAATAGTGTGAGCATTTTTTGATTGGTACAAATTGTAACCACAGTTGTCAACTTGGCTCCAAGAATCCCACGCGTTTGGGGAAAAAAAATTAATGTGGTTTTTAATGATGCCAAAATACTTCAGGCTATTGCTTCACCAAATATTATTTCTTCTGTTCAAGTTCCATTTTCCTCTTAGTGCTGCCCCCAATTAAAGCTTTAAGCACTTAACCTGTAGTTGTGAAAAAAGCAGTTTATGATGGGTGTAATCTTACTCCCAGAGGTCTAATTATCTCAGTTGGTTCCCAATTAATCCATGAAGTTGTTAGGTCTTCCTTTTAATTAGATCTGTTCTTCTTGAAGAACAGTTTTATTTTTCATATTTCACTTTATTATTTCCTTCACTGGAACCCTGCAGGGTGGGAATTCAACTTTGAAATGTTCCTATTTGTTTGATTGCTGGTTGATGCTTAATGAAGATGATGTTCTTTACCCACAGTTTGCATTAAAGTTCAGTTTGGAGATTGGAATGCAAGTCCTTTAAGCATGAAAATAAAATCTAAATATGTACCAAGTGAAAGAGTGAACACTTCCTTTGTTCTAAAGCTATTATTTAAAGCTTTTTTTCATGTTAAGGCACAATTAGGGTTGGTCTTTGGTCCAGTATCACAAAATTGAAATTGAGGTAATTCTAAACACATTCTGAATTAGCATTTTACTAGGTTTTTGTGTTTGTGTGGTTTTTATTGTTTGGGGTATTTTTGTATTTCATTAATGCATATATTTAGGAGGATGTATGTATGAGGAAGCTAGATATAAAGTCATATTTCCCTTCTCACTTTCACCTGTGAAAAATCTTTTTATATAATAGGGATATGCAGGCAGGAATAGAAGCTTCATTAAGTAGTCACACAAACATGCAGTAAGTGAAATATTATCTGAAGACTGTTAGGAATTTAACTTACCCCTCCACTCCTGTGTCAGCTCTGCATGATAGAAACCTATACTGGTTTATTTGACAGTGTCCTTTTCCTCTGTTGTGTCTCATTGATATTCCCTTGCTGTATTCCACCAAAAAATAAGTTTACCCACTGTGAGTCACTCTAGGACAAAAAGTGATCATCTGTGGTCTTAACTGTGGACTTTAGTCAGCCAATGAAATTCTATTTGATGCATGTGTTATACAGTTTCACTGAATGAAATATTTTTTTCCTGTAATGCACAAGTTCTCTTTACAAACCTGCATTGGTTTGGTAATGGTTTGTTTTGGTATTAGTTTTACAGATAGTGAAATAACTGTTCATTCAGAATCACTATACCATTTAAGGATTACTTAATAATCATTAGTATTCTTTATGTATAAATAGTGGAATTCATAGATTACAGCCATCTCCACAAACATGCATTTTAACAAAACTACATAGGCTACATAAACGAGAATAAGAAATAATTATTATAGAGAGAAGAGGTTTTGATATATTTTCTACAGTAATTGTGATAGTGTAGTGTAGTAATAAATTAGTCATAATTTTGTGGGTTTTAGGAGGAAAATTGCATAAAAACACTGGGTTATCTTGTGCCTGACTGTTAAGACATCTTTTTCTTCTATCAGAAGTTAAGAACTATGAAAATCGTTTATAACTCCTGCAGATTTCATAGTGTCCCTTTACACCTCCAACTTTGCAGAGACCCTTTGTCAAGTGGTATCCATATAGAGAAGGTTGTGATATTTAAGTGACTAAAAAGAACAGCAAGGAAGAGCCAAGAAGTGTACATTGTCCTCTTCCTGACCTCTGGATATTAGTTAAAGAGCAGAAGTCTGAAGGATTGTTTCTGCTCTTTAGGTTTTAGGCAGAGCTATGACCAAGGTTTTCCATACTGGTACTCTTCAACTCTATTGCTAGAGAACAACATGTGTAGAAAAAACTTGGAATTCACAGTCTAAGAACTTACTTCACTGATGTTTTTTTCTTTCTTTTGCAAAAGTTAGTGTGATGAGCAGACAAGTGTGGCTAGTCTTCTTAAGGGGCAATGCAAAAAAATTTAGAAGAGATTTTCTGTGAATTTTTCTTCCCTAAGGTGAAATAATTGGAAATGTGTATGTGGGTATGTTGTGTCTTTGAAGAAACCTGCTTACTTAAATTAATCATATGGGTTTTGTTTTGAAAAATTTCAATTCAAGAGTTTCTTCTCTGGTCTCTTACCTTCATATTCTTGTAAATGCCCCACAGTTATCAGTGTTCCCTGAAGTAAATAAAAAGAGAAATCAACTTCAGCCCCAGAGCGGTGATCCATGAAAGTTAAATACACTTCAGGGACAATGTGATAAAGCTGAGGTTGTGGCTGTTGGAAGGTAGATTAAAAGCGAATGAAGAAAATAGTTATTTTGTATAACTAGAAGAATTGATATAAATATTTTTTAAAACATAGATATTTAAAAAATATTATTTTGTGGTGCAGGTTATTTCTTTTAAGTGTGTGAAATTTTTAGGTTGATTTTTTTTTTTTTAATGGGGTTTCTAATTGTGAAGTCTAACCTCTGAAATTGCTCTGACAGACCTTTGTTCATTATGCAGTAATTAGAAAGGCACCATTAGCATCTATGCTGTGAACTTTTCAGTGTAGTTCAGGGCACATGGTAGTATAGCCAATTAAAACAAAAACATTTAAGTGGGTAAGAAAACTATTAAAGCCAATTCATTAGACCTGCATATTTTGGGGTCAGTGGTACAGAACATGCACATCAAAGCAGGAAAAGCTTGAGTTGCTAATATGCCCCAAAGCACTGAAGTGAGCAGCATTGCAGATTGTGAATTTGAGAGGTAGGGCAGCCTTAGGGTACTTATTACATTGATGAGGATATGGTAATGACTTAAGCAGCTGTCAAGAGTTACAGAGACCAAAATCCACAAGGATGTGTGGCTAAGAAACAGATGCCTTCAAAACTGTCTGGTTTGTTATTGCTCAGTAACTTACAGCAAAACTTTAATGAGGTGACCTCCACATAATTTTGCACATGTAATAGGTTTTGTCAGTTTTCAGAAGCCAAATTTCTTTTGGCTTTCCACAGTAGTGGATGAACTCAGATAGGTCTGATTTTAAGAGCTACCAATACATATGTCAGATCAGAGAACAGAAACAGGGGAAGAAGGTGATTTGGAAGAATGCTGAATACTAAATTAATTCAATCAATACAGGGCCTTTTCAATGCCTTTTAAAAATCCAGCTGCAAGCAAGCATCAATGATCTTTGGAGGTCTCTTTAAGGCCAATGCTACACTGGACAAATGTGGTCAGGTTAGTCTAATGTCCGGTCATGTTGCAAATACTTCTGACGATCTGATCAGAGCCTGCAGACCGAGAATCAGCAATAGAAATAAATTGATCAACAACTTGAAAGAATCTTGTGACTGAAATAATTTGTTTTAAGATAAAATGGTTTTCTCTCACTAAAGTTAGCCATCTAGAAGTTAGGTGCTAGATCAAAACTAGTCATCCGAGGTCTATTTATGGTTGGTGTAGAAAAACAAGCATCTTAAGGGAGTGAATCATGATGTCCAGGGCACCTGATTTCTGGTGTTCGAATTATTCTTTGGAGGATCTTTCCCTTTTGTCTATAGAGGTGGACTAGATGAGTAATTTAGATTGGATGCCTAACTTGTGGAAGGCTAAATTTTTGACTGGGAAGCTGACTGGTGGAAAAGGACCTGGGGGTATTGATCCCAGGTACCATTGATAGCTGTCTGAATATGAGCCAGCAGTGTTTCCAGGTGGCCACAAAGGCAAATGGCATCCAGGCTTGTATCAGAAATATTGTGGCTGGCAGGACTAGGGAAGTGACTGTCCCCCTGTACTCCACACTGGTGAGGCTGCACCTCGAATAATGTGTTCAGTTTTGGGCCCATCACTATAGGAAAGGCATTAAGGTGCTGGAGCCGTTCCAAAGAAGGGCAACAAAGCTGGTGAAGGGTCTAGAGTACAAGTCTCATGAGGAGCATCTGAGGGAACTGGGATTGTTTATCCTGGAGAAAAGGAGGCTGAGGGGAGACCTTATCACTCTTTACAACTACCTGAAAGGAGGTTGTAGCGAGATGTGTGTTGGTCTCTACTCCCTAGTAACAAGAGATAGGACAATAGGAGATAGGAAATAAGAAATGGCCTCAAGTTGTGCCAGGGAAAGTTCAGACTGAATATTAGGAATAATTTCTTCACTGAAAGGGTTGTCAGGCACTGGATGAGGCTGACCAGGAAAGTGGGCAGTCACCATCCCTGGAGGTATTTAAAGGACATGTAGATGTGGAGCTTACAGACATGGTTTAGAGGTGGACTTGGCAGTGCTGGGTTAATGGGTGAACTCAATTATCTTAAGGGTATTTTCCAATCTATATGATTCTATGATTCTAAATAACAGACAGTGGAAGATGGGTTAAATAATGATGTGCCTGTGACAAATTATCCAGTCAGTATGACTGTGTAACTATCTGCCCATATCCTATCCATTTTTCTATATACACATATTCCAGTACTTGCAGACCACTTATTAAGCACATAGAGTCAACTGTCTTTTTCCCCATGCTGTAATTCCTACAAATGTTCCACCAATAAAACTGAATTGTGCTACTTGGACTGTATTGTCAGTAGCAGGGTGCAAAGTGGTATTGACCTCAGAAGAGGTATGGGGAATTACTGACACCTGACCTCAGTTAAGCTTATATAAAGTGCTGAAAAGGTCTCATACTGATTATAATAATTCTTCAGGGATCACCCTCCTTCCCTCCTGCAGCTCATGTGCAGCTCTTTTAATGAGCAGCTCAGTGATCTTGTCCACAGAGAGGATGGAAGTGAAGATTGTTGTGAACCAATCAGCAATGTGATTAATCACTGTTAACACAAGAGCTGGGTACTGCCAACTGTTGGTATGCACTGTTTGATTTGAATGCAGTTATCTGGGGAGGTGGAAGTCTCTATTCTGATGGGAACAACCCCGCTGCTTCCAACAGCTGCTGAAATCAGACATCTTTCATTGCTATTAATTCAATGCAACAAATCATTATCATTGTGCTGAGGTGCTGGACAGCTGTCATTCTTTCTTGTCTGAATTCTAAAGTGAAATTAAGATGACTCATATGCTCCTAGTCAACTAAACTTTAACTAGGTAAATAATTTTGTCCTGGTCAGAGCTCAGTGCTGTCATTTTACCTTACAAAATGATGCAGGATGTATTCAAACTAGTAAGACTTAAGAGTAAATTAAAAAGTCTATAGTTCTCCTTTATACCAAATGTGAATAACTCTCTATGCTGATACTGTGAGTGATAAAAACAAGGATTTGTGTATCATTCTTGCATCTCAAAATTACACTGCCTTTTCCCTGCTGTTTTTGTCAGAACATTATTAAGATTTTTTTTCTTGCTTTGACTCTCCATTGAAGATGATGGATGGTTACTTCCTTTTTCTGTCAGCTAGCCAATGAATAAGCAATTGAGAGTAGGAGAATATAGGACCAAGCCCCTTTCCATTTCACAAAGTCCTAGACTTTTAACTGAGAAGGCAAGCATTCAATCTATCCTAATCTATGTACTGTAGACTGCTGTCCATCATGCTGGTATATGAGTGCCTTCTAAATGAAATAAATGGCAATAGAGAGTCTGTAACTGAAGAATAGCGCTCTTCTTGTTTGAGATAATTAAAAACAACACCATGCTTACCAAGGGCTTTTATTATTTGTGGAACTATTTGTTTTCCCCTCTCTGCTTTCATACACAAACATCCCACATGCACCACCACCACCCCATAGATTTTCAGTATTATGTTTCATTTGTATAGTGAAAGGCTTTCTTTGGACAATAATTTTGTAGAACTTTATTTTGTAGAATTTATAGGGTTTTGTGAAATAAATATCCTCAAGTTTTATATTTCTGAGTTTTGTGAAACTCTTTCATAGCCATTCAGTTTCCAAGTGTACCAATCTGAGTGTACCTCTTACAAGGAAGAAATTATGATGATATCATGTGGTTTTATTTTATTATTTTTTTTCTGTTGTCATGAAACAAATAATTAGTAAAGTAATAGGGTTTTTATAATAACTTATGCATATATTGCTTTAGATCAAAAAGGATAATTCTATAAATTGCTAAATATTTATTGCTATTTTGACATGATTTTGTATAGCTTGGAGGCTTACACTTTGGTTTCTGAATAATTAGAAGTTATAAGATGTTTGTTGCTTTCCTTCTTTAAAATAGATGCTGTTAATTTAAGTTATATAGGTGACATCTATACTCTCAACTGACTGGAGAATGTTGCTGAGGTGACTGTTTTATTTGCATATCATCAGGCTACTTGCAGAAATTTGTTCTGCCTTCTGCTTTTGATAGTATGTACCAAATGGGAATATTTGGTTTATGCAAATATTTACATTTTTATTTATAATTTCCATTAATGAATTCTTGTCTTTAAGCTTTCCCTTCATGTGGTATTAGTAATCTGATCAATACGGAATCCACAAATTTTTGACTGTTTCAGGTGGATTGTATCTCTTTAACCAGTTACCTGTAGGCTGACTGAAAGGGGGTTTTTAATGCTTTTATTTTTTCTCTATTTTTATTAAAGAGTGATAGTGGGAAAACTATGCAGAAAAGCATAATTTTCATTATAGAAATTTAAATATAGTTTTTTACATTATCAAAAGAGAAAGTGAAGAAGCCCAGATATCCTGAATATCATAAACAGAAAAATAAATATACACGTTTATCAATGTGTATCTGAAGTTTCAAGTATGTATGTATTGTCTCCAATATTTACTTGCCTACAACACTTATTCATTGCTATTTCTCACATATCCCAGGTCTATTTTCTACTATGTCTATAGTCATTTAAGGTGTTTTGTTTGCTGCTTTGGTAGTTTAAGAACAGTAAGTAATATAAAATGTTCATGAAGTACTTAGTAACCATAATAGAATACCTGCTTGTACTTTGATTGACAGATCATTATATGAAATAAAAGAAAAAGTCTCAATCAATAAATTCCCAGCCATTTGTCTAGCATAACTAAAGACAGACTATTAATGCTTCCAATATTTCTTAGAACACCAGCCAGATGGAGACTAGTAAGGTAAACAAAAATATGACATATAATGGAATGTTGGCCTGTTGGCATGAAAACTTGAACATGTTCCATTTATGCACTGCTGAAATAAACTGGTTCCTAAAGATAAGATCATAAATAGTAATTATTTTGGGGATTACTGTTAGTATCCAGAGCATCAGCAACCAATACCAAGAACAGACCATTAAAAGAGAGTTTTTTGTATTATAAGGGCAAATAATCTGTGTCACGTGACATAACCAAGCTATTTTGATAAGACCTATCCTGTAACGTGTGTGTAACTCTGCTTAGAAGAGGTGCTTAATTTAGATAGCTAAGCCAAAATTGCATGTCCAGGGTAGCATTTTCATGATTAGGAAGTTAGATTTAATTTCTAAAAGTAAGCTTTTAGCCTTGGTCTCCTTCTTGATTCTGTCGGAATGTATGATTAAGTTCACAGTTCATGAATCTCCTTGTTTCTGATTTTCCTTGAAGACTCTACTTGGTAGTAGCCAAGCCACATTATAGAACAGTATGTGGCACTTTGGACAGCTAATGATCTTTGGCTGAAGTATGAATTGAATCCTCCTCTAAGATTACATCACAAGAATGACATTTAACATATGGTAAAAATTAGATTCCCAAATTTAAGTGCAATTGTCAACTCATATAATTTTACTAGCTTTTGAAAATGTGTTTCTTGTAGCTCAGTTTTCAAAATTATGCTCAAATAGGAGCTACTTAATATCTTTTAAACAAAGTGTTTTATATAATCATGTAAATCAGACTTTTAGAGACTATTGAAAATGCTTGCCACTTGATCTTGAAAATGTTTTCCTATCTTTTAATTTTATTTGACAAATCACAAATGATAATAAAAACAACTTGAGTTTCTACTCAAGATATATATATATTAGAGAAGAATTAGTATTTATTTTTCTTTTGTTACTTGTTTGTTAACAATGAAATCTTTTGACAGCAACAACCTTAACTGCATGAGTTTTCCTCATTTTTTTCTGGAGGGGGGTCTTCCTGATAATTTGTGATAGCTAAAGGGTGACTCCCAAATTACTTGCATGCTTGAAATCAACCCAACCATTTCTCATTCTCTGTATTTAGCTTTGATTTGACAAATATTACCTTTTGACATCTTGAAGTTTGTCAATAACTCTTTGCATGCTGGAATGTACAACATGCTTAAGAACTGCAACTATGTAGTGATGCTTCATTAATTTCAGTGAAATGCTGGGAGGCATATTTTCAAAATGACAGACTGATATCACTGTTCTGGGAATACATCATGTTTTGCAACAATTACAACATCCGTGGGGCAATAAATCAGTTAACTATATTCCTCTAGGCCTAGAAAATGAGCTAAATCGCTGTTTCAGAAACAACTTTTCCCAAGCTCATTTAAAATGAGAAGGGTCGGAAAGGAAACATTAGTACAGGATTAAATTGAAAGGCCAAGGGAAGTATATATAGGTACAATAGAAGGGCATCATGGGGACTGTGAGCAGGATTCTAACTATAACATTATACAGCTAGAGATAATGAGAATGACAAAAATGTGCTGTAAATAACATATAGCTATGGAGAAACCTGAAATAAGAAAATAAAATAGGTACTTATGTTCTCTGCATTTTAAAGAAGATGTTGTCTCCATAGATTTCTTCCAGCTGTTGGGGTTAGGAAAAAAAAAAAAAAGAAACTCTGTCACCAGTAATTTTTTTAACTCCTGATGTGCCTCTGTCTGTAATGATGTTCTAAGTTTGTATCCATTTAAAGGCCTTGATCTCTGTGAAATAGTGCAATGTTCTGAAAAAAAATAAAAATCATTGAGTACCAAGAAATATCTAATTCAGGAATTATTCCTTGTTCATTCATACAAACACACACACATATATATATTTATTATGCACATGTGTTTGTGTATATATAATTCTATAGGGTTTTTTTCTACTTCCTCACAACTTCCTTTGAACTCTGCTTAATGTAAAATGACACAGCAGAATTATCAGGTAGTCAAAAAAAAAAAAAAGAAAGAAAAATAGGTCATTTAAATAGGAAACATTATCAGTTTGTAACAACAATCTTTAGTGTGTGGGATGCTATAAAGTATCATAATAATGTGCTACTCGTGAATTGTTGGTCTTTTATTCATTCTGGAATGTGCATGTGTGTGCATATATATAGCTATGTATGTATATATGTATTTATAGATGAATATATATATACACACACACATATAGCTATCTATCTATATATATATAGAAATCATGTTCAAGTTCATTAAGGCTGTCATCTTCTTCAGAAGGTCATACATTAAAAACATTTGTGCACTCACACACAAATACAGAAAATTCTGAATTTCTTATTAAACCAATGATAGGGAGGCTTGTTAAGTAATTTAGTATCTTGAAGGCAAGAAAATTATATATAATATGCATAAAATATGTCAGGCGTCTGCTTCACCTTTTATTGTTATTTAAATGAGGAGTTTTTATGTTGAAGCTTCATAGTTTTGAAACTGAGATGTTGTGTGGAATTGTCTACTATATTTAAAATATAGGAAAATACTGGAGTGCAAGAAACTGCAAATCATATAAATGAAGTGCATATTTCCAGTCCAGTGGGCTGATTGTGACGATTGGGAAATGCATCTGCAAAAATATTGACAGTTTTCTGCAGTTCTGGAGGCTGGGTAAACTGTAAATATTTCTTCTAAAATAAGACAAAACCAGATTTGGGATGAACAATGTCAACATTTCATTGTTTAGTTGGGCTGAAGGAAACTGTGAACATGATGAAATCTCCAAAGTACTTGTGCTTCCAAATGTACTGCATTTACTGACATATTGAGAAATCCTTTTTATCTATAGCTAATTTAACTCCTGGGGAGAACTTATTAATCTATTTCATTGAGACCTTTTCATATGTGAAGATACAGCTCTCAGCACTGATAACTAGTCCCTAGAGTTATTCATCCTTTCATGGATATGTCAGAACTGCAGTCGAAAGGATGACTCCTGTAGACATCCTCAACCAAACTATTAATTCATCCACTCAGTACTGGGTGTGGTAAGACCTACATAGTCTTGCAAAATACTTGTTTATGTTAGGATTTCTGTTACCAGAATATGTGAGTCTTCTAGATATAATTAGCAAAGTACAGCTGTGCAAGCTGCAGTGTATATGCAATCCCATGCATATAGCACACACAAACTGCAATAACACCTTTGGTTGAAGAATACACATACATGTCTCTCCAAATAATTCAAACCATTTCTTCATGTGAAATTGGTTCATAATCTTAAATTAGTCTACTGGTAAATATTAAAGTTAAATATTTATGTAAAAGTACCTGTGTTCCAGGATTCCCTATCAGTTATTTAAAAAACAAAAATATTAAAAAAAGAAAAAACATAAAATATTTCCCTGTTTGTGAAAAAGTGCATATATTGAAGCCTCTTACTGTTTGGCACACTTCAGTAATTGAAAATGTTATTGCTATACCATGCTTAATATGATCAAGACCAGAGTCCTTGTAGGTTGTCCTTTGTGTCAATCTGTAATAATAACCCAGATTGTGGTACACGTAGAAGTGATTTTCTTTTTGTAGTCTAACCTTTGAGGGAAATGCTGGCCATTATAGGTTTTCTGTGCAAAGATTGACAGAGCATACATTTGATTTCTGATATTAGATAATTGAAAGGATGAAGCTCAATTGGTGGCAATCCAGAGTAGAAAGTTGAAAAGAGTTCACTACAGGTGAGCTATGAGAATGATCAGATGTCTAAAGAAAATATAATCCATGAGGAGATTTGTAAAGAACGGCAGTTGTTCAATCTAGACGATACAAATCTTGTGTGGACATAACAAATAAAAGACTAAAATCAGCAAGAGAGGTTTAGATTAGACATTAGGAAACATCTTGTAACAGTAAGGATGCCTAAACACTGGGCTTAGAGGTTTGAGGAAGGTTTTGAAACTTTGCTGACGAGAGTTTTGAAACCAGACTGATATCAGCTAGGATAGAAACAAGTGTAGTTATTTCTATAGAGGGGAAAAGGGATAGAAAATGTGAAATACATTTTCTATATAAATGTGTCTATTGTCACCTCATGCCATTTACAAATGGGTGACTGGTCAAAACTGTTACTCTTAAAAATTTTGGAGATGTGTATAAAATAAGTTGTTTGAAATTTGCATTTTTAAAAAATTCCCTAATCAAGTATCTGTATTCTGCCTTCTGTTTTCCTTTCCTTGCTGCTTTTTCTTATAGTTCGAAGAGATGTTTTGATCTGATTGCCTGTATTTCTATTTTTTTCCTTTGAGTATGTGGTAATGAAATGCACATGAAAATAAATGTTTGGGCATTTGTAGCAATTAGCTATGAAAACAATTTGAAGATGTGACTGAAATTTTATTGGTACTTTGAAAAACAAAACATGAAAATACTGATATTTTGCAGAATTCCCTAGAATTTCCTCATGGACAGAGCTGAGTTAACAACGTGCACAGTTCAGTTGGATCTGAACTGTTGAACGATATGGTACATCTAGGATGAGAAACATGAACCAGCAGCAGGATAGCTGTTTTTCTGTTTCCCATCCTTAAAATGATTCCTTGCCAAAATGCTGTGGGAAGAAATATGGATTATATGTAGTGGGTATTAAAACCAGCCTACGGCTGAATCAGAAAGAAGTAATTTAAACAGGGAGGCTAGGAGGGAGTTCTTAGGACCTGAATTGGATATTGGGAGTTTAAAGGACTAGAAATGGAAGGAAAGACTAAATATTGGTTTGACAATAGATTGACAGTGGTCTGCAGGTTGCAAATTTTGGAACTAATAACTTACTGATTTTTAAATGGGATTTTATGTTATGCAGACATCCTTTTACTGATGTCTGCATTTTTCCTAGTCAAATAATATTCTGCATTAATGTGGCATGTCTGTTTTGATTTGGTTTTAAGGGAGCTATTCTAGGGATTTAAATCGAGAAGTGAAATTGCTGCTGTGCTGTATGCAAGCTTGTAAGTGATTAATAAATAATCCAAATACCTATTTCATTCACAGGTATAAAGTTGTACAATTACAGAGACAGAAAAAAACCTTAAGCAATCCAAATGTAGCAGATAATTATTTTTCCAGAGAGGCAGGTTATGTCTGAACAGCTAGAAAGTAGATAGAGACTTGTCATGACACAGAGGGAAGACTGTCCCAAGTGACTGAGTGATCACAGAAAACAAACTCTCCACAAAAATAATGAGATTGGATGAAAGGATGGCCATCCACCTCAGCTGATGAAAAGATGATAGATAATCAGAAAACACAATTTGGACCAGGTCATTGAGTTTTTATTTGTTGATTGGTTTTAAGGAAATGTGTTTTAACTTCAGCATTTCTTCCTTACAAATAGATAAGACTGATTCATCTAGTGCTTTTATAGTGTGCAAACTTTTAACCTCTGAATTTAATAATTTTGCTGCTTATGTAAGTTAAACTATTTCTCCATCTCACAGGAAAGATTGGCCTATTAATAGTGTCCTTTTCAGCATATGGTATTATATTCTGTCAGTACTTAAACAGGACATGGTTCTTTTTTTATCCTGAATCCCACTTGTACTTCTAAACTGATGATGCAGTTATCAGCATTAATTTTGTTACAGAAATCTTGCCAGATCTTTCTCATTGCCTAATGATTATCTGTGCTGTGGCTTGTATTCTACCAGTTCCCAGAATTCAGTGTTCTTTTAACCTTATTGACTGATTTATTTTTGCACTCAGCAGACTCTGAATATTCATTTTTTATATCACAAAATTGGATTTTCACATGCATCCGTTTTTGCTATTTTTTAATGGAGTAGAAAGATGTGCAGCTTCTTTTAGACTATTTGTGGTCTTTTTAAAGAAATCCTCCACATCCTGTGTGATTTTAACATAGGAAGGGTGGGAAATGTCTCTAAACAACTTGCAATTCCTTTTTTTTACATTTACCTGGCTTGTTTTAAATAAAAATATAAAAGAGAAATTTATAGTATAAAAATGGAAATTAATAAGAATAAATCTCCTGTTCTCTTGACCTAATGGTATCTTTACAACATTAAGGAAATTATGTTTCCTCACAAACATTCATCCTATTTCTACGTCATCCCGACCTTGCTAGTATTGATAGTCAGGCCAATTAACCATTAAGTTAAAGGCCTATGGCTAATTCTTGTGTAATTCTGTTGAGGGTTTATATAAAGTGCATAAGCAAGCTCACGGGAAAAAATCATATAGCTTACACAAAGAAATGTTAATAAATTATTATTGAGCTAATGAAGGCATATATAGTAGTGTCTGTCCAATATGCCATGGGATAAAGACTGAATAGAAATTAATTAATTTACCAGTGCATGGGGAAATAGAAGAGCCTAGATATATTTTTTATTTTTTATTATTTTTTTTCCTATAAATGGGATACAAAAATTTTTCTGCAGATCTAAGGCAGAGAACTTCTTAAAATGTTTAAGATAATAGGAGAAAAGAATCTCAGGAACTTCCATTATTTTTACAGAAACAAATTGATGAGCTCAAATTAAAGTTCAGAAGAATCTGAATACTTGATAATAGAATGTTAAGAGTTTTGCTGGGAGACTAAAACCCATAAAAGAAGCCTGAAATTGTAACAGATGATATGATAATGCCGTTTTGTATAATTCAATTTGCCAAACATAAATGTCTTCATGTTTTTCTTTCAAGGGAGGTGCTATCCAGAGCAGGAAGGGTAACTGAAGTAATCTTTCAAAATTCTTATTCTGTTATAGACATTTAATGGAGTTTAACTGTGGTTACAAATAGCTAAAATTAATCAACCTAATGTGCCTAGTAAAAGCTGAGGGAATCAAAACAAAAGTCATGCCTTTGATACAGTATTGTTATGGCAAGTTCACCAATACATGATTGACAGTGTATTGACCTATGTTTTTGGAAAGTAAAAAATACAGAATAACTCAAAGGTGTGATTTTTGCAAGTCATACAAATACTGTTCCTGTGATTAAAATCTCTGTGGAACTTGCTCTAGTCTCTTCCTGAAGATGAGAAGTAATCTTACTCCATCAAAATACTGTAGTATATATTCACCATGGAGGAAGGATATGAATTCATTATTACAGGAATCAACAGTCATTTATCAATAAATGTATCTTTAGTATTTGGCACTTCCAGATATTAAAAAATCCTCCAAAATTCTTAATCCCAAACCAACTGAAGATGAATGAAGAAGCACAGTGATTTTAGTGAGCTTCACTTACGCCCCTAATACACCACATTACAAATTGAAATCTTATTCTCTTGCATCCTAAAGCAGTTAGGTATCTTTGCTACACCATACTGGAAAATGTTTTTATTCCTTAGAAACTAAAGAGACTTATTAAGCCCTTTTGTCCTTTACAGCAGTGCACTGAAAAATTGTGTGATTTCTGGTCTGTATCAAAAATATTAGAGATACAAATTATCAGGATTATAAGAATTTATTAAAGAACATAGACAAGCGCGAAACAAAAAGGAAAAATAGTAGTACATATGAACACCAAAATCTTTGGTGATTCAGGCTGCAAAGAACTCTTGGAATAAAATAAACTTTTCGTTCTTTAAGACTCCAATGCATCTAATGTAATTACAGTATCTTACTCTTTTAAGTTGTTGATATGAGCAAATTAGAACTTTGGTGATGTGAGTGAGGAATTGATTCATATTAATCAACAAAGTATTTCCATCAAGAGTGCTCTGTGGTAGAGATTATGTATTTTTTTTATAGAAAAGAAGCAGTCTTTTTTAACTTTTACATGGCAGCCGTTTTTCCTAACTTTACCTTTGTTCTGTTTTTGCTACTTCTTTTATTTTACAGCTTTAGGAACTTTCCAGATAAATTTAATATAACTGGAAACATGAGGAAAACAGTAACAGAGGTGTTTTCTCTCCAGTTTTCTCACTCAAGACTTTGATGTTAATCGCCTTATTTTATTTTTTTTTAATAAACCCACATACAGTATTTGTCCTTTTCAGCCTCCAACTTTCAGTACAACTGTGAGATTCGAGGCCTTTCCACCCTGAAGTATACCTTAAAATAGCTTGAGTGTTTTATATGGATCATGGCAAAATAAATAATATTGAGTCCTAAAAATGCATGCAAGTTAGCATGAATCTATCATCTGTTGACAGATCAGTATTAGGTGGCTGACTTTTAGAAACGATTCATTCTTCTCATCAAACCTATTTTCAGATTTAAGGTTGTATTCCTGGTAGATTACATTTCTGAGTTGTTCTGATGTTTCAAGAGTATTGAAAATAATATCTCTACTACATATTATATACTTTATTGTTGTCTTTTACCAGCTTGTAATTCAGAGAAAAAAATCTGTTTATGGATAAGAGCTATCTACCTCTATTTAACATAATTTTATAATTAATTTTATTTATTGTTGCTTTTCGTTTGTTTGTTTGTTTGTCTGGGTATTTAGCTGAATGTTGTCTGTTGGCTTTGGCTCCTCTGTGAAATCTAAAAAGCTCAAAATTGTGTTTAGAACTGTTACTTGTGCAAAGCAATTGTAGAATTACAAATAGACACAAATAATTATCCTAAGTCTCAGGAATACTAGAGAGATTTCATCTCTTGAATTTGATATAAGAGAATTGTGTAAGCCTGCTATATTGTATGTAATTTAGATAGGCATTCAGTTTTAAACATGCCGATTTCCTTTGGTGGACTAGTGAGCTTCCACATCGTTTTAGCATCAAAGATGTATAGAAAAGAGAAATATATAATATTGTAAAATTTTAAAAACTGAGAGGAAATACATTATTAAGGACATCACAAGAGATAGACATTAACTTACTCTGGAGATAAAGGAAAAACAACTGCATAATGTGGAGGCTTCTATTTCTAGATACTGGAGAAGGTCTTTCACAACAATTTCAGGAGAATATACTACCTTGGACTGAAAATATCTTAAAAGAGAGTAAGCAGTTTGAGATAGAGTAACAAATACTGTTTAAGGACAGCTTGATGTTTTTTAAAAATAAATAATTATTACAATTCCCTGATTAAGAAGTGCAAAAGAAGCTTCTCTTCTATTGTATTTCCCCCCTTGCATCTTTATCATAAAGACATTTAAAGCCTCATTATGTTTTTAAAATGAAAAACTTTGTCTTAAGATGTATGAGCATGACAGAACAATGCTATACGATTTTCCTTTGAAGTTCTGAAAACATTCTTCTCACATTGTGTGACAATTTCTTAATGAGAATATGTTGGTGGAGTGGAAGCTCAATGATTTTCTGTGTGAGTGGCAAGGGTTTCCTTCGAGTTAAAAAGACTGTTAAAGCAAACTTTAATGTTCATATTGATCTATACACTATCTATAGCTGTCTTTATTACTTTTTCTTCTTTTGCCATAATTTATTTATGATTAAATTACTTGGTGGAGACTCAGGAAGACCTAAAAGGGATTTTCTGGTTATTTAAAAAAAACCTATAAAACCTTACTCAAAAACTGATTTTCATTGTTATAAGCTTTGAGGAAACTCAAAGGGGTAAAAACAGTGGATATGTCAGATATAATACAGAAAAGACCTGCCTTAGCATAATACTCAATTAACAATCAGTTTACTTCAGAACAGACTATAAAACTTCATGTTTTTCAAAATGAAGTCTTATCACCACCAAATTATGTATACTTCAGTTTGAAAAGTAAATAAATGTTAAGGGCCACTTACTTCTTCCTGTCTTCTGAAAAGACAAATATAATCTCTTGCTATCAAAAACTCAGCGTCATCTATGAACTAGATTTCAGCCTGATTTGTTTTAAATTAAATTGTTTGGTATATTTTATACACAATCTTGACATTCATAAAGGAAAATAAGTAGTCAGTTATTAATTGTTTCATTGAAAAAATGCAGATTTATAATAAAATCAAAAATTAAAAATCGTTCAGGACTAAACTCTTATCATTCACCTTTGTGGTAACTCTCTTGAAGACAATATAAAGCCATATATCCTGGAGTTACAGTGTATCGTGTTGGACAGAAGTTGATACTAGCACTGACACAGTATTGGACCCTTCATGAACAAATATCAACTCCTTTCTCTGCAAAATCACCCTACAGTCAAATGTGTTAAAGTGCTCTATCTGAGCAGCCTTTCCATGAAGTTCTGGTGCTTGCTAGTCTCAGTCTGTTTGATTATTCTTCTTTGCTCTGCAAAGTTAGACACACCTGTGCAATGTGGTAGAAGTAGTCTCAGGAGCAGATCTGCTCACACAAATTGTCACAGTGCTATTGACTTCACAGGAGCTATTATAACAGTCACTGCCTTATTTGACTGCTGTCTTATTTGAGAGGATAATCTGATTTAGCAGAGATTTACATTGTCTTTGCAGGAGTGTAAATGATTACTCAAGGTAAAACACCACAGAGGATCAAGTCTCACTTCTTGAGAAGGCTACATTGAAGAGATAGACTTTTTTGATACACATGGTGGAATTTAATACATAAATTTCTTTTTAGTGTACTTGCTTTCTAATTAGGGTTTTTCAGATTTACTCTTTTATAAACAACTTTTTTCATGGTCACACATGGTAAAAATCTGCAACAAACAGGAGGAAAATTTTCACAGTAGATTTTCTTTTCCAAAGTATATACACATATACCAAAAGATATACCCTCATTACATAAGGCTTTTATTTGTATTAATTAAAGCTACTTCCTGAGTGGTCAGAGATGCCAGGTGAAAATTTTGTTAGGGTATTTTACACTGTGGCTAAACACCCTGGTGTTTTATTGGTGATTTTCACATTTTCACTGCAGTTCCTAATTGCAGTAGTGAGCTGTGAAATTATTCTTTACTCCTATGAAATGAGTTAATATACTATAGTCTGTTAAACGAGAGGTGTTTTTTCTGAATTTAGATTTCAAAGTTCTGTGTTTATGCTGTTTACATCTAAGAATAGTCTTATTTCTACTCTGCAACAAAAGAAATTAATAGATGACATCCTTTCACCACTTACGCCACTCAGATTGAAGTGAATTCCCTCTGGTGTTAACCTGGTTGAAGTAATGAATGAGTTTAACCTGCGGTCTCAGAATGTACCCATTAACCAGAAGATCCCCTCTAAAGGTCAAAATCAAACAAACAAAAAAAAATAAATAGAAGTCAAATAAGGCAGACTACAAAGTGGCTTAGTTTAGAGTTTGCACCACTGCCTGCAGGCTAACAATTTTCTACAAAGATTGGCTTTTAATATCCTAGTAAACCTTCCAAACTCTGTGTTGGTGCTTAGTCTGTGTATTTTCCTTTGGAGGACTGTGGAACTAGCTTTGTGATGTCACTTAAATCAAAAGTTATTAAAGACAAAGGGAACATTGTAAAAGAAAAGCAAAGAAAACTAAAGCAAAGAAATAAAAAACCTAACCAGCCCTATATGTTAGTTACAAAGATGACCTTGCATTAGCTTCCCTGTGGCAAAGAGGACATATTTCTCTAGAAATTGATTGCCTCTGATTAGCCTGGGTAGGAATTATCACACACAACTCAGTTGTCAAAGAATTGTTGCCAAATTATAACCTGGACACTTGGCTCCTCCTATGGTCAGTGGAAAGAAATTTACACCAAGTGATTAATAACCTTCAAAAACAGGTGTCTGAGAGTGGTGGGAATTCTTTGCACTGGATAAAAGGAGAGCCTATATACATAGATAAGACTTAGATAACTAATTAGCCTCAATACAGCCCTTGCTGCACATACAGTATTTCATACTTAAGATATTTATCAAGTACTTCGTATTACAACTCGGTATCATTTGGGTTACAGGACTAATTCACAAAAGTATTTAAGACTATCTAATGAAGGGGATGTCAAGTATTTTTCCTTTCTTTCCTAAAGTATCTCTAAGAAGTTTGACACCTTATGTCACATTCAGAATTTCAAAGGAAATTTTACTTTCTCCTTCCTTACAAATCTGTGTGAGGCGATTGTGTTTTGGTGTTTTGGGGTTGTTGGTTGTCTGGGGGCTTTTGGGGGTTGGTTTTGTTTTTTATGTATCTAGTATTCTTGGAAATAATATGTTTTGTTATTATTTATTCCCAAATTACATCGGGAATATCTGTTTTCTGATTCACTTGGTCACAGAAGTATTCAGATATTTCATATCAGTTTTCCCTATTAGAAAGTATAAATAATGGATCTGAGTGCCTTTGACACTTAGATCACATAGATACTACCATGATAAAAATATTTACCACTCTAGAAAGTATTCATAGTTTTTGCTAAGAAAAACTTGAAAAAACACAGGTTTGAAGGTGAAGGAAGCTTGAGACACAGACTTCATAGAGGTAATATGCTGTTACATACTAATTGTTAATTAAGAACAATACAAGGTTATATTGCATTTTACATTAGGCTACCTGTTGCAGTTTGTAAAAAGAAATAGCTTTTGGATACACGGGCCTCTTCTTGATCCCATTATGTACAGTACCAATGCAAATATTTGTGAAAAAAACTAACTCAAAGTACAATACTTGTACCTTAAGAAATTATTTTTTTTATTCAATTACCTGCACTCATAGAGCTTGAGGTGTGGTTTTTATTGTTAAAAATGAAACAAACAAACACATTTTACAGACATGATTAATTCTTCAAAAGTGGGACTTGCAACAAAATTTAAGGGGACAGGGGACAAACTCCCACCCTGCAACTCAGTCACTATTCCTTCTCTGTGGGACAGGAGAAGAAAATCATCTGAGAAGGCTGGTAAGTTGACATAAAGACAAGGAAGTTGCTTACTAGTTACTAGCTTGTGTAAGATTTAATTTCTTGCCAATTGAAGGAGAATTGGGTAGTGAGAAACAAAACTAAATATTAAAACAACACCTTTCCTCCCCCTTTACCCATGCCCAACTTCACTCTTGGCTTCTCTACCTTTCCCTAGCACCAACCCTCAAGCGGTACAGGAGGATGGAGAATTGGGAGGTTGTGGTCAGTCCCTAAGAGCTCCTTTCTGTTGCTTCTTCCTCCTCACACTTTTCCACTCCTCCAGCATGGGTCCTTCTCATAGGCTGCAGTTCCTTTAGGATAAATCTGCTCCTACATGGGCTTTTCCACTGGCTGCAGGGGAACCTCTGCTTCAGTGCTTGGAGCACCTCCTCCCTCTTCTTCTTCTCCCACCTTTTGTAGAATTTGAGGAAAACCAGGGCAGCCCTGTACACAAAGAACCCTCAAAGGATGATCTTGCTATACATTGTGTGTGACCCAGGGGAGTGACAAGTGTCTCTCATTTAGCACAGGATGCTCCCCAGCAGAGGCCCCTGTGAAGGCAAAGACTACTGGTCTAGTTAGCAAGATAACAAGACAAACTTCATTAACTGATAACAGCCCTCTGTTCAAGGAGCCATGTTGTCCAAAGGATGACCTTTTTCCTCATTACCTTCGAAATGCATATTAAAGTTGACACCTCTGCATATGCTAATGAAGATTATAGTGAACATGCTATACATGTATGACTATAGTACTTGTCTCTCCACCCAAATCATACTGCATGTCACCTGAGGTGGGAACGTCATAGCTTTGGGGATAAAAGACAGAGGGTTATTAATCTGGGAGAGAAGAATCTGTGGAGAGAGAAAAACTTTACAACAGATAGATCAGTCGATGGGCTGTGTTCTCTTCCTTTGCCCCCCAGGCAGGGAGGCTTCCCTGGTAAATGCTGTGCCTTTCACCTTCTGGGTGGAAGTATCCCCGAGTTGTATTACTACTACTATTGCTAGCATTATTAACATCAATTGGTAGCGCTTGTGCAGTCAGTGCATTTATCAACAGCAATTCCAAACTTGTTATATCTGTCACCTTAATAAACTATTTCTTTACAACTTTGTGCATGTTTCGGTGCAAGTCCTTGGTGAGGCTCTGAAACAAAGTTGTCTCTGAATATGTTTCAGTGCAAGTCCTTTGTGAGACTCTGAAACAGGCAAATGTTGAGTCTGACAGGTGGCTGTACACACACATATAACCCTTTAGATATAAACCGCTGACCAAGTCTGGGACTAGGATTGGATCCAGCCACACCTAGACTCTTCTCTGAGCGGTTTAGAACGAAAGGGGGTCTAGTCTGAACATTGTGACTCAATGGGAGGGCTTTCCGCAGCCACCTCACAGACTTTTTTACTCTATTACATGACACCTTGGTGTTCACAAGGCTGTTCTTTTCACTTTTCCTACCGCACCACCAATTTCTTGTCCAGTGTCTTACCCTTTCTTAAATATGTTTTCCCCAAGGCACCACCAGCTCGGCCAACGGGCTCAACTGTGCCCCATGGTGGGTCCATTTGGAGACAGCTGGAACTGCCTCTGTCTGGGACAAGGCGGGTCCTTGCTACCAAGACCTTGCCATTTACAGCCAGTAAAACTATCCATAGAAAAGAATAATTCCATGCATAACTACTTTAAGTATTGAGAATGTTCTGAGGGAGCATTTCCATGAAATTTCTTTGGAGTAACAAGTGACACTTAGTAGCATGAACAAAGATTTGAGAATGAGATAGACACCAAGGCAGTATGCATTTCTCAGTGCATTTTCAGTATGAATTCAGAATTTAGTCTTGTTTAATTCTCAGTCTAACAAATTACCGTTTCATAAAAAAGATGTGAATTTAGGAGAGAGAAAAGTCTGTAAAGTATTTTCAGGTTTTCCAGTCATATGTGGAGGGTTTTTTTCTGTTTTAGATAGTTATCTCTGTGTATTCAAAGAATGAAAGTCTCTGATCCCTGTAAGTAATTTTTCACTCCATTGCTTGAAGAAATGTTGAAGTAATTGCAGTTTTACTAATAGACAATGAGTATTTGTAACTGCAAGTTCTGTAGCTGCTACATAGAGCTATATATTAACCAATATATAGAAAAACATCCGTATTTGCCTGATCATATTTTTAAGAAATTATAGAGACCTTCAGTCTCATTTAAAGACGCTGTAAAAATAGCTGCAATTAACATATTCCCCCCCCCCCAAAAAAAAAAAACCAAAACAGTAATACTATGACTGTATAAATGGGGGAAATTACATAATTTACATTCATTAACCTGGCTGGGACTTGACAATTAATTGTAGCCTTCTTAATTGTTATCTTTTACAGAAAGAAATTTTCAATTTGCGAGATTGTGTTACTGTATTGCAGGGTAATCGTTTTTCTTTTTTTTATATTTCTTATATTTCTAATATTTCTTATATTTCTTATATTATAGTTTGTGAATCTAATAGTGAAAGAAGAAGCCAGCATCTGTTATTCATCCCAAAGACAAAAGAAAAGAAATCTCCTTGCCCTTACCCGTACCTCTGAAAGCAAGGCTAGCCTAATCTTGTATATTGAAGGCAGGTGACTCATGTGCGGATGATGTTTATAACAGTACATCTTAAAAGCATAAGTCTTTTCAAAACTGACTTGGTCAAGATTATAATGAAAGTAATAACATAATTAAACCCGATATTGACATCATTGGTATATTGATAACATCTTAGAAAGGGCTTAATTGTTGATAGTGTAGAAAAGCTTTGCCTAGTTCTTAAAATATTTCCATGTTGAAAGATTTTGTAATTAAGGCAGTGACTAAACATAGTCCTTGTAAAGTATAAACTTTATTTTAATGCAGATTATTCTCCAAGTTTTGTAGAGTGTTTTTTTCTTCATCCTTTGTGCAACTTATTTCACATGGACAGCCAGATGAATTGAATAGAGTGAGACATGGAAAACAGTCAAGATATTTTACTTTCCCTAGCTAACCTTTCTAAAATCATGCTTGATCTTCAGAAACAAAATGTTCTCTTCCATTAATATTGAGAAAATATTTCCCTTGGTATACAAGAAGTAGCAATAGATTTAAATAACATTGTGCATAGAAGAATTCTCTGTGGGAAGCTTTTATTTATTCTTACAAGTAGCTAGTATGTTATCTCCTGAATAAGCACAATGACTAAGTAAAGTAATCCATACACATACACAGCATTTTAAGAAGGAATGAGCTAGTCTACTTGCAGAACAGAAAGAGGACACTTGGGGCCTAGATTCATGTCACTTAATATGATGCACTTAACTGAGACAGCTGAAACACGAGCAAAGGTGTTCCAAGTTTCAGTGGTCAGAGTGTGACTGAGATCTGAATTGACTTACACAGATACCTACCTGTCATTACTAACTATCCAGGAAGCCTAGGAGACAAACCTGGGCATTTTTAAATGCTCAGCTTAGATATTTTCTATTCCAGTGGTTTTTGGCTTATGCTAACAGTGACAAAAATAGGATGAACTATGATTTTTCTTTTCCCCTAACCATCTGATATTGTCGACATAACAACAAAAGTAAGAATAACTGTGTTTGAGTTATCTCAAGGAAGCGAAAGCTGTGTCTCTAAAACCACTTTAGTTAAAGGTCAATGTTCATTAGTGTGGAGTCAATAGCACTCTGATAAACCTCTTAGTTTAAATTAAATGACAGAATAAGTGCTAGTAGTACACTCGTGAGCGTTACAATTACAATAAAGCATGATGCATTGTGTTTATAAAAATAAAAACAACAGACTTTGGAAAATGGGATAATGCTTACATTTGATACATTATAAGTGGAGTTTTATTCCCATTTCTTCTCACAGTCTCATATGCAACATTTCTGTTGCTTAAATTGTATAATAAACGAGTGCTGGATTTCATTGCTTAAGATCAAAATATGAGACCCAGGTGGATAAAGGTCAGGAAATGCATAGTTTAGCTCACAATAGCCTGCAAAGGTTGGTATGTTTGGAGAGGGGGAAGAGACAAAGAGACAGTGCGTGGTATATTTTCTCTGTTCTTTGGGAATGCATGACGGACTTGCCAAGTGCAGGATATTTGTCAGAGCTTCTCTAGCAATGATTTAAAGCCAGACAGGAACTAACCTCAGGAAGAGCACAGCAAATGTTCTCTACACTGAAAAAGGTATTAATTTAAACTGAGGGTGAGCAGAGAATAACTTTTTTTCTAATCTGCATGCCAGCCCTTTATCTAGACAGTTATTGGGATCTAAACCCCAGATCAAAAATAACTTTTAGACTGAAACCAACCAGCATTTACTCTAGCTAATCAGCATAACATTTTCTTGAATTACTTTACTAATAATCTAAAATCACAGCAATCACTTTTGGAAGATGAACATGGAATAGAAATTAAAAATAAGTAAGACTTTGAGAAATAAGAAGGACTAGACCAGTCTGAAGTTAAAATTAGTTCTGTATTTCCATTTAGAACTGCTCAAGTTTTATTCCTGCTTTAATACTTCAGAACTATAATTGGTTAAACATTAGCATTCCAATTCATGTGGGAGAATTTTTTTATCGTGGCTCCTGTTCTATAACCCATGGAGGAGAATATAATGAAAAAAAAAAAAAAAAAAGATGTTTTGTGAGCTGGAAAGGGATTGTGAATTGTGGGAGCTAAGAAACAGGTATAAAGATAAAATAAAACTGTTGCTTTGGTAGTTTGGATCTAGCTGTTCACAAACAGACATAAGTGCCTATTCCAACTCCTGAAATAATCAATAACAACAAATATTGCAATCAACTTTCTGTAATACATTCAGACATTTCAAAACAGAAGCACACACGAGGTAACTTTAAATATTTTTAAACAAGTTGTAAATAAAATAGTATTCTGCTGATGAAAAATATTATGGCTTTGATTATTTGTGTGTTTAGATTTCTATAATTGCTGACAGTGGAAGGGATTTGTATGCTTCATTTGAATAGTACATTTCCTTGAAACAATAGTTTCAAATATCGCATTATTATGTTTGGATTAATAGTTGAGATCTCTGGATGCCTTTTCTCTTGAAAACCTTAAGAAGTTGAAAATTTCCCCGTGCTTTCTATTTAGCTTTTAGGGAACTCCCACAAACCCTTACTCTATTTTTGTTGATCTCATTTGAGTTCTTTCACCAGGTATGCTGTATCAAGGACTTTGGATTCCTTTCTCATTCTTCATCTCACAGTTTTACTCCTTGTTTAAACAAATTTTTAGAACTGAAAGCATACAAAGACCTACTTCTCCAGAAGATAATAGCACACCAAATGTTATCTGGCTTCTATATTTTAATGCATAATAAACTATACTGGTACACAATAAAATTCTAATTCAGGACTGAATGTGATATTTGTTTACTCTTTTCCCCTTCAGAACTGTGTAGAATAGTGTAATACTTAAGGACAAAGGAGTTCTGATGACACAGCTTGAGGAGTGAGGAGCATTAAGGTGTCAGTAGATGACAAGTATTTTGGGGCTGAGTTTCTTCAAAGATAAGAATTAGTTTTGTTTTCAATTGTTTTGTGTTTCCTTATTGTAGCAAAACTGTACTTACTTTCTGTGGGCTCAGAAATTAATCTTTTATGTAGCAACATTGCCTTGCACTTATAAAGGTGATGTACCTATTAGTATACAAAGACATGTAAAATTCCAAAAGACTTCTTAGTACATACTTCCAAGAAGCTGAGCCAAATGTTCTATGTAATTATTTCTCTGTATATGTTTATATATTTTATAAAGACAATAAAAAATAAATCTTTGTATAATTCTGTATATCTCATAGCAACAGCAATTGACAATCAACCATTATTTTTGTACAGTAAAACAAACTGTCCTTAAATCTTAAGCTATTTTTAAAACTGGATAGTGTAAGTGACCGCTCCAGTGACTAAAATAAGTTGATTTTAATTACAGAATCACAGAATCACAGAATCACAGAATCCTAGGGGTTGGAAGGACCTCGAGAGATCATCTAGTCCAACCCCCCTGCCAGAGCAGGGTCACCTAGAGTACATCACACAGGAACGCATCCAGGCAGGTTTTGAATGTCTCCAGCGAAGGAGACTCCACAACCTCTCTGGGCAGCCTGTTCCAGTGCTCTGTCACTCTCACAGTAAAGAAGTTTTTCCTGATATTCACATGGAACCTCCAGTGCTCCAGTTTGCATCCATTGCCCCTTGTCCTATCATTGGTCATCACTGAAAAAAGCTTTGCTCCATCGTCCTGACACTCACCCTTAATCATCTTAGTGGCTCTGCGCTGGACTCTTTGAAGCAGTTCCCTGTCCTTCTTGAACTGTGGGGCCCAGAACTGGACACAATACTCCAGATGTGGCCTCACCAAGGCAGAATAGAGGGG